>CM017570.1:10010497-10191293 GCA_007844125.1 Sinonovacula constricta
GGTCACAAATTTTAGTAACCGGTCACATCCCTAGAAATAATGGCTGAAAGAGTTATTTGAAACTGAAAATGTTGCATGTATCTTGGAATGATATGCTTTATACATCAGCAATTATAATTTTTCTTTCTAAATGTTAATGTACTTTTCTCCTCAATTTGGTTTGCTGTGTTTTAGCTACATGCCTCCAGTCAACTTCGACAAGGGTGCCTTCTTACAAAATTGTTCCCATGGCCTCTACAATGCCTATACCAGAGGATAATCAGTTGAAAGAAGGTACCTCCAATAACTCAATTAGATGTAAACTTACATGTATTATTCTTTGATCTGATATGAAGCCCATACACATATTTTGCCCATAATTCAAATGTGTCCTGGCAGCCAAAAGATTTATTTAAAAAAATCTCAAAACCACAAGGCATAGAGCTTGGATATTCAAATGCAAAATTATAGTCACATTTTTATGACACCACTTTTAAGGGGTTGTGTGAAATTTGCGGTTGTGTGAAATTTGCCCTTGGCCCTCCACCATCCCAAAACGTGGAACACATTTCTAGTTATATAATTTTCTTTCGCTTCAGATAAGATCATCTCTGCAGCTGACATTTCCTCAACAGAACGACCAACTGAATCTGCACAAGGTTAGAAATTACATGCACCTGTGAAAAAATTAAATACTTGTATGTACTATCATATTTATTGCACCTGTGAAAAAATTAAATACTTGTATGTACTATCATATTTATTGCACCTGTGAAAAAATTAAATACTTGTATGTACTATCATATTTATTGCACCTGTGAAAAAATTAAATACTTGTATGTACTATCATATTTATTATCTTGAAGCGCACATAGATTTTTTAGAGGTATATATCCTGATCATAATAGTTCTGCTTTTGAAAAACGTTCACATAAATCAAAACATGTCTGATGAAGCAGATGCAACACCTGCCCACACTGTGCTGTCTGATGAAGCGGATGCAACACCTGCCCACACTGCACTGTCTGATGAAGCGGATGCAACACCTGCCCACACTGCACTGTCTGATGAAGCGGATGCAACACCTGCCCACACTGTGCTGTCTGATGAAGCAGATGCAACACCTGCCCACACTGCGCTGTCTGATGAAGCGGATGCATCACCTGCCCACACTGCGCTGTCTGATGAAGCAGATGCAACACCTGCCCATACTGCACTGTCTGATGAAGCAGATGCAACACCTGCCCACACTGCGCTGTCTGAGGAAGCAGATGCAAGACTTGCCCATACTAATGTTGAAACAGGTTTGTAAATTGTACATTGCCAGATCTTACACTTTGAAAAATTATCCCAGGTTGTTGAGGTTTGACCAATTTCCTGAAGAGCCAGTTTTCCAGCAAATGTCATGTTTAATGATTGTGTATATTTTTAAATTTTACAAAAAGTAATGCTAGAGTTAAATCCTCAGAAATATCATCTGTGGTCATACAATGAACATGCCATGATAAAAGTAGACAAACTGCTACTCGTACACATCTTATTTAATAACTATTTGATAATAATAGGCCAGTGTATTACATTTTCTAGTGCTGCAAGAAATACTGAGTAGTCGTCCAACTGATCGACCACTTCTACAGATTGGACCACACACAATAACAGACAGCAGTATCCATTTCCTGAATAGCACTTTGTCAGATGAGGTACAGGTATTACTTAGTTACTTAGTAATAACTAGTTCCCAACCAGTCAACGACTGGAAAACTTCAGGATTGCCCTTCTTCTGTCTTTATAGGTAAAATAAAATAGGTATTGCATTTAAATAGGTTATTTCTTTTTTATATTTCTTTTTTGCTCTTTTTCTCGAAAAGGACATGCTATAAGCTAATGTAATTTTGTGGGAAGCTTCATTACCTAACACTATATCTGGCTACAAAATTTGTAGGGGTATATTTGAGTCATTTTACAGTTGGTTGATTAGTCAGTTAGTTCCATATTTAAAGTTTGTTTAGGAAACTTCTGCATTTCTTGAGTGATTGGTTTGAAACTTGGAATATGGATTTGTGTGCCCTTGGACTTTGCCAAAGTTTAAAAAAACAACATATAATTACTTGAAATTGACATACCCATAATTATGTTTGTTCTAGGTGTATTAACCATTTTTGTGATAGTTCTGGTTTCAGGTGAACCCTGTCCTGCTGAAATGTTGCTGTGTCAGTTAGACAATAGTTTCCCTGATTGCTTTTAGTCAAATTAATAGCTTTTTAATACATTTTAAACATTGTTTTTTAGGTAATTGATTCCTGCCTGTTTGCTATGTTGAGTGAAAAGAATACAATGACTTACTTGGACTCGTCCATTATGACTGCCATATTTGATGTAAAGGGAGTACAAGATTCAACAGCCTACCTTCCTTTGGTTTGTTTTTAAATGCTCTAAACTTGTAAGAACAGAAATTCTTTCATGATATGTCATGCAAATATTATCAGAATTATGCTTCTGGGGTTATAACTGGCACCACCAAAGAGGTCAGCTGATAGTTGTAAAACAAAGCTTTCTGGAAATAATAAAATAAATCTTTACAATTTGCAACAGAGTTGCATTTTTAAATATGGAAGTAAAGTTACTGTTAAGGCAGAAAAATTCAGTTTTCTATGCACTTAAATTGTCGCTTTCAGCATGAACGTTTGACATACATTGTATTTATGATGTAAGACTATCTTGGCCCTCTTGTTTCAGTTACAGTTGCAGGCTTACGATGCAATATTAGGTGCTGTAAATGAAGCCGGTAACCACTGGGTTTTAATGGTAAGATGTTAAAACTTCTAAAATTAACCGTGTATTTTAATTTTATGGCACATACTGTACATGTAGATCATTGACTTAGAACTGAGCATTTAATGCTTTATACAATGTTATGTACATACATGTATTTATTGACATGTTTTAGACTGTTCCATAGCAGTGCTTTTATACCCTCAAAAAGGATCAATTCTAAAATGTGTCCATCTGTTCCTAAATCCTCCCTGCCATTCCTCGGCAGATTTTTAAGTCAAAGTAACTACTAACCAGCATGACATGATGTTTTGTGTGTAAGATCTGTTGCATAGAAATCTCTTATGCAGATCATCATTCCTGGAGCAAAGACATTGGTGTATATGAATCCTCTGGGGGAAGTTCCTGTCAAAACCAGAGCTTATTTGCACAGATGGAAGTGGGTATTTGCTTTGGCCTAAAAAATTGTTTCTGGTGACCTGACCGACCCTCCATTTTTACCCTTATATATTTTTTTTTGAAGCCCTAACAGAATCCAATTCTTAAAGTAAACAAAGTAATATATAATCAAAAATCATATATAATAATACAATAATTAAAATAAAATCGACATCATATGGCTCAATTATTCTTCATTCACTGACGTGTTTCAGCAGTCATCAGGGTGAATATATGAAACTGACATTGCGTCATGGCAACGACGACAATAAGTAACATTAATTTAAAGCATTCAATTTCAGGGAAAATATTTTTGTAAAATGGCGTTTCGTTGATACCTAGCTGAAACATCACTATGTCGGAATTTATAAAACGGGGAAATTGAAATTTTAGGTTCTTTGTTAGTACATTCATCTAAATGTTTACTAAGGGGCATTTTTGCTTATATAATGATACATATTTATGCACAAATAAACATTGGAAATTCATATTTTCTGTCATTTAAAAAATATTTGGAAAAATAATGCCGACAAATTCATATGGGGTTGTCACCAGAAACAATTTATTTTTATGACTTACCATTATTAGTGGTACATTTGTTACTAAAATAACCTCCAATGCAATGTATAAGATGAATGACTGATATGATATTGCGGAAACACTCTTTGGCCTGGGACAATTATGAAGCTTGTTTGAATTTAACAACTTATAACAGGTTTATCACTCCAGTTAGGTCCAATTATGTGAAATTTATGTGTTAAAAAAAGACAAATCTGTATTATTTTTCATCTAGAAAAAATAGAAGCAGAACTCATAAGTGAATAGCCACATAAGGTTTTGTGTCATTAATCAAATACAAGCCGCTAACTAATGAATCTTCAAGTTTTCCAGAAATTGATGCAGTTTAGGACATTGTTATTTGTAATACAGGGTGTTCCTCCAAAAACGATGCAGGAAAGATATTGAGACAAACCTTGGACCTGATGGCTGGCAGGTGGAGACCATACCACACACAAAACAGAAGGATGGTTCTTCGTGTGGAATTCATGTGATAAGGGTAATAAATAAAACTGATAAAAATGGCACTTCCATTTATTAATGTGTATTCTATATGTATTTTGAACACAAGCAAATATTAAAGAAGAAATCTGGCTCAAAATAGTATTTATGCATAGGTATGTTTACAATTAGACATTTTGTTCGATGAAACCTCTGGAGAGAGCTATGCAGAAAGTAGATTTCTGTCATGTCTTATCCTTTCATAAGTAAGAAAGGTATTTAAATGATGCTGGCTTGTTAAAATATATTTTGATGACAAGGTTCAACAGCAATCAAGAAGAGATACCTCTAAGCACTTGTAACGAGCAAATAAAGAAGAAATCAAGCGTATAATAGAATTTATGCATAGAAATGTATAGTGTCTTTTTAGCTCACCTTCGCATGAAGTGCTTATGGTGAGCTTTCCGATCTTTGAATGTCAATCATCATCGTCCTTTGTTATCAACAGTTTGCTTCAAACAACATCTTCTAACTGCTTGGTGGATTTCATAAAACTTGACATTTGTGATCCATATGTGATGCCTCACAAAATATATAAGTTGAGGTTTTTCCTACATTTTCAGTTTGCAGAGCAGTATGTGTCTGGCCAACATTCTTGTGTCAACCTGAGCACTAAAGATGTTCAGATGGAGAGGAAACGCATACAATTGCAGCTTCTTTCTCAAGCAGTGCAAGAACAGGTGCAAAGTTGATAATTATACAATGTACATATACATTTGGTAGTTAAGGTTCGACATTTTGTTCACTTAAACCTCCAGAGAGGGCTATATAGAAATCATGTTTGTCACATTCCTTGATAAACTTAACACATTGGTTGGGTATGATGTGCAGATATGCATGAAGGCAAAATTTTTTAATCCTTTAAGTATTGTTGTGATTATGGCCCTTTATTATTTTCATGCATGTGCTGTATATAATGCATGTTAGTACATGGGGGTTAATCTTGTGAACACAATTGTGGGACAATTGCTTTGACTGGTGGGCATATCAGTTTGCTTATGGTGACATTTCTGTAGGCAATTTTGGTGAACCTTAAAATGGTTGACCTTACATCCTGCATTAGAAGTCGGGATAAGATAATAAAAATAATTTTAACAAACAAGGCTATTAGATAACTCTTATCTACGAGGGACTTGGGGAGTATGTATCACCTTTGTTTTGAGTATTAATTAAGCATTTGCTTGATGTATTAGATGGAAGCTTCACACATGGGCTCTCAAGGCATTTAAATAAAAACTTAGATAAAACTAGCCATTCTTTTAAATTATGGTCTTTGACTTACAGTTAAGGTGTGCCTTTGTTATTGACTGCTCTTGTTCCAGTTAGTTTCATACATGTGCATGTATATATATTTGTATTACTCAGGAAATGCTTGCCTATAATGCCAGACAGAGGATGAGGGAATCAGAAGAAAAAGACAATGATGTTGGTAAATATGCTTACTTTAACTATAATAAATGAAAAATTCTAATAATATAAAACAGTTTTCATACAGAGTGCTTACAGATAAGTTCTTGGTATTAACTGAGTGATCACCTTATTGGTACAAATGAGGTTTAAGAGATATATATCTATAACATCGAAACAGCCTCATTTTTGACATGAATCTCTAACCCTGGGAATGGGATTTCCTTATCCACAACTAATGAGCATGGTAGATTCAATGTTTCTTTTCTGCAGAGTACATAGACATTGGGTCTGAAAGAAAGAAACCAGTCAGGAAATGTGTTTGAAGGTATTACTTTCTCTTCATTTTTATTTTTTATGCCCCCACGCTAGGGGCGGGGTGGGTGGGTGTGGCATATAGATTTGCCCTTGTCCGTCCGTCTGACTGCATAGCTCCTAAAGTATTTGACCTACAGTCATGAAACTTCATAGAAGTGTTGATTGTCACAAGTTGTTGTGCACCTGGGTATTTTCATCGGCGTTGGTTCGTTATTTGCAGAGTAATTGCCCTTGACTTACTCCAAAATTGGGAATTAAAAAGTTGTGTGGCACGTAGCTCCTCGAGTATTAGCCTACAGTCATGAAACTTCATAGAAGTGTTGGCCATCATAAGTTGTGCACCTGGGTATTTTCGTCGGCAGTGGTTTGGTATTGGCAGAGTTACTGCTCTAGTTTTGTGACAAAGTTGGATGTCGGGGCATCTCTGTCCGATGGACACATTTCTGGTCATGTCTAAGTATAATATACATGTATGCATATTGTCCGGTATTCAAAAGCATGTTATAATAGGACTGAAGGTACTATTCATAGTACATTACACCAAACATGGATGGGGTAAACTACACACCATTTTCAAGTCTGGGGCATATCACTAATTATACCTTTTGAAATTTTCTGTTACTTGTGATATCATATTTTCATAAAATGTACATGCATCAATTCCATTTCTTTTCAGAGGAAGTCATCCTTTTATTATATGCCAGCCTTTCCTGTTAAAAAGCCCAAACCAATAGTGAATTGTCTCTGTTTGGTACATGCTCATGCCAGGTAACATCCTAATTTGATGTTTCTGCTTTATATTTCATATGAAAGTATATTGTTTATTAAATGGTTTCTGCTGTTTAAATTTTATTTATTTCACATTTATTTGTGTAGTGTGCAAAACTTGAAAGATCAATAAGCAGATGTCCCTACAGAAAAGGTTAAATTCCCAGCTTAAACAAAATTAACAAACAAACTTAAAGTTTAATTTATATACTTCAATACTTGTATTTCAGCATGGCCTATTATGTCTATTTCAGTGTCTGTAGTCAGTGTGACATATGCAATCACATGTTCCATGCTGTATGTGTGCCACTGGTCCACATAGTAGTTGATGAGGATGAGGAAGAGGAGGGAGATCGTACTGTTCTTATTTGTGCAGGTTGCCAAACGAAGGTATTTATTTATTCATACAATGATTTCACACTGATTATTATATCTTATTAAACTTCATACAAATCATGGAACCTCAAACAAATACTCTCAACATTGAGATGATGTGCAGAGCACATGTTTAGTTATGGGACTAGTGTAGTGGTTGCGTCTGTGTCCTATGGACACATTTCTAGTTTAAAAAAAATATCATTACCATGACATACAATATTATGTTGACTTTGGTAACCATTATTTGTAAAACTTTTCTATGACCAAGAATTATTTGGGTAGCCTTACTCAGTTCTACCAGCTCTTGTCTGGTTATAGGTATATACATGTAATTTTTCAGAAATATTTGTCAATGTGCTTTATCAGGCGCATTAGGTCTTAGTGCAGATATACTGAATATATGTGGAATTATTGCTTTTTACCTCAGATTTTCTTTTTACATTTTGACAAAGTGGAGGCATGCATCTCCTACAGACACATTTCCAGTTTATTATGTGATATTTTTCAGGTGCAAGAGGTGGTGGTAGATGTGCAGAAGATTATCCTTTGTGAAGAATCTAACTGGTAAGAACGTAAAATTAGGCACCTAATTTAACACAGTTTGCAAGGGGGATGGGTTTATTTAGTCATCACACGGTCGATTGGTTGGTCAGAATATTTGAATTTGACCCAGTGACATACTGTCATGCTTGGTCCACAGGTGCAGGGCCATCTTGGCCCTCTTGAATATATATATATACATGGATGAGCTGTAAATAAACTAATACACTAGAATATTTTTTTCATTCTCACTTAACAACTTTGTTTCAGTCTTGAAGCATATCACAGAAGGCATCATCGTTTCCTTGCTAATCATCAGCTCCTCATCAAAAAGTACAAAACGATGTATGGATATGGGATGGCTCTGATAAAACATAATGTAAGGTTAATATACAACTTTACAAATGTATACTATGTACAGACATGAATATTGAAGTTGATAGCTTTGTGATTTACAGTCTGGGGCTTAGTTGTTGGACAAGTCATGACTGGAAAGCATAATGTAACATCAAACAATAAAGAAATGCATCATGGATGTTGCTTATTTAGTTTTCTTTTAATAAAGATGAAAACGTGCAATCAATCATCTATGGAAAAACATGTAAAAAATAAAAATACTTCAGTGAATTAGTCCACAATTTATATTGATAAAATGCAACACTTTTGTGTTATACTGTATTTTGTGTGTGTTATATGGATTTTCAAATAACTTTCCACAAATGTCAAGTATGATGAGTTGATGTGCAATGCATATGTTTGACCAAGGTCGGTTCAAGGTCATAGTTCTAGATTAAACATTTTTCGCCATGCTTTCGTGTCCACTCTATATCTTTTGAACCCCTGGTGGGATTTACACTCTATATCTTTTGAACCCCAAGTGGGATTTACAAATAACTGCACAAATGTCAAGTATGATAAGTCAATGTGCAGTGCATACGTTTGACCATGGTGGGTTAAGGTCATAGTTGGGATATTCATCACTTCCTGTGATATTTCTAGCTTATTATTCCACCTTTCTGTACAAAATCCAAATTTCCATCCAGTGACATATGGGGGAGACATGATTGCTTTCGTTTCCGAAAGCACCTGTCTATTTCTTTGTAAAATTCCAAGGTTCCCCTTTTTTTTTTCAGGTGGAGACTTACATTGTTCAACAAATTCAGCAGCTTGTTGTTGAGACCAATGACCCAGAGTATGTTTATATTTTCACCTCGCATTTTTCTCTTGTAAAATACTTGTAAAACTAAACATGGCCTGCTTAATATTAATGACAATCAAATTCATTAGTTTCTATAAACAATGATAGTGACACTACAGTTGGAAGTTGATGAATCTGGGCTGGATTTCTTGAAACAATCATTTAATAAGGGGATTAGCCTGTATGGGCAGTACAAAATGTAAGTAAATGAGTTGCTCATCCTATTATTAACATTTCAAGAAATTGGCCCCAGAAGTTATTGTAGATAATACAATTTTCATATAATATTATCATGATTAAGAAACTGCCAATTCTGTTTAATGTAGATTTTCATATTGATTGCAACTATGAAGAAAATATTGGTAATGAACATGTTCAGCGTATCTTTATATTGACATAATTGTTTTCAAACTTAATTTTCTCATACTTGTTTTTCAGTTCGATATATCGGTTAAAAATCATGGGTTTGGGAGAACAGGAAGGGGGAATATTACAAAAACTCTTTTTGGAATATCGCCTGTAAGTATGAAAATTGTGAAAAAGCATGTACAATATAATAAGTAATCCTTGCTTTTATTTTGTGGGAATGAGGTTGTATGTTTGGGTTTCAGACTCAGTTTTATTGCATATAACCTTCCACTTCTGTTGCCTCAGGTTCAGTACCAGAATAAGAACTTGCGGAGGATCGACTCTGATAAATGATGAAGCGTAGATATGCTAGACATATTTGTCTTGATCCATTGGGCCTTTACAGAGTTATTCCCTGTTAACTTGGGCAAAATATAAAGACTATGGTATAGAAAAATGCATATGTTCTTGCCATATTGTAATGCATTTTTTGCATATGACAAACATGGCTAAGTATTCTGTGCTGTGGGGGTAATAATCACCTTTAGTGATAGTTCTAGTTTAAGTATTAAGCATAAATTTATACATTTCAGTAGGTTGAACAGAAAGTGAGAGCAGGATCCATCCATCTTGAGCATTGCCATACAACATGTATATCATCATAATTGAAACAAAAATGCTTAAGTTCAGGACAACTTGTATGCTTCTAGTAGTGTTGCCATTACTCTGAACATTATGCCTACATATAAATATATTTATTTTCAGTCTATACCTGGACTACCTACTCCTTGTGCTAAGTAAGGAAGCCGTGGCCCTCCTTATGTCGAAAGTCCTTAATTTGCCATACCATTCTGTGGACCAAGAGTGCCAGAAAACAGAAATGACTACCAAATCAATGCGATGATATGATGTACTGCTGACAATGTCCAATGTGCAGCAAACAGAAAAAAAGTGTTTACCATCATCTCATGAACTAAATTGTTAATGTATTCAAAGATTGATAGGGAACATCTGTGTTGTGAGCAACACCAGTTACTTGTTTATATAGAAACTGTCTTTGTTACACAACCTGGAAGAGGAGATACAGGTCATACAGATAAACCATAACAGAGCTGTGCAGCTTAGTAGATTTAGCAGACAGCGATGGGACAGACTCGAGCAATAGGAGTGTGGGGAGCCCTGTAGAGACAAATAGTCAAAATGTGAATATTACGGACAATCCACAGAGTGTGATACAGCAATCGGAAGACTTGAACTCTGCCTCCGTAGGCTCAGTGTTATCTTCCACATGTGATACTCACAGCCAGCCATCGAGTGTGGACCCGGGGGCAGGCCAGGGTGGTGGGGGTTGGGGTAATGTCCAGTGCAATAGGTGGAGGACAAGGTGGTGATTCACAATCAACAGTGCGGTATAGAGGTGCTAACTCTGAACTGAGCTGCAACTCTGATGGTACTGAAGTTTGATGATTGTGTAGTGTGTTGTTTTATCTCCAGGCATGTATAGTACTGTGCAGCACTTCAAAGGCAATAGAAAAAAATGCATAGAAAGTGTGATAACATCAGTGATACCGATGACTAGCTATGATTCCAGTCATGTTTTAGTGTTATGAACTTGCAATGATTCTCTGACAGTAAGGATGCTTGCATTCTCTACTGTTCTGTATTTGAATATCATAGGGGTGCTCACATTTTCGCATAGATCTGTCATACTATAAAAATTCATTTTATTGATAAAATGGCAGTCTAGTTAAATATGATGTCACATGTTGCTTTAAAAGCATGTACTGTATATGTTCAAAATACCGAGAGCGAATTTATTCTTGCATTGATATTAAACTATAAAAATTGTGTTTGTCAATGAGGAGGAAGTGTTAAGTGTCTGTGTCTCTGATAAAACAGCTATATGTGTTATTGTAAAACAGTATCAAAGTTGTTGATTTTGTATTTGCCATTGCAAATTTTAAGGTGTTGGATTTTTGAAAACACGATTTTACTTGAATCACTTTTCTCAATGTTGATATCCATTTTCACTGCCATTTTAAGAGTGCTCACATTTAACTTCAGTGTGTTATAATTTGAAAAGTAAAACAAAATGCACCACTAACTTGCCATACATTGAAACATCACTATGGTCTGTTGAATGTAATAAGTCATATATCTGACCCTTTCTAATCTTAAACATTTTTTATTATAACTCTATCAGTCTATGACCTAATCGGAAGTACAAAATAGTTGTATTACAGTCTGAAGGAAAATAGTATATCTATGTCTCTTCAGTATTCAAAAATCACACAAAGAAATTGTATGAAGTCATGTGACTGCATTTAAGGTCTTGAAAAAGTAACTGAAATTGGTTTGACATAATGAGGAGTTCTAATATTTAAGTTGATTACTTTTAACCACTTTATAAGTGTTAGAAACTAACCAGTGGTATGTTCAGTGTAAGAAATCTGTAACTGACATACCTTCCAATTCTTTGAATCTCTTACCATGGTTGATGAATTGAGATACACTATTGCTAATGAGTAAAATATATCGAAACATAAAATTGCCTATGTGTTTGCCATAAGTCCCAGTTAAAAGTCTTTTTATCATTGATACTAGCTCAGTCATGATTGTTACTGCAACAATTAGTTTAGGTGTTCAAATATTTTAAGAGATATGCAATGTATATTTGTCAAAATACAATGTTATGGCTATAGCTTAACTGAAAATTGAACTACAAACTTCTTCAATTCTTATTAATAAAAATATGGGAATAAATCTTAAAACTGTTAGTTATATGCTCGAGACCTCATTGACCACACCATATTTCATTGCTTGTATTTTGATAACAGCAATAATGTCAATATTTGTGTGATACATTGTTAAAACTTTATACTCATTTCAGTAGTTTGTTTCAGTTTTTAAAAATTAAAGGAAATATATGTGCACACTTATTTAATACATTGTTGACGGTCAGTCATCGTTAAATATAGATATAAGTAAAGGAGTATATATTATATCATTGTATATTTTCTTAATAATGTTTGATATGCATATCATTATCTTACATTTTGTTAATAATGTTTTAACAAAATGCAAGAGGAGGACATGTATATTGTTTTGATGAAGTTTGAGTCATAGAGTTATTATTCTTCTTTTCTGATAATTTGACCTTGTTTATATTCCATCTAAATAATATGAGACTAGATTACTACAGCCAAGACAAATAAATGTCTCGGCGCTTTTTAAAGGTCAAGACTTGATGGGATTTAGCATTATAAATTAATGTACATGTAATCAGTGTCATTGTGTATGTATGTTACATGTTCATTTAAATCATGTTATCTATTATAAAGTTTTACAAATAAATGTGTGAAAATACCATTTGTTTTCTCCCTAACTTTATGCATACATACATAGCATCCTGAAACATTTGCTAATTACAGGGAAACTTGACTATGACAAAACAAAGCAAAAATAATTATAAAGAATTCTTTATTCATAGGTGACAAAAAATCAGTATACAATTGAAACAGTTTGTAAACATTTATAACAATTGTAAAGATCATTGGAATCTCCATATTCACAATGTCAAAATAATCACAAAAAGTATAAATGCATTCTGGTACATAACGTAACAAAATTTAACATGAACATAATTATGTAAGCAAAAATAACAAAAACGGCCACAGGACCGAACCTCGACCATTCGCAGCCTTGTAAAGTGTACCATACACGGTGGGTTTATTGGATAGGTGTTTATAAAACATATTGACCAATAATTTCTTTGTCGAAAAAGCAACATAAATTGGTCATATTGCAGTCCAGATTAATAATAAGTTGGCAAGGAATCACATTTAATAAATTAAACATTGTGTATATGAATGATAGATTAAATGTATGATTATTACTTCATTGAAAAGGTCATTTACATGTAATTGCTCTACATACTCTCTAATAAGTCGAGCTTAAACAGTGAACAGGCTTGTGCCATCGTTATCACTTTTAGTAGACAGAATATGATACAAACGTCTTTGCCCCTAACTGCACCTTATGCAACTTGAACATGAAGTAGAGGAGATCGTTTGGAGGTCCAATAGGTAACAAGTCACAGAACATTGTGCCACGGCACCACATAGTCACAACCATCTGAGCAGTCGAATTAGCACACCCAACCACACATCGGATACAGCAAACATGTTCACCGAATTGTGAGGTGGGATCTAACGGCGCGAGGTGCCATGAGTTACTGAGTCGCCTACGGCATTTCTTGGGGAATGTGTTCCATAAACACAATGACTCGTCTGCTCCCGCCGAGTCTGGAAGGATAAACGTTACAAAAGATTTTTTAAGTAAAAAATGTGTGACATGGAGAATATATATCGCGAGAATATGAGAGAAAAAAAACAATCAAAATTGCTTGATATATATAAACGATATATAGACACGGTAAAGGTTTGCGAGACCTAACGACAAAAAGAATTGGACCAAAATAATTACAATCGAGTTTCTTTTTATTTAAAAAGCAAATTCTGTTCACCTATTGTGGTGTGGTCAGGACTGAGCGCTATGTGTAAGGGCCGGGCCACGTGGTAGCGGAGACGCGCGAGGGGCTCGAATTCTCCTGGTTTCGTGCTCCAAAGTATGAGGTCGTTCTTGCTGGGCACGGGGGAACCGAGTGCTGACACGAGTTCCTTGTATTCTTCCGACCACAGCAGGCCGCCAACCTGGACACACAGGCATGCGTACATTAAATACAGTTTTAGAGTGACACATTTTTTATACTAGATATTGTCTAGTATTAAAAAGCATTATGCTTATAAAATGATGAAATAATTTCAAATGAATAATTTGCAAAATGGGTTTACTGTACCACATAAAACAAACATTATGTGTGACATTTTGAATAGCACATAGGCCTACTAATCGTGTTGGTAAGAAAACAATGTAAAGGGAATTTATATTTTTTAATCCTTTCAAGCACTTTATAACTGAAAAATTAGTTGGAAGTGACAGAGATCCTACCTGCGACTATGTGCTGACTTGACCCAGTTTCTAGCCGGATTGCGCGTACCGCAACCGGATGTGGCCGTCACTGGTGCCGCCACCGGAAGCCAGCACGTCCTGTCGCCATGGACACCACGCTAATGACTGTATACAAAAGACTTATATGTGAGCCATTGTAGCAGAAGCAATTATTTTTAATAACATGATTAATTGATTATGTTAACGTACTATACAATTTCCTCATGGACTTTTAATTGTATAGCGTATGTGCTGTAAGACTTTAGACTGTATACATTCTTTCCACAATGCATCCATTCTCTTCCCTCTGCACTACAGAAGAATGTAGAGAAAATAAAGCAAAAGAATTCCCTATCTCCATCACACCTTCACACAAGCCGTATGCGCCAATATGGAGAATGTCTTCTGCATCATGCGAAGATCCCACAAATTGACGATGCCGTCATCGCCACCGGAAGCGAGACACGAAGCTCCCGGCGCCAGAGCAATGCCACACACTTCCCGTGAAGAACTTCCGGTCATCTTTTTCATCCGACTTCTCTGGTGTTTGCTGCGCATGTCGTGTATTGCAATGAAACCTTTCCGGTTGCCGCTTGTAAAATAATAACAATTTTATATGCGTACCGGTATTCGCTTGTTGTAGATGCCATTCCAATTCTTCAACTTATAACAACAGTTTAAAACAAACGCTATGACAGAAAATGAAAAAGGATATCTCTTAGTATATTATAATTATCATGCTTTTCACCTGATGAGGCCAAAATCTGTCCACTTCAAAATGCCAATTGTGCATTTTTCTGTTGCGTCAAACAACGAATCAATCTGTCGGTTTGTTGTCATCTTTTCCACATCGCAGACCTACATAAACACGTGGACAACGTTCCTTTAGAACGAATAAAGTACATTTCGACAGCACATTCTTTTTGCTTTTGTGTTGTATGTTTTGTTAGTATTATCTACATTAAAAAAAACCATTAAAGCAGGCTAAACACTTCTGCCTTAATTTAAGTTACTTTAATTAAATTTATCTGTTAGAAAACATCTGAAAATAGTTCTCAATATACCATTTCAAACATCCAGTGCGCATGCGCCGATTTATATCTCGCGCTACGAGACTTGACCCGTTTTCTCCAGATTTTCAACACTGGGGGCTCTTGCGCAAAGGCCTTCATCATTTGTGTCCGTACTTTTTTAGAAAACAAGTGTTGTTTTTTTCGGTTTGCACATATTAGCGCCAATTAACGGCTGTTAATAACATTGTTCACGCACTTATAACATAGAATCGCTAATTACATCACTGTGATTTTAATTTCTTCAAGGTTGTAAAAAATAAAAATGCGGTGTTATTTCTTTCTGGCGCGGAGGGCTCTCTGGCTTACACTGCAACATCAAAGAAAATTCTGGGAAACAATCGACGGTCACTATCATTTGAAGTCGCCGAAAAGAAATATTTTTGTTTCAAATTGACCGACCCATTATTTCTCTAATACTGTGTAACATGATGTCGATCGATAATTGTCTTCAAGCTGCCATTTAGAAGATAGATAGGGTGTGAACGTTGGGTACTGTTGAGAGATTAAAAATGATAAGTACACGTGAACGGCGTGTGCTATGAAAAAATATGCAACGTTATTGACGATTTACCTTCGCGGCATAAATATAAGTTCTAAAGGATTGAGAGTGAAGGGGAGAAACTGTACTATGTAGTAATATTTCAGACTGCGCATGTTTTTACTTATATAAATATCCTTACAAACTTCTTTAGTCCATTGAATGATCATAAACATTTTTTATAAAGGAATTATTTATATTTAAGGTATGGATTAACTACAAAAGAATAGGCGAGTTATTGAAATAATACATTTGCAATAAACACGAGATGAAAATATATATATTCCTCTTCCTTAACGAAAAAAATAGTAGGGTTGGGAAAGGGTGCACCATTGTGGGTACTTCTAAATAAAGCGTTAGGTCCTTTTATGAGCCAAAAAAGATATTGTAGACCTTAGTGTTTTGTCCTTTTTGTTGTCCTCGCGTAAGTCAATGCATATTGCTCTTTAAATGGTGAAGGTCATAAACCACACGACTGCCATATGGTGACAGTTTCAAACACAGCTGCATAGCGGATGCATGTGTTAATTCTTGCGAAGGGGAAAAGACGCCAAAACACGGTCACACTTCCTGTCCACTAGACAAACAAGGTGTCATAAAACTGCCAATTAGCTTAATTAGTTGGGGTGTCCGCTCATGTCTTAAAATTAGGGATTCAATTAGAGTAGTAGAGTAGAACTTTATGATGGTATGAAAGGGACCCACGCGCATAGAGACACATAATATGAATTTACAAAAAAAAAAAAAAAAAAAAAAAAAAAAAAAAAAAAAAATACATTTCTATCTTTAAATGGGTACAAAAATTAAGTACCCGGTAGGGCCCACTTTAGACCACATTTTGGCATATAACATTCAAGCCATGAATGGGAAAATAAGCAGTAGCCAGGCGTGTAGACCATCATTCAAATAGTTGCAAATCAAGTAAAGTCAAAAGTTGTATGCATATTTTGAATCGCGGTCCACGAATTCCTATTAATTATTTATACGTAATAGCGCATTATGGGACCGATGCATTAAGAAATAGGGATTTTGACACCATTGTCCAAATTTACAACATTGTTCATTATAAGATATATAACAATTAAGATTAGAATCATAAGAAAATTTGCTTGACAAAGATCCATACCCCTGTAACTAAAGTAATGATGATGCAAATGACGACGATGCTGCTGCTGCTACTGCTGATAATGATGACGGTGATACCGATGCTGTTTATGATTATTATGTAAATGGTAAAAACGGTTACGATGATGCCCATGACGATTACGATGTAGATCGTGATGGCGGTGATGCTGCTGCTGCTGATTAAAGGTGATCATACAGGTAATATGGGATCATGATGATGATCATGTGTGGCCAGGTAAATTTAATGGCGGTAATGATTATAATTTCTTTAATATTAAACATGTAAATGGACGTGATATAAGTTCGTTTTTATTACGATTGTTTTATTTAACTTTCAATTGATGATTGTATACGTGCACTATTTGGCAACTTATGGTTATTCAGACGTTGAACTTTTGTCAATTTCATGATTTTCAGTACTGTATTACGTTCAATTAGATAATAAAAAATCCGGAAGTGAAGAGCCCCCAGTTTTGCAAAACACGTCGAGATATTCTCACAAAGCGTCTACTTGATCAGCGGAATAGGATTGACCAGACGCTTGGTTTGAAATGGTCTATTATTGTTAGATTCGTATGCTCTAAAGATAAATAAGAAACTTACACGGAATGATACTTAATTCTTATTACTTGTTTCACATACACTGATGCGTCCTTGGCTCTCCGCTATGGCAAGGTGGGCGTCGCGGTTGTTCCAGCACAACCCCGAGATGTAGTGCACTTCTTGGAGACGGCGTTCCATATGTAGGCGGACTGGTGCAGCGCCACCGCGATCATGTTCCGGCAGCTCCAAATAAAATCAAGAGCAGAGCATACCATGTCTATGTATCTTGTTGAAATGCTTTAAACAGCTGAAATTCTGATACAATTTTTGTTTCCAGTTTACTTCTAATAAAAAAGATACTGTCAATTTATGAAAACATTGCCTCTTGATGTATTTAAAAGATCCTTAGAGTTTTATATCAGTGGTTCATATCCATAAAATAGTGTTTTCATTTTTTCTTCTATTGTTGTTGGGAAAATATATGTACATGGACTCGCACTTTAAACGCAACAAAAAAAAAACGAGCGGTAAAACAACAATATGTATCTATAAGATTACTCTCAAAAAATGTAACAGATAAAACACAATGTTTCATTTTTGTATCTTTTGCCTAAACAGCGTACTTGAAAATAAATGATTTCTGAAAAAAACGACTGCATAACTTACATTGCACGGATCAGGCACGAGGGAGAAAGGAACTTTTAGGTTCTTTCCAGCGGAGAACGAGTGGCGTCGATCGCGCACGCGTGTCCGCCGCTCCCACCGGAAGTGGGTCCACCAGACCGGAAGTTGTGCGTTTGTCGCCGGGGAGCGAGCCGACGGGCCCCGGAGTGGCGCTAGCGCGACGGGCATCGACGGCCCGGGATGAGAGCTTTCCAACGACACCTGAACTGTCGCAAGAACCCGGGGGTTCGCGAGAGCCGCAGTTCTAGCCCGGCAAGACGCGCGCAGGCAGGGCTGTTTCACTGGCCCGGCCATATTAAAGTAATAATAAAATGATTAAAATGCAAAGGACTAAAATATTAAATTTGTTTTAAGTTATCATTGAGATGTTATTGCTATTGCCGTTTAAGATTAAATTCTGAATGAAATTAAAGAGAAGAAACTCGGTAACGCGCCAATATATAATAATGCAACGGAATAATTTAATAATTATTTTTTTCGAAACAAATTTATCAAATAAATTGTAACGAAACATAAAACCATATGGATTAAAAATATTTTGACGTAAAGGCACATCGACACATTCTAAAATAATTCTCGTTTCACCTTGGCGTGCTTTCAACAGCTTTTTACGGTTGCGCATCGAAAAGCTAAACATAGTGAATTCCATTTTCTCTCTCCTGTCATTCAGTGTCAGTTAACACATGGTTAAAAAATAAACGATCATGTATCTTTCTTATTTTGCACAATTCACACGACTGTAAAATCAATTATCTACATTGTCCGTGCTGATTACCAGGGGACGTAACTCGGTTGTCTAAAATGAAAAAACAAAACAAAATAATGTTGAATCCCACTTTCATGATTTCCATCAAATTATAACGAAAAGCTACAACGACGGACAGAGCCAATTCCTATCGTACATATTTTAAAAAAACTTAATGTTATAATACATGAATTTCGCTAGGTCTTTATTTCTTTTACACAAAGGGAGGGAACTGTTAAAGACTTCTTTATTTTATTAGTGGTACTTAGCCAATGGGCATTTTTGACGAGGCAACAATATTTTAAGGTAAGCCATCCATCATTGGCAATATTCAGAAATCCAATTAATTTGTTATTTTTATTAAGAGTTATGTATATGTGATATTAATTCAAAATTTAAAAAAAGTTCACCATCAACTTTTAGAAAAAATAATGTTTGACTTTGCCAACCCCCTCTATCTAGAATGGTACTGTAAAGCTAAAGTACTTATGCTACAGTTTTGCTTATAAAATCAATAAAAATGCATATACACTTCTTGTTTTTGGTTTTATTTTGTGTCTCATAGCATATATTATCAGATTTAGTTAACAAAACAAGACTTTGATGAGCATTATAGTTTTAATACAGATGAATTATCAAACATCGGCTCATAGAACATAGGATTTTCAGCCAAAACAGCAAATAAGCGCTATCAATCTATGAATTTTTTTGTTATTTTTGTATGTTCACAAGCAATGAGTGTAACAGACATTTTTCATGCAATGTATATAGAATAATAAAACAGTAAATTAAAAACTTTTTACCGTATATTTATTTAAGAAATGTTCAATAAATAACCCCACCCCCCTTAGCAAAAAATCGTAAAACTGTTTTTTTATTCTTATTTTGCATATTACAATGCAAGTTTTTATTTAAAAAATCTGTAGAGGGTAAAAAGTTGTTCTTAATATACAAAGAGGCTTGAAAACACATTAAATTAATTACCGGTATATAAAATTGAACTAACATGAACAAAAGTTCAAAAAAAAGCATTCACATCATGTGGTAAATCTCACAAACACAACTAAATATTTCACTGTGAATATCGGGTGTTTAGTTTCACAAAAGTCAACATGCTACCAAGAGAAGTTTTAAAACAGACACATTTCAAATTGAAAATCCTAATTATTCTAAAATAATGATACAATGTAAGACAACATGACAAGTGCACATAGAACTGAAACAATCAATACCAAATATGGCTATAATGAAAAAATGCGTGTTCAGTGCTGTTCACAATACCAGTTGATACACATCACTGCAGATGTTTAAAGAAATGCACCAGCTTTGGAATCACTGTCTCTGTTTACAACTTGTGATACGGGTCTGGCCTTCTTTATTTTTATATGTAAGGTATTAGACAGTCCGTCTTCACCATACCGCAGGAATATTGTCCGAAGACAGGCTAGATTTAGACCAGATCCCGCCACATTTTCTGCAGTTGGTGCATTCAACACTCCATTGTACAGGAGAACACTCAACGACTCGATGTTCTTCAACTGCATTTCCATGGCGAATGAATTATTTGCAGCATTCAGTGTCGATGCAGCAGCCACGGACTACACGTAACTTCCGGCCCTGAGCTCCATCACCTATAAATTGATGTATGGTTTTGAGAAATGTTATATGTGAAGAATGACTTATTTGCCTTTAAAAAAATGAAGTGATATGTTGTACACAGGAAGAAAAAATGCCCCAGTGTTTATAATACATCAATATGGACATGTTAAAAAGTAAACAGGACAAATATGTGTTTTCAACATATAAAACAATAATAACAACATAAAATTATTCATTTTGTATACCAAGAATCATTTTTAATAATCAATATTATGTAATTAGTGTTTGAAACCAATATTAATGATAAACACTGAAAAAGTACCTTTAAATTCTTGGGGTTGATAGGCATGATTTTCAGACTAGACAGGAAGTTGTTGACTTTATCCACAGGAAGTTGTTGACTTTATCCGGACCGCCGAGACTATCAATCATTGCTAAAAATAAAAGTAAATAGTTAATCACAATAAAATTTTTATTTTAAGCGCACATTGTTTCTTCTTGTGTAGCTTTCATAAAGTTTTAAAATTATTAAATAATCATCAGAAATGTAACAAACTACAAATGTAGAATATAAAAGATTATTCTACTTATGTTTATTTAGTAGATGTTACATCCATTTTTTTTTAAATTTAAATACGAAAATGTTTATTTACCTATTCTAAGCCTGGTGTTGACAGCAAATGAGGGGATGCCTTTAGATACGGGGGCCCTGTGGGTTTTCCCATAGGGTACTATGTTGATCTTGGCACACTCATTGTTTGAGCACTTTACATGCAAATATCCCCCAAGACCACGCTGTAACTCCCAAACTACACTGTCATACGTGAGCGGTACTGGGCTACATGCCTTGCAGCGTTTCAATGACCGGAGAAGAACTTATTATTCTATGATTATTCGTCCAAACTTCCAACTGTCACGGCTGATATTTTTGCCGGTTACTGTTGTTTGGCAGTGGGCACTCCTTTGATAAACACTGTGGTAAATCACAAGTATGTCCCACACCAAAATTGTGATCGATCATCACGTGAATTTTGCTAATAGATCGGTTTTTCTTTTCTGAAGTGAATCGACCGCGTTTGTCACGGCCGAAGGACGCCATTTTGATAAACACTGGAAAAGTCTCTACGACAAAAATTCAATAATCTAATGTCGCGTTATTACTCAAATAATTGATAGAATATTTATTGCTGAATATAACTAAAAAGAAATTGATTTTTTGTTTTAGGGTGATAATTACAAGATTTGTCCCCATTTCAAATATTTGTCGTATATGCATTTTTGTTTGAGACTCTGTATCGGAATGTTTCATTCAAATCCGGTGATAATCGAAGGTGACCAAAAGGTCGCGAAATAACACGAGCGTTTCCGATTAATGATGTATGGCTTGCCTTAAGAAATAAATATTCATAAGGTACCGCCCACCTCCATATACCGGATGTTCTTTAGCACCTACCGTAGAAAAGTCTCACTCGGAACTCCTCGGTTAATTCCCTCCTGCCGGAGATCGCCAAGTAGGTACGATTGGAAAAGTCTCTTCTGAAGTAGTCTGGTTCCCAGCGTACTATCCTTCGCAATAGTACGATAACGCAGTGAAAGGGGAAGGAACTCCAGACTACTTCTGAAGCATATGTGCGCATGCGCGAAGGTAGACCAAAATGGCAGCTGTGTCAGAAGTTACGTTTATGATTTCTCTACAGGAATTTCACACTAAAATTATTATAATCAGATAAACCAGTTAAGAAATATAAGAATGTGGATAGGCATTTCTTAATCTACCACTTAGTCCAGAATTGTTTGTCATAATTTATTTATTTAAATATCTACAGCATGTAGATCTACACTACAGTTCGAACAATTTGCTTTGATTGAATGAAGATTTGCAGCATAAGCCTAATAGACTAATATTTGCTACGAGTACGATACTGCTAGATAGTCGAGATGCTGGATTGTTCATCATTAGTAAAATATTCCCATAAGATTTAATAGTTTAAGCTTCTGATTAAGGTTTTACAACTTTATCAATACAGCCATAATTTTTACTAATCCTTATTAATATGTAATGCCTGTATAAACTTGATGTACTCTTAGTCTTCAACTTTGTACTGCCAAAAGTCAATAGATAGTTTCCACATCAGTGAAAATCCCTTATCTTGGCAGCCATCTTTGTGGGTAACTTCAATGGATTTTCATATGAATTGTGTAGAAGGGTAAATTTTATTTTCTTGTAATTTCTTCATTTGTGGTCCGAAAATTAAAAGCTATACACCATTGAAAAGCTCTTGAAATTCATATTTTTAGAATACAATATTTTTACAATTGATAAATGCACACATAATTAATACACAGACATTAATAAAACTATTGGCTCATACTTAAAACAAATTGAACAGTGTATCATTTTCGGTTGTATTTCTTTAACCTTTTAAACTATCAAAATATAGTTTTGATATTTAAAATACTTTATAAAAGCTGTTAAATTTTATTTAAAATTCAGTAAAATAGACTGAAAAATAAAAACACAGTTGTGAGTTAAATACAGCACATATTTCCCGATTTTGCCCTGCATTAGCTTCTGCCCACAAAGATGGCTGCCTGAAACTGTCTTATCAGTGTCGATGACATCACTTGGAAACTATCTATACTGACTTCATAAGGCAGGCCCAAGTCCTGAACATTGACATTTTAAGACTAATAATTTAAAATATCAATTAAAAAGCATAACACTTATTTAGGCCACTTGCAAATGCAGGTACAGTTGGGGCATCCTTATCTCAGTCGGTAGTCCGTTCCAAAGTCGTATAGCCCGCGGAAAGAATGAGTTCATGTGGTGTTTTGTTTTTGAGTGGGGAATAAGGAATTTGTTGTTTCGTGTAGTTGTGAGATAACAGTGATCGACATTGACCTGTTTGTTATGTATGTTACCCAGGCTTCATTATTATCATTATTATTATTATTATTATTACTATTTTATTCATGTATCTGTCCTAGTTAGCAATCCTTTAGTGTGAGTGGTCAGTTATGTTTTGTCTAGTAATGTGTGTCCAGTCTGGTGTGTCCAGTTTCTGTCCACTGTGTCTTGTCTGTACTGTCTTGAGTGAGTAGTGTGGTAGAACTGGTTTGGTAGCTTATCTTTCTAAACAGATCATAACAATCTAAAAATACTAACCAATCAGCATGCATACTTCTTTTCAGTCTCAGAACTAACATCTTAATTAAACTTCACTTTGGGCTAGGTCTTCGACCAGTAAGCATATGTTTTGCTAAAGAATTAAATTTTTGAATATAGTACATAGTATACCGGTACTTTAAGAACTGCTGCCCGGTTTGGTGTGTTTATTTCTAGTGAGGTTTTATTGTAAATTTGTTGTTGGTTTTATATAACCTCAGTTAATAAGAATAATATTATTGACGTGAAATAAAGAAACTATTGAACCTGCACCGGAACTGTTATTTTTATAACCCCCGGTTAACAATGGCGATCCCGGCTTTTTAAACCGGGCGGGGCAGAAGTGCACAGTTTACTTGGACCACCTTACAGCGAGTCCAGAGGAGTTGCTGAGTAGTTCCTGGGAGAAGTTTCTGCGTGAGGTGATAAGAAAGCAACGGTAGCGTGTGGAACCTTGGACTTGGAGAAAGTAACCTTCCAACAACCAGAAGCTACAGTGCTGGTGAGTTTTTTGTGTGGCCACAGTGTTTTTTTGTGCTCAATCAGAGCGTGCGCGAGTGAAGTGTTTTTTTATTATTGATAACCGGTTTGACCATTCAGGAGTCAACCTTGTTGCAACCTCTTCGTTACTATCCATAAACTGTCAGCGCTGGATTCAACGTTGGATTTCTTCGTTGGAGAGACATTTTTGTGACAAGTTTTTGGTGTTAAACTGTAAGTACTTACTTAGTACTACAAGTACAAACATTTCTAGCCAATTTTACAGAAAATTGTATAAATTTGCTATATTGTTTACCTTTTTATTGTAAATTTTTGTCATATTTTAAAAATATAAAATTCAACATTGTATAAATTTGCTATAATTAATTTTTATTTTTGTATTTTTTTCATATTTTAAAATGTGAAATTAAACATAAAGCAACGTTTTTGCATTTTGCTAAAAATGAAGTAGAGTAGAACTGTTAAGAGGCGTTTACCTAGTGAGATTTAGGCATTCATGGTAAATTTGCATCCCTTTCAAAATTTTTGCTATAAGCACATGTATCCTGATAAATATCAGTTGGGTTTTTCCTTGTTTCTATTTTTAGATCGGTAAACATGTGACCAATTTAGCTAAAGCTTTTTATGTTATTTGAATAACTACTCCGTTGAAACTAATTTTTGTTTGTTGAAAGTTTTTCTGTTAACATAATTTAAACTTTTATTTTAAGTAAGAAATATTGACAAGAGTAGATTTAAGCAATTTATTCAAAATTGTTTGGTTGTTACTTTTATTCATTCAAGGGCAACATAGTAACTCTTGCTTGACTATTGTATTTTTCCTAGGTGATTTTTTCACTCTGTTAATTACCTTTTGTCATTATATTTAGATTTGATTTTTGTGTATCAATGCATTATGACTTAAGTTTATGCATACATGATTTGTTTTTTATATAGTATTGAGATGAGATACATTTTGAATAATTTTGCACTAAATGTGTTTTTATGTTCTTGATTGTTTATTTTGCTGTTGTTTATTTTGATATTTAATTTTGTTATAGGGGCAGTGGTTAATTGCAAGGAAATTATTTTTTTTGCAAATTAGTGACTTAAATTTTGATTTTAGATTTAACTTTCTTTTTCAGCTTAATTATGAGATAGAAAATTTTCTTTGCAGCTCAGTGGATTTTACCCTTTCCTTTTCACCCTTTATTTAATTAGCACTTAACCCTTACTAACATTTTGTTATACAATTGTGTGTATGTGTGTGTGATATAGGTTTTATATGTTGCAGTGTAGGTAAGTTTCTATGTTTTATTTTTACATGTTATATGTGTCAGTGTTTATTATTTGTGTTTTAGATATCATTAGTTTGTGGTATATTATATTAATAGTATTATATCAAGGTATTGAATATTGAGTAAACGCTCCATTCAGAATTGGATGTTGGTAAGTCTGGAGATTGGGTTTGTTTGTATTTTAGGTTCGATCTGGTAATGAGATGGCATTCATATTTTCAGCTCGTGTATGTTCAACCAGAGAATCCTCTTCAAAATTTCAGTTGTTCTTTTTCAAGAATGGTATCAATTGACTTTGTTATTTGTGGTGTTTCAGTTAAAAGTTGTTTTTAATTTGTGGGTATTGATTAGTGTTTAGTTGCTTTGGAATTTGTTTATATCATCATGGCAGAAGGAGATATGAAGGATTTTGTACCTGTTGGTGAATCTACACCTTTAAAGAAGGTTTTAGATGCTTCATATAAGCCAGTACCTAAAGGTCGGGGTATGACGCATTTTATGAAAACAGAACAAGAGGAGTCGCATCTTTTTCATATAGCACCGATTGTTCCGAAACTCCCTTTATTTTCAGGAGATGAACCGCTGCAAAGAGGTGAGTGTAGTTTTGTTGAATGGAGATATGAGATTAGGTGTTGTATGGGGGACTCTGACATTACAGAGAGTTGTTTGACATAGTAGGCAAGCTGGATGCCATGTTTGGTGATGTCTCTACTCATGGCATGATTATGCAGGAATTTTTTAATGCGAGGCAGTTGCCGGATGAGTCAGTGACATCGTTTGCTTGTAGGCTCGAGACCCTATTGCATTCAGCAGTACAAAACAATCACACAGTTGCAAGTGCTAAGAATGACATGCTGCGTCATAAGTTCTGGACTTCATTGTCAAATGAGAAGTTGAAGTCTCAGACTAGACACAAGTATGACTCCATCTTAGAGTTCAATTCTTTGCTTAGAGAGATTAGAATAGTAGAGAAAGAGTTAATGCTGGAGAAAACTGCTTTGAGCAAGAAGATACACTTGAATCCAGTAAGTGTCAGCAATGATGATCGTTTCACTAAGCTTGAGATTGCTTTAAAGAAAGAGACAGGGGATGTAGAAAAGCGACTAGAAGCTAAGTACGAGTCTAAGTTAGACCAGATTTTGAAGCGGTTAGACAGTGCTGGGCAACCAATCCAACCAAAATCACTTTAATAGTGGTAGAGGTAGGGGAGGTTGGTATAACCGTAACAGTTACTATGCAGGAAAGAGAGGGCAGCCAAAAGAGTAACCACCTCAGTTGTGGACCAGACTAAGGTTAGTGACTCCGCTGGTCCGGCTAATGACTTAATTTCAAGGTTAGTTGGTGATTCGAACCAGAGTAGGGTAATAATTAACAACAGAGAATTTGTTTGTTTGATTGATACCGGTTCCATGGTTTCAGTCATAAACGAAAGTTCTCTACATACTTTTACAGAGCATCCAAAAGTACTACCACTGAACATGTTAGGTCTAGAAATTTCATTGGCAGATGGAGCAAAACTGGATTATATTGGATACATAGAGTGCAATTTATCAGTTCTGTTTTCTGATTTGAATGTAAATGTTCCAATTTTAGTGACTCCTGATAACCGATTCTCACAATCGTGTCCGGTTATCATAGGAACCAATGTTATTAGACAATTTAGAGATAAGTTTGATCCATCAGATTTGCCATTAGAATGGAAAACTGCGGTCAACAGTTTGACATGCCAGTCCATTTCAGCTACACTTTATGGCAACAAATCTTACAAATTGGGTCCAAACTAGACAACAACTCTGACATGTATTGTCAGAAATGTTGCTCATGGTATATCCCATGTTGTGACGGAAAATCCAGACAGTGGTACCCCAGGTTACATTGTTTGTCCAAGGCTTGTTAAGATGAAGCAATCTGGATCTTTTGCCAGAATTGTTGTCAAGGTCTGCAATATGACTGCAAAGCCATTGACAATACACCCAAAAACTACTGTTTGCAAACTCACAGAAGTTGATGTGATTGACAGTTTAGCCTCAGAGTTGCCTAACTCAAAGTCCAAGGATGCTGAAAGCAATGATTTGGGTGTGAAAATCAATATAGGTAACCTCACACCTGAGCAGCTCCTTAGGGTTTATCAGGTTTTAGGCAACTGGAAACATGTGTTTTCTACTGGGCTTACAGACATTGGTTGCACTGA
This sequence comes from Sinonovacula constricta, assembly GCA_007844125.1. Taxonomy (NCBI): domain Eukaryota; kingdom Metazoa; phylum Mollusca; class Bivalvia; order Cardiida; family Solecurtidae; genus Sinonovacula; species Sinonovacula constricta. The sequence goes on from CM017570.1 coordinate 10,038,155, forward strand.
TCTTCTTGAGCACAAGATTGTGTTAGAGGATGACAGGCCATTTAAACAACCATACAGGAAAATACCCCCAAGCATGTATGAGGAGGTACGTCAACACATTAGACAGATGCTTGATGCAGGAGTGATTAGGGAGTCAGACAGTCCCTATTCCAGTAATGTAGTTTTAGTGAGAAAGCAAGATGGCAGCCTTCGCTTCTGCATTGACTGGAGACTGCTAAATTCAAGAACCAGGAAGGATGCCTATATGCTTCCTAGGTTCGATGATATTGTTGACTCTCTAGTTGGCTCTACTATGTTTTCAAAACTTGACCTAAGATCTGGTTACTGGAATGTGAAAATGGAGGAAAAAAGCATCCCGTACACAGCATTTTCAGTAGGAAACATGGGTTTCTACGAATGGACTCGCATGGGTTTTGGACTTACTAATGCTTGTGCCCCATTTCAGCGTTTGGCTGAACGTACAATGGGTGATCTACACCTGCAGGAATGTCTTGTGTTCATAGACGATATCCTCATTTTCTCAAGAAACTTTGATGAACATGTCAGGCGATTAGAAGCTGTATTTTCTAAGTTGTCAGAACATGGTCTCAAGTTAAAACCCTCAAAGTGTGAACTTTTCATGTCATCAGTATCATATCTGGGACATAACATATCTTCTGCTGGTATCCACACAGATCCAGAGAAGACATCAGCCATTAAGAAGTGGCCAATGCCTAAAAATATTAAGGAATTGCGTCAGTTCCTTGGTTTTTCTGGGTACTATCGGTGCTTTGTGGAAAACTATGCAATCATAGTTAAGCCTTTGAACAGATTGCTTGAAGGTCATTGTCTCAATGGTAAAGTGGTTAAGAAGAAGTCAAAGAAACGTCGGAAAAGTCCCACAAAGTGGATTTGGGCTTTAGACCAACAGACAGCTTTCGATACTCTTGTCGATAAGTTGACCAATGCACCGGTCTTAGCCTTTGCCGACTATACAAAACCATTTATTCTGCACACTGATAGTTCTGGCACTGGTTTAGGAGCAGTCCTCTATCAGAAGCAGGATGATGGCACAGAACGCGTTATTGCATATGCCAGTCGAAGTTTGAGACCCAGTGAAAGAAATTACCCAGCTCACAAGCTTGAATTTCTTGCACTGAAGTGGGCTGTCACAGAGAAATTCAATGACTATCTCTGGGGTAACTCTTTTGAGGTAGTTACAGACAACAACCCACTCACGTACGTGCTTACCACAGCTAAGCTAGATGCAACTAGTCATCGTTGGGTAGCATCATTAGCTAATTTCAATTTCACCCTTAAGTACAGGGCAGGAAAGTTGAATGCGGATGCTGACAGCCTGTCACGCATACCCGTGGTATTTCCAGAGACCATAAAGGCTATTTGTACAGCCACTACAGCTAACGTGCCCTTGGTCACGTGTGTGTCAGCTGGTTGTCTGCCTCCTTCGGCCGAGGAGGTTGAGAATCAGTATGATAGCTTTCAGAAGGTCAACTGGAAAGTAGAGCAAGCACAAGACAAAGTGATAGCTAGGGTTTCAAAACTTCTTGGTAGTGGTCGTCGCCCCAGGGAGGGAGAGTTCAGACGTGAGCCTTGGCAGGTACAGCGATTTCTTAGGGAATGGAACTGTTGAGTCTGGAGTGCTGTACAGGACCACTACACAAGATGGTCAGCCATGCAAACAATTAGTTTTGCCAGTGTCCTATCGCAAACTTGCATTGAAAGGGGTACATGAGGATGTAGGGCATCCTGGCAAAGAAAAGACACTATGGTTGGCTAGACAACGTTTCTACTGGCCTGGTCTTGAAAAAGATGTCAGTGCTAAGGTGGAAACATGTGGACGTTGCATACGGAGGAAAACTCCTATTCAAACAAGCAGAATTGGTTAACATCAAAACTTCTAGACCAATGGAGCTGGTTTGCACAGACTTTCTATCATTAGAAATGTCTAAGGGTGGTTTCGAACATGTACTGGTCATAACAGATCACTTCACCAGGTATGCTCAGGCAGTGCCCTGTAGAAACCAAACTGCGCAAACCACTGCTAAAGCACTGTACGATCACTTTTTCAGATATTACTCCTTTCCTGAAAAATTGCACAGTGATCAAGGCAGGAATTTCGAAAGTAAGGTTATTCGTGAGCTTTGCAAGCTAGCTGGCACTGCAAAAACACGTACTACACCGTACCATGCTCAGTCTAACCCATCTGAACGTTTCAATCAGACACTTTTGAAAATGCTCGGAACTCTAGAAGTTGACCAAAAAGCTGATTGGAAAACTTACTTAGGTCCTCTTGTTCAAGCATACAATGCTACAATAAGTAATGCAACTGGGTTCTCTCCTTATTACCTTATGTTTGGTTGGCATCCCAGGCTTGCTATTGATGCTTATCTTGGTACTGGTACTAAAATGAATCACACTGATCCACAAACTTATGCTTCAAAACTTAAAAGCAGATTGCAATATGCTTACAAGTTGGCAGCTGATGAATCTGCAAAACAAGGAGCTAAAGGAAAGTTGTACTACGATCGGCGGGCCAAGGCATCTTTGCTTGAGGTCGGCGACCGAGTGTTAGTTCTTTCTGTTGGCCACAAGGGAAAGCATATAGTCCAGTCAATTTATATTTTGACCTCAAACTAATTGCAAAAGTTATGATCACAGTAAAAAAATATCAGATATAATTTAAAATAACTAGAGAAAAAAGTCTAAGAAAATCTAATAAGGGGAAATGAAAAAATAAGACATTTTATTTTACCGAAAATTGGAAAAAGAAACATTACCCGTTTGGCTTGCCATACCATACAAAGCGTTTGACTTACGCGGATCGATCCGTCTGTTGTTTAGAAAGTAAACATGGCAAAAATGACAAATAATCGGCATAATCTCAATAAATAAGGTAAGTTAGTGCCTTCTTACGATTATTTTTATAAAGAATTTAGTAAGAAATGCTTCCAGTTTGTTTTATAAAAGCTTTTTTGTATCTGCTTAAATATTGTAATACATTTTCGCGAGGTAAATGAAAGTCCAAGAACGCTGCCAAATAAGTGCTTATTAATGAGAAAAATACATGTTTTTGGTCATTTCATATAAGGTTTAATCTTTTTGATGGCCCCCCTATCGCTAAAATGTTATAAAAATTTATATTAAGAGATCAATAATCGGCCATGAGACGCCGACGATTTTTTGACTATGGAAGTCCGTTTTAGCAAAAATTACGTATCTTCCTTATACATCTTCGTTGTTATAAAAGGACTGAGATTTGTATAAAATATCAAATAAAAACGTTGTTAAGGATTTCAGATGGTAATATATATTTGTAAGAGAGTTAAACAGAAGTCCATCCGTTTTGCATTTGTTCTATGCGTAAATTTGAATCTTGTTATGAATGTGTAGTTTACTCGAACCATATTGGAGTTATGTTCAAAAGACCTATTGTTTACTTTCTGGCATTGTAACTTAAGAAAATAAAAGCTTATCTTATTGTATTTCTATAAAAAAAATATCTGATAATTAAATAAATGTGGCTTATCTTAAACTAAGATCCTAAAAATCTATCACTGAACTATTAAAATATAAAAAAAAAATAATGTTTAAACGTAATTTTATTTTCAGTAATCTCTCATTTCAGAATGGATTTACCAACTGGGCTATGCAAAATTTGTAACCTTATCCTAGATGACTCCAAATCAACAGTACGACTCACGCAAAAGGGATGTGATGGCATAAACACTGCAAGTGAAAAACGAAAAGATTGTATATTTACCGAACCTGGTCAGTTTGTTCATGCTGAATGTAGAAAGAAGTACTGTAACCCGAATGTAATTGCTCGTGATGCCAAAGAACAAAAGGAAGCACCCTCAGTTTATTCAAGATCTACGAGATCAAAAAATGAGACATTTATGTTTAAAGAAAACTGTTTGTTTTGTGGTCAGTTTGCCAAATGTGATGGGAAAAAACGAAGCTATGATGTATATCCTGTAAGAACATTAGATTTTCAGAAAAGAATCTTAGACATTTGTTCTACTAGAGGAGATCCTTGGGCTCAAAAAGTGTCAGCTAGAATAGAATTTGCTGCTGATTTACCTGCAGTAGATGCTGTATACCACCAGACGTGCAATGTCAATTTCAGGACAAATAAAGATGTTCCTAAGTATTTCCAACCAGATCTCGAAAAAACCCAGACACGTGGTAGACCAACAGACCAGGATGCATGCTTAGCGTTTATGAAAGCAATTGAATACTTAAAGGAAAATGACAATGAACAAATAACTATTTCAGATCTTGTGGACAAAATGAAGGAGATGTGTGGAGAAAGAGCTTATAGTTCATCATACACAAAACAAAAGTTAGTGGAACACTTTGGTGACTCTGTAATAATAACAGAAATAAACGGCAAGCCTAATGTTGTCACTCTTAGGCAAACTGCATCCACCATTTTGCACGACTTTTATTGTATTTGTAAATCAGACAACCCAGAGAATGAGAAAGTTAAATTAATAAAAACTGCAGCAAAACTGATAAAAAATGACATCAAATCCGTTGATACAAATAAAACTGTATACCCCAATCCTCATGACATTTCGTCTATTGAAGCCAATAAACAGTTCATACCAGATAGTTTGGTACAATTGTTGCGAGATCTGTTCAGTGAAAAAGATGCTGATACCAAAGTTTGCTCTATAGGCCAAGCAATAATGCAGGCCTCACGTCCAAGAATAATGATTGCTCCATTACAGCTGGGACTTGCAGTGCAATTACACCACCACTTCGCCTCAAAATACCTGATTGATATATTAAACAGCTTAGGATTTTGTGTTTCGTATTCTGAAGTCCAAATGTTTGAATCTAGTGCCGCTGTTTCAAACAAAACAGATATTGAAAATTTTCAGAACGACATGTTCATCCAATATGTTGCAGACAATGTAGATCATAATCTTCGAACTCTTGATGGGCACAATACATTTCATGGAATGGGCATGATTGCATGTGTAACACCTGGGAATTTTGGCAATAAAGCTATTATACGGCAAGTTGTTTCTTCAGATGATCTTATCTCTGCTGGAAAAATAGATATTTCATATTATCGTCCTCCAGAAGCAACACCATTGTCAATTAACCTTTTGGAGCTAAATAGCTTTAAAGTGTCAGACGACAGCATCAAAATTGCTTTCCTTTCGCAGGTGACTTGGCCGCTAAGAAAACCAGGCCCAGAATGGTCAGGCCTTATGCAGATGGTGAGGAAGGGGGACTACCCTGGAAAATCGTCTGTCTTGTTCCTACCAATTATTGATATGGACCCAAGTGATATGTCTTGCATTTACACAACTCTCAAATACATCAGTAGCCATGCTTACCAGTACAGACAAACAGCTATTGTAACTTTTGACCAGCCATTGTATTGGAAAGCAGTGACTGTGATTTCAAGTGAAAATGACAGTAGTTCACTCAAAGGCATTGTTGTGCGAATGGGTGGTTTTCATTGCATGATGAGCTACCTTGGTTGTATTGGTCAGCTTATGTCAGGCTCGGGATTGAGTGACTTGTTAGAAACAGTTTATGCACAAAATGTTATCCCACACATGATGAGTGGAAAAGCTGTGTCAAGAGCACTTAGAGGCCATTCACTTGCAACCAATGCTTTAAATGTTCTCTTGATACGCCAGTGTATAGAGACCTCCCAACCTATTGATGCCAACAATAATGATGAAGTCATGGAAATGAAAGATGAATGTGACAATAATGCACTGAATGATTTAGTTGTTCTGTATGAAAAGCTATCTTTTGGTGAAATTTCTGTTGAGGATGTATACAAGAATGATCTTCTTGATGACTTCTTTAAATCATGGTTATATACAAAGCAGAATCTCTTACAATATCCAACTGCAGCACTGTGGATCCAGTATCTAGAAATGATGGATATACTACGCAAGTTTATAACAGCAGAAAGAACTGGTAACTGGGAGCTGAGTTTGCAATCATTGAGTGAAATGTTGCCTTTTTTTGCAGCTGCAGGCCACAATATGTACCTAAAGTCTGTGTATTTTTATTTGCAATGCATGCAAAACCTCCATGAAAGTCACCCTGATGTATATCAAGCATTCATGAAAGGTTACCACGTAGTACGAAGAAGTGACAGATACTGGGCAGGATTATCAACAGACCTTGTGATTGAGCAAGTCTTGATGCGTTCAGTCAAAACTACAGGAGGAATGACTCGTGGAAAAGGACTTTCAGAAAGTCAGAGAGCTCAATGGTTATTGTCAATGCCTTCATGTGTTGAAGTTAACAATGCCATGCAGTTATTTTGTGGGAAGGAATTTCAGACCAGTTCACAGCATAAAGAACTAGGCAAATCCCGAAATGAAAGAGACCTCAATGATACCAAGATTTTATTGTCCTTCTTAGAAGAACGGAATCCTTTTCGTGAAGATCCTCTTCTGTTCAACATCGAAACTGGAGTAACATCAGATTCCACAGTAAATGCACATCAGGCAAAGATTGTAGGAAACAAGGTCGTACAATCAATGATAGGACAAAACGTTTTTGAAATTAGTTTCAAAAAGAGTCAGAAGGCAGTAACTTTAGATGCAGCACAACAGCTCAAAGTTGACAATGATATTATTAAAGTTGACCCTCAGTTACTTTTTCAAAGAATGACAGCAGCAGCACAAAGGTTTATAGAAGATATGCCAAGTGTGTTTTCTTATGAATTGTGCAGTGTACCATCATCTTTATTTGATACAACAGGACTAATGAGAAAGTCTCAGAAATCACTGCTGGCAGATGCTATATGGGCACTTGGAGATTGCAGTGTTGTTGAACTACTTGAAACGGACACGTACATGTATGTCATTGATGGTGGTTCCCTTCTGCATCATGTTCCATGGAAAGTAGGGATGTTATTTTCAGAAATTTGTGATTCTTACTTCCACTACATCTCTTCTAAATACCCCAATGCCCTGATTGTATTTGATGGATATCAGTCTGGCCCAACAACTAAGGACTCAGCACATGTGAGACGTAACCATGGTGTCACCAGTACAAAAGTTTATTTTACAAAGTCTACACCTCTTGCAACAAAAAAGGAGAAGTTTCTAGGAAATTCAGAAAACAAACAAAACTTTATTTTCATGCTAAGTGAAAACCTGGAAGAGAAAGGATATGGTGTCGTTCATGCAAATAGTGATGCTGATGTTTTGATAGTGAAGTCTGCTATGGAATTAGCTGATACAAGAGATGTTGTAGTTATTGGTGAAGATACAGATATCCTTGTGCTTTTGTTGTATTACATAAACTCACATCACAAGCATGTTATATTTAAATCAGCCAACAAGCAAAAAACATCTAAATCAGTTCGTGTCTGGGATATAAGCAAAACCCAGCATGTTCTTGGTCAAGCACAGTGTAAAATATTGCCAGTTGTTCATGCATTAACTGGGTGTGATACCACTTCACAGATGTTTGGAATAGGCAAGGGATCAGCACTGAAGAAATTTATGTCTGATGAGCAACTTATTGCCCTTGCCAATGTTTTTCTGACACAGTCCAAAAAGGAAAATATAATCAATTGTGGGGAGCAAATTCTTGTTCTTCTATATGGTGGATTACAGTTGGAAGGTCTAGACTTGCTACGTTTCCGGAAATTTACTACGAAAGTAATGTCAAGTTCTATCTACGTTCAGGTGCAGACATTACCCCCCACATCCGCAGCTGCCAAGTACCACAGTTTACGTGTGTATTACCAAGTTCATGAATGGATAGAACAAGACACAAAACTGCTACCTATTGAATGGGGGTGGAAACTGACAAACGATGTGCTGATGCCTCTGAAAACTGATCTTCAAGCTGCACCAGATAATCTGCTTAACATGGTCAGATGTAAATGTAAACAGAACTGTGACTCTAGAAGGTGTACTTGTAGAAAGAATGGACTCGAATGTTCCTCAGGATGTTCTGAATGTAGGGGTTTAAGTTGCACAAATGTTGCAAAGGTCACTAACTCAGACTCGGACAGTGAGTAACTCTTAATGACAAGATGAGTGGCAACTGAGTTTAGGTAAAATTCCATAATATCATGCCATGTATTGATACAAGTCAACACTGTATATAAGCAGTATCGATAAATAATATTAATTAGTTAACTTTTTAAACCTAAGTATATTTATATTACATGTATATGACTGTTTTGAACATAAATACAATTTATGTATTTTTTCTCATAATATTACACAAAACATAATATTGGTGTTTTTTCAATAAATGTGTGGTATTACCCCACCCACTTTTTCTCTTTTTTATTAAGAAAAACAAAAAAAATATTGCTCTTAAATCATAACAATACACTTGTTTTAAATGCTTTATATTGTAAAACATAATTACAGTACAGGGCATATCTTTAAATGAAATTATTGGTAGCTATTATACCCACATATGTCAATTTCTTGGTAAGCCAACCCCTAAAAATATGTAAATAGTCATCTGATTCATCCAAATTTTTCTAAAATTTCCCCTGTTTAGATTTTTCTAGACTTTTGATATTATGTCTAAGATAGTATCTAGATTTAAAATTAGTGAGTTTCATTTCTTTTGCAATTAGTTGGAGGTTTAGGGTCATTTTGATATAGATTGACTGGACTAATAAGCTAGCAGATAGGTGGGAAGAACAACCCTATGTGATTGTTGCTATACCCAACCCAGAAATTCCGGTTTATGATGTGCAACGGGAAGATGGACAGGGCAAGATTCGAACCTTGCACCGCAACATGTTGTTGCAGTTCAATGCCCTGCCACCTGATCCAGCCCCGCCTGTACTTCATGAAGAAACTAGACCTAGGAGAAAGCATAAGAGTTGTTCTCACGTAGAACCAGAGTCTGATTCTGATTCTAGCTTAAGCTCAGGGGTTTATGTTATTCCTCAGAGACGTAGGTGGTATAACCACAACAGGGGTTGCTCTAATCCTACCCTGTCTACTGACAATGTCAGTAGTGATATTACACGTGGTTTAGTTGAATTCGCTGCTGATCGCGCTCATTCACCTTCAATGTCTCTCAAGGATCAAACTCATAACCTCCCTAGCAATCAAGCAGTTGAACACTCTGGTCCGGTAGATGATGTATCACCCACCAGAACCGAACAAACTCCAGATATAAATCCTAGAGTTCTGAATCCAATAATTTCTTCACCTGAAGAATCAGTTGAGCGTCGCTCAACCAGAGTCCGTAAGCCACCTGATCGGTTTGGTCAGTGGGTTTGTCAGTTGGTGACTACACCAAAACCAGTTAATTCGCCTGATGAAACTGAATATTTTGTTTGAATGTAGTTATGATTTTATTTTTTTACTAAATTACTTTCAGTGATAGTGTTGATCGCATTTGTATAGTTTTATTACCATCACCAGTATTATGATTGGGTCATAATATGGAAGAATATTATTTCTAAGCTGTTCACTGTATTATACTATTATACTATGCCCAGATATATTTTGTATCAAATGTTTCAATGACAGTATACTGCTTGATTATTTGCAGTTATGGATTTATGGATTTATTTATTTCTGTGGTTTTGGCAGAAATGTGAATTAAATTGCTTTGACTTTATAGTACTGTTATGTTTGTTAAAAGCAGGCCAATCATTTTGTGTTTTTTACAGTTATCAAGCCAAGTATATATGAAGGATGTTGCTACTAATAGTAATGAATCCTGATAATTGAGGTTGAAATGCCAGGAGTCATTTACCTCCTGGGAGGGAGTATGTTACTCAGGCTTCATTATTATCATTATTATTATTATTTCTATTTTATTCATGTATCTGTCCTAGTTAGCAATCCTTTAGTGTGAGTGGTCAGTTATGTTTTGTCTAGTAATGTGTGTCCAGTCTGGTGTGTCCAGTTTCTGTCCACTGTGTCTTGTCTGTACTGTCTTGAGTGAGTAGTGTGGTGGAACTGGTTTGGTAGCTTATCTTTCTAAACAGATCATAACAATCTAAAAATACTAACCAATCAGCATACATACTTCTTTTCAGTCTCAGAACTAACATCTTAATTAAACTTCACTTTGGGCTAGGTCTTCGACCAGTAAGCATATGTTTTGCTAAAGAATTAAATTTTTGAATATAGTACATAGTATACCAGTACTTTAAGAACTGCTGCCCGGTTTGGTGTGTTTATTTCTAGTGAGGTTTTATTGTAAATTTGTTGTTGGTTTTATATAACCTCAGTTAATAAGAATAATAGTATTGACGTGAAATAAAGAAACTATTGAACCTGCACCGGAACTGTTATTTTTATAACCCCCGGTTAACATGTATATTGTGTAGCATTTTGAGACTGTCTAGATTTCTGCGTTGCTTGAGAGTAGACCACTTTAACTCTCAGAGCATGTTAGTGACACTGCTTGTGTAGTGATAGTCATTTTGAACATACCTTGCGGCTGACCTTTGAACCATTTCTATTCTGTGTGTGAGGTGTTTCTGCCATGGGTGCCATATAGTTGAACAATATTCGACCTGGGGGCGTACATATGTTCTGCATGCAGCCTCTTTTAGTTGTTTGTTCTGTGTTTTGACATTTCGTCTGATGAATCTCAGACTGTTTTTGGCCTTGTTTGTGATAGTGTTTATGTGAGATGACCAATCGAGGTTACTACTGATAGTGACCCCGAGATATTTTGCATGTTCTGTTGTTCTGAGGGTGGTGTCATGAAGTGTGTATGGAAAGATAACCGGTTTCTTTTTCCTGTGTATTCTGAGAACTTCACACTTGTCAGGGTTAAATTCCATTGACCATTCTTTTTCCCAAAGTTCTAGGTTGTGTAAGTCTTCCTGAAGACTTTGTGCAGATGCGTGTGATTTTTTGTGAGGTAAACTATTGTGTCGTCTGCAAACAGACGCACACGACTCCTGATTTTAATATATTAAAAGTAATATTAAAACTCCATCGATCCAATACATTTAACATACTAAAATTTAAGAGTAAACAGGACGATATTTTTTAAATTACTTAAATTAAAATCAGTTTGATGACCATTAAAAAATATTTACAAGGAGGTGCACACCTACATCATTTTAAAGAGTAGAATTTATTCAAATTTAAGTTACATTTTACATAGACATAAATGATCAATATACAGGATTGCAAACAAACGGATAATATATAAATATATATATATATGTAAAGTGTGTAAAAGTATTTACACCAATGAACTCAATTATAATAAATAACAAATATGCATGGCATATTGTTAACAGTAGCACTATTGAATATTTATACAATAGACAATGTAAATATAGTTATTACAAAAAGGTTTGGAATACATTCTGAATTTCAAAGCATCTCTTCATCACGGCTTTACTCTGTTTGGTGATAGATAATGTTGAAAAATACCAGTTAAAATACAGTTTTAACAGAAAACAAAATACATTTTTCATAAAAGACTAGGAATATGTTCTTAATTATAAAGAACATGTATTAAATAATTTAAATCAAGAAATACATTGCTAAAACCTATAATTTAATATGAATAAAAATGGAGCAAAAGAGTTTTGGCATTGTTGAATTTTTCTCATGTAAAACATTTTAAAAAAATGAACATACTTCTTTGTAGTGTAGTTTACATTTCACGAGATGCTTCCAGCCACACTTAACAAAATACAAGCATCTACGTAGGGTAAGTATATATAAGTACTTTATTACAGTCTTTACTTTAATGTCCTCATTTGCATTGATATTATGATATTATAAAATTTTAGCTCATTCCTTGGAAGGATGATCCTTGAAGCCGACTACATAAACTTGATCACATGCTTGGTCACACTATATATGATTATAACATTATCATTTTTTATTTCTTTTAAGTTCTCTTGTCTGGTCATTTAATTAAACACCATGCTTTATCATCTTTCAGCTTTTATTGCAATATTATTGTAAGAAGTTCTTTGTACTAAAATTATTATTATTATGCTAAGCTAACAGGTAAGTTACTTTATTAAGTTTCCAAATCATGTAAAATAACATTGTGGTTTAGAAAACATTTCATGTATTTATGTTTGTTAGCAATCTTTGCATTATTCAGGCCAGACAGACTACTTTTTCTGTTAGAATATATTATGTTGTTCATAGCTATTTTCTTTAAACAATCATATTTATGTGTATGGAAATCACACAAAAAAGCAGAAAGAAAGAAAAGTTGTAATATAAATTTTGGTAGCCTTGTTTCTTTGTTGTGAATAAAATTTCTTTACAATGATGTAGGTCCTTTGTGGTATGGGCCTTTCTGGTTCAGGCCGTTTCGGTCCTGGGTCGTTTTGGGTTTGGGCCTTTTCGGTTTTAGGATTTTTTTACCCTGATACTTTTATTTTATATGTTATTTGACTATATTATGTTAATAATAAGTATATATAAAGATTGAATGTTTCTTTTTCGTTTTTTTAGCTTACCTGAGCACAACGTACTCAAGCGGAGCTTTTGTGATACCGCTTCGTCCGTCGTCAACATTTTAGCTTGTGAACACTACTACTACTTGGATTTATTTACCCTCGCCCTAACTATTGTTATTGGGCGAGCATTAATTTACAGGAGGTTAAAATATAAATATCACAGAATAATTATATTAATGGCGTGAGGTTTAATGTATGCTGACAAATTTTAAAATTATACAATATAAAATGTCATGGAGTGCTCAGCAATGTTGAATAATATTATAGTCTAGTGGTATGTAGTTTTGATATGTATTAGTGTTTTGTCGTGTAGTTAAGAACATATAATCATTTTAAAATGTACACAGTTTCATATTTTATCTTAAAGGTAAAAAATGTTATTGCATATACATTATATTCTTTTAACATCACGATGTCCAGTTCACCTTTTTAACAATCAAGATTTAGGTCGCCCTTTTTCATTGCATGAACCGTAGGCTCCTCCGGCTCTGGACATGTTTTGGTGTTGGTGACACCACTAATTGTAACTATTTAAAAAAAAAATTTAAACAAAAATAAAGAAGCCAGCAACTGCACCCTTTCAGGACCACATAAAAGACTGTTGTTTTTTAAAAAAAAAAAAACAGTTCAACCTAAATTCAAATTTATGTACAATATATACAACCCCAAAATATAATATTTTGGCCTGCCCCTCTATGTTTGTTATAACTAAGTTAACAGTAATTGTTGATTATGAGGGAACAGGCCTGTGTCCATCGGAGGTACGGTTCGGCGACAACACTCGAGAGCTTTGGAAGAGTTTTATCGAAGCATTTCCCTCATTGGATGCCTCACGCGTCTGACATACCCCGTGGTTGCCCCGCAAACGTGATCAGAGTACACTTCTTTTTCTTTCTTTTTTTTTTTTTTAAAAATAACCTCTATATTATATGTGGATAGTACAAAATATTTGAGTGGTTTTGTCGAACCTGATATCTGCTTTACTTGTTTTTTTTTTATTATTATGTTTTACTTTACATATATAATTTGAATGCAATTGAAAGCCTTTAAAAGCTGTAACTGGGGTTTTAGAATAGTAGTTAGAGTTTAATCTTTTTCCACTGGTCGCCATTTGCAATGGAAGTGTGTGTTAAGTTTGTGTAATTTTAAATGGATTTGGTGTGTTACTGGTACCCTGGTCACATCTGGGAGGACGCTAACGGATTAACGATGTGTATTTTTAGCTACACCGAGCGCCTTTACATGGCTACCAGTTGGAGTGAAGGCTTTTATTGCGGAAAAGTGTCCACGAGATGACCTTCACCCACAACCCCCGAAACCCGTTACATCCGGAAGAGCGACCGAACATGGTTTGATTACCGTTTTTTACCGTTTTGCCTTTTGATTAAGTTAGTTAACTGTCCACTATACTTGTTTAGGGTTGCTCTAACCATACAGTGCAACCATAGTGATTTAAATTACATCATGGTTTATTTTATTTATCTTTATAAAATATTTATATTACACTTAACCTGGGAGACGGGTATAAGTGACTAAATTGAACATTGAAGTAGTGACAACCACGTTCCGGTTTGACGTATTATTGCGCAATCGGTGTTTTAGTAAAAAGCTGACCTCAAAATATACCCTTCCTATTACGCCGTGCTATGAAATTGTCAGACGATTTCAAATTGAAAAATTTGCGTTAATAGGCTTGGGGAAGACCAAATAAGGTGTATATGACCTTAAAAACCTTAGCTGGTTGTTGTTTAATCCCGAAAACTGAAAGTAAAATTTTGCCATCTGGGAAATTTGGACCATATACTGTTATAGTTCTATCATTGTTCTTTTCATTTAAGGCCATTCTCGAACTGTATTTTTGTGTAAAATGTATTTATTTTACTCTACATCTACATCTATACATTAAACTGTCAAAATTGACACTTCTTTAACGGTGCGCAAGAAAAAAAAAAGACAAAAAGAAAAATAAATAGGATAGACAGAAAAATAAGACACGGACACATGTTTTGCAAACAATAAGTTCAAAAGAAAGAAGTAATAGTAAACAGTTGAACACTGTCATTTTTCAGCCATCTAGGCGAGACCAATCCAGCTTCCGTGGCGGTACCCAGGTTCAAAACCCTGCTGGCATAGCTCAAGCCCTTCAATTGGCGGTACTTTGTGACTGCATGAAAGTCCTCTTAGAAGGTTATGCTAGACAGCTCATTCTTGAAAGATGCTAAAGAATGAGCCTCAGCAACAGATGCTGGCAGGTTGTTCCACAGCGGGATACAACGAGGAAAGAAGCTGAACTTCATAACATCAGTGGATGTTGAGTATGGCAGGAATCGGGTACTGTGTGGCGACCTTGGTCTGGGTTTAGTTGGCGTTAGGAAAGGGCCGGGATCTATCTCCACAAGTTGATGGATGATCTTGTAGAGCATTGTGAGTTGGAGCTTTTGCGACGTGTTTCCAATGTTACCCAATGAAGATTATGAAGCATATCTGAGACGCTGCTGGTGTTGTGGTATCTGTTTGTAGTGAAGCGTGCTGCTCTTCGCTGTACCATTTCTACTTTATGTACGAGGTTTTTATGATGGGGGTTCCAGACGGTGCAGCAGTATTCTAAGTTAGATCGGACAAGAGATATGTAGGCATTAGTTTTAGTTTCACAACTTGTATTTCTTAAATTACGTTTTAGAAAGCCTAGCATGTTGTTAGCTTTTTTGGTGATCTTGTCGATATGTTGTTTCCAGCCAAGGTCTGATTGTAGGTCCACACCTAGGTATTTTGATGTCTGTTCTTCAGCCAGGGTTAACTTGCAGTGTGTAAAAAGCACCTACGCACAAGGGAGGTAATTTTGTACTTCCGGAGTGTTTTACCATGATCGTAAAATATTGCGGCGTGGTAAGTTTAAATGAAAATTGCAAAGAATATCAGTCCCTTGTGTTAATTTATGGTTGAAAATACTTTCTTATATTAGTATTTAATTAATGCAAATACGTATTTACTTTGTGCATAAGTCACATTTTCCTGCTTATTTCCGAGTTTGTTATTCATACCCAATTCATTTGTACTTGGATATTACGTTGATTATGTAAAATATGATAAGTTGTTTCCACTGCTTTTCTTTTTTATTTCTTGATTGCTTTGTATAATTTTTTAGTTATGACTCTATTTGGTGTATACAAATTGATTGTTTATAGCAACAACCACCCATTTTTACAAATGACAAAATATGATCAAAATTATATCAGGTTTTTTTCAGCATGTCTAACGGGGCCAATATTCGGCCCCGTTCCCAATGCCAAATAGCGACCATTTTTCCCAATTTCAAGAAAAAAAATCCCAATCTCATAAATTAATTCCCATTTGAACAGAAATGCCTTTTACCTATAAAAAATAAATAACCAAGAAACCATGAACTCAAGAGACTTTTCTAACTAAGCGAATCGTTTGTTTACTTTTGATCGGTGATCTGTAAAAAACTACTTTCCATGTATATAATATAGACCAATTTCATTGTCTTTTTTCTTTATTTTCAGGCCGTTTTCATGACCCCTGACCTACCAAAATGATGAAACAGACAAGAATACCTCTTTGAAAATGTTCAGGTACAGTTAAAATTGATGTGTATATAGCTGACTAGTTAACAGAACAGTAGTTTGTGTTTCCTCTATCTTTATTTGGTTAGATAATATTTGAGATCAGAATTTCCTTGAAATTAAAAATTGACCTTTTTTCGAAGGTTGATTTTTTGCACTTTCTGGCCAATCAAAACAATTATTTTATACTCTACATGGGATACCTATATATTTTCTTAATTGGCATGAGTAGCACTTTTAGAAAATGTATAGTTTTGATCATATTTTGTCATTTATAAAAATGGGTGGTTGTTGCTAATTGAAGAGCTTTATACACTATATATATATATGAAATTGTTCAATATTAATTTTTCAATATTTATTTTACCCTTTTATCATCACCTAAGGTTTAGTTCTTGGCGTAAACTGTAGTACTATTATAATATTTGTATAAATTCCTTTGACTAGACCAGTTATAAGGTATCACCTATAATTCGGTGCTCTTCCTGAGTAGAACCAGTGTCTAAGATTTTTTTTGATTTTTTTTAATTTGTATTATTTTATTTCACATTTGGTTTATGTTGTTGTTTGATGTTTTTCTATGGCATTTATTTAATACATAATTTATGTATTACAGGCTGTCAACTGATTCCTATATTCCTATAAAACTTCTATATTTCGGTTGGGAATCCTATATTCTGAAAAGCCTCCTATTTTTCCTATATTCTCCTATATTTTAAACAACATTCCTATATTATTAAGTAAATTTGTTGCCGATAAATAAAAGGTTTATATTGCTTTGATAATGCTTTTGGTCTTTTGTTTCTAACAGGTAAGAAATTGTCTATGCCTGCAAAAGCACCACAATCCTTCAGACAGGGCTGCTGTGCTCCTCTTCTTTATCTTCATGGTCATCCTTAAAATGCAGTGCATCAATAGGATACATGTTTTTAAGGTAAATGAAGGAATTATTTGGATTTTGCTTTGTGTTATTGAACTAAATCATCATACTTGTTTTCAACATTTTTGGATAATAATAATGTAAGAAATAATAGGAGTATTAATTTTGACTAAACGTGTAAGGTTTGGTAGCCTAAAATGCAATGAACATTACATGGTACATATACGACATCCATTTCAGTATTACTAGTCATGTTAAGCTATTTCTGTTATGCAACATCCATTGTTATTATGTTGTATTGTGTACTTTATTCTAAAAGAAAAAAAAAGAAATTGCAGGTGACCATGCAGATGACGATGAGCTTTGCAGTAGCCGTCTGTCTGGATTCTGTTGCCGTTGTTCAGAGTTAAAGGTTTCGTTCAACTGTAAGGTAGACACTTAAAACATTGATTATAACAGAAACAGTAAGTTGAAGGCAAGTATTGTTAATGTTAAATCACTATAGAATATCATTTGAAGTTGGAAACTCCTATATTTTGCCTTGAAACAATCCGAAAACTCATATATTTCTGGGGAAAAAAATCCTATATTTTTCCTATAATTTGGAGAAAATCTGGTTGACAGCCTGGTATTATGTATTAGTTTGATAGAAAAAGACGGGTTAATACATGGATTAGTATGTCTTAATTCAAGTTGGTTTTAATCATTTTTTAGTCCATGTGCACCCTGGAGTGGAGTAAAGTCTGTATGAAAGATAAACACAATGTACGGAGAAATAGAACAAAACCGTGACTTTATGTACCCGAATTGACAATTGCATTTAGCAAGGGTAGTCAACAGCCCTGTGGAATAGGTTTCTTTGATGTTAAATCTGAATAATGGTATGAAAGGGATAGTTTTCTATTTATTGCAGAAAAGAAAAATGTGCCATAGATTGTTTTAGGGACACTGGTCTCCTTTTGGGGTATGTTTTGGCGCTTGGTGTTTGTCGGACTGTGACCCAAATTTGCTTTCCGGGCTCCTGAAGAGGCTAGCTAAACCAGGGCTTCTATCCTCGTCCCCCTCCCCTGCCTCGTCTCTTGCATGGTCCCCCCGTCGGGATGTGTTATGCATAATTTTAATCTATCTGTGAATAATAATTCACTGCCCATCAGGTTCTCCCAACTTCTCCCGGCCCCGAACCCCCCTAGTGTGGGCAAGGGGTCAGGAGCTGATCCGAACAAGCGGGCTAAAACATACATGTGACAGTGTGCTTATCAGGCCCTACCAACTTCCCCTTGGCCCTGTTTATGGACCTCCATCCATCCACAGGGCCCGGGGTCAACCCGGGCAAGCAAGCCACTATCTGATGTGAAAGTATTTATTATTTATAATATAGCGTAATTCGCCTATCGAGCTCTCCCGATTTCTACGGGCCCTGTTGCACTCTAACAGTTGCGACACAGTCCGCAGCCGATCCAAGAAGGCCGGGTCCATTACTTAAAATAACACATCCTGCTAAGGGGCCCTACATTTTTAATTTCAGTTTGATGTATTTGGATAGCTCCATCATAGCCCTATTTGGAAGGACTTGTACTTTATATCTATATATGAGAAAAGTTACTTGTTTCCCAGTTCGATTCTGGGTGGGGCTAGTAGTAGGTCCCAATTATGTCAAACTGAATATTAACATATGGTTAATGTCCTTTTACTTAATGACAAAATATAATCCTTAAAATATTAAAGTACAGAAAAAAAGAAAGAACTGATTTTAGTTCTAGTTGTAGAATGATTATAGATCCTAATTATTATTATAAGATTTTATTGTTTGAAATTTGGTGACGATGCATGGTAAAGGGAGTCTGGACTTTTAGTTGGATTTCTATATTTTCGTGTGCCAGTGGGTGCTATAAATGAAGTCACCCAGTGCTTTGAGGATTTGTTGTAATTGTTTTGGTAGATAGAGGATATTTGTCTTATTAAAACCCAAATTTTCTGAATTTAAAACTTGTTCTAAACATATCCTCTCCCCCTGTAAACATTGCATTGTAGCAGCAGGTGGTCGTTGTCACACTTGACCCGCAATGGGAACAATTGGGATAAATGTTAAAATATATTACCTGTGACTACCTGGTAGTAAAGAAGTACCCAGTCTTAGTCTTGTTATACATCTATCTAATCTAAAAATTTTTGAATATATTGGTGGGCGAGAGAGTGATGGCTTTATTGGTCTAAAATTATTGATGTTATAATTAAAAGTGTTACAGTGGTATTCCCATTTCTTTAAAAGATGGCTACGTGAAATAGAATAGATTTCTGATGGAGCGAGGCCAGTGTGACAATCCCCCTGCACTTGGTTCAACTCGGCTTTGGCGGCCCCATCAGCCCTTTCATTACCCGAGATCCCTACATGAGCTGAACATCATATTAAAGTGATTGAATGACCTTTCTCCATGCACTGGTTTGCTAGAATTTCGATTCTTTGTAGAACGTCAGGTCTAGATCTGCATTTATTGTTTTAAATAGATAATAATGATCCCACAGAGTCCGAAAGAATAGCAGATCTTGTTTTTTCTTGTTGTTTTAACCAGCTCAGAGCTTGGAGGAAGGCGTTTATTTCCGCTGAATAGATGGAAGTTTTATCAGTTATACGTTCAGAAAAGGTAAAATTTAGAGATGGAATAGACAGCGGATGCCACCCTACCACTTAATGGATCTTAGCTGTCATCTGTATAAATTTTTACCTCATTGTTATAATTAGTGTCCAAATGCTCCAGTGTTAGCCCCCTATTTTAGTGGGGCAGTCATTTTTATTGAACAGTTTTGTGAGACTTAAATCGATCTCGGTTTTTTAGGGTCCATGGTTCCACCTCTTCCGGGGCCAAACACCGCTACGCTGCTATCTTCCACACCACATACTTCAACTAGATCTTGTACCTGGGCCCCAAATGGTAAGGGAGGTAGGCTCTTCAAACCTTTTTTCACGAGTTTTATAGTAATAGCCAGTTCTGAATATTTTGTTTACAGGGTTGGTCGGTCTGGTAGGAGCCCTTTTCTAAAGCCAGATTGAAAAGGATTTATTATTTTTTTGGTCTCTAATAGGTGTCCTAAACGTGCCTTCACCATCCTCTCGAGCAATTTCCCCGCATGGGATGTCACGCTTATTGGTCTGTAAGATTTGGGATCATTTTCCGGTTTGCCTTGTTTTAATAGTGATATAACAGTAGCTTCTTTTCAGGCGTCGAGGTATATTCCTGTTGTCCACACCTTATTGAATAAGTCCAGCCAAAGGTTTAGTGCAGTCCTTGGCATATATTTGAACAACATGTAGGATTGTTTATCCTTTCCCGTGGCTGAATTACTCCTTGGTCTGACTATGTCCTCAAGTTCCGAAACAGAGAAGCTATTATTGAGAGGTGTATCATTCTCTCCTGGGAATTCTATTTTCTTTATTTTCTGACTCAAATTTGGCCTGAATGTTTAAAATTTCTGTTGGAATATTTGAGTTACTGGAAACATCCTTATACTGGGAGACAAGTATGTTAGCTTTCTCCATTGGGGTAACTCCGGATGTTTTGTTTTCTTAAAGTAGTGGTATGGTGCTAAATGAATTTCCTCTAATTTTGCTGATTTTTTTTTCCCCAAAAATCTAGAGAATTCGTGTGTTGACTGCACGAATTGCAGAATTCCTCCCAGTCTTGTTTTTTAGCATTTAATATAACCTGAGATGCGCTTCTCTGAGCCTCCGTGTACATGTCATAATTTTCAGGACATGGGTTTCTCTAGTTTGTTTAAAGATTTTTTTCGCCCCTTGACAGCCTCATTACAAGAATCATTCCACCACGGGACCAGATTTCTCCTGTTGCTTTTATGTTTGGTGACCGGGACACATTCCCCCGCTATCACCAGAAACTTTTCTGTTAAGAGCAGACAGTGCATGTCTACATTGGTTGATTGTACTTCCTCAGAATTTATTCCCTCACACATATGTATGAAAATGTCCCAATCTGCTTTTTTTGTAGTTGAAATCAGTCTCAGAGTTTGTTTTTGGTTCTGAGATACCATGTTTTTGAATAGAAGTGATGATTGGGAAATGATCTGACCCCCATGTATCCTCCATTACTCTCCAGTCCTAAAGTACCGAAATTCTTGGACTAGCAGTTATTAGAACTTAACAACTTAGTAGCTGGCCTACCCTGGTTGAACTGTCGTCGTTCAGTAGGACTTTTCCATTTTCATTAACCCAGTCCCAAACTACCTCCCCATGAAGGTCAGTACTGGTCGAACCGCAAGCTGTTTGGTGTGCATTGAAGTCGCCAGTTATAATGCTGTCCTTATGCTCAGGAGCCAAAAGTGAGCTTAATTTGTTAGTTACTTCAGGGTTCCAACCCCTGGAGTAAATGTTAACCAGTGTAAGAGGGAATTGTTCTAAATGAAGGTTGAATATTTGCAACTCAACCTTCATGTCCCCATTTTGATCCTTGATATTTTTCACTTCAACCTCTGTATAGTTAATAGACTCTTTGACATACACTATCAGTCCCACACACACTTGGTTGTTGTTATTTAAATATTTATAAATCCCCTTGTATCCTAACCTCATTAAAATACTAGTAACATCCTAACTTTCGCTTCATTACTTTCAGCTGGTTAGGATCTGATGACATGGGAAAGTAATGAAGCGAAAGTTAGGATGTGATTTTAATGAGATTGCTTGATCCAGGTATGTTTTTAATTTTGTCTTTTGCTAATATATTTTGATTCCTAGATACAGATGACATGTTTGCCTTAATATTCCAAAATATTAGCATGTTTGTGTGCAGTTAACCTGCCCCCCCCCCATCCCCACCTCCCCGCATTGAAAGATATGATATTAAAGTTTCTAGTGAATTTATCTACGGTTAGATGTCGGCTTACCTTTACTGGGTGTCGCATTTTTACTCTTTCTGGGGGTTGCGGGCCTCTTCAGAGGTGTTTGCAATAAACCCAATTTCGCGAGCTCGCGGGGACTTTACAGGGAGTCCCTGGGGCACGACGCGGGTGATGTGCTGGGTCGTGGACTGGGAGGTTTTTTTATAATTTCTTGTTTTAGAAACTTATCCAAAAGTGGTCCAGTTCTTATTTTTGTTTTGGACCTTATATCTTTTTGTAAGAGGTCATTTAATTTGAGTTTGGCCTCTTTATGATTAATTGTTATTTCCAGCCCAGTCTTATAAGTTTCTTGTATAACATGTATTTTGAAAGGAGAAGACTGCGTGCCCTTATCCACGACCCTTGAAGGTGGTGTCTCCTTTACTGTAGAAGATGGGGGACTTTGTGGGAGTCATCTCTCCTTTGCCTGGTATAGGCTTGGGAGTCGATGCTTTCCTCACTTCCCCTTCCCCGGTTAAGGCGGCACTGGTGGTGGGCAAGGACTCTCCTCCAGACAGGGCTCGACCTCATCGAAGTCTGATCCTGCCTCAGACTCGGAGTCCATGCTGCTGTCCGAGAGGGATGAAATCGATATTGACTCATCCCCATCAGACAGTTGGACTACATTGTCCTCCACCATCAATTTTGTTTCAATTACACACACCCCCAATATAACAGGCTGTGTCATCGCAGTTCTGTCGGCTTTAGCAGATTGGTTGCCCCCTGGTCAGACCTTACTGCCACCAAGGAATGTCGAGGGTCACATTGGGGCATGGTGCAAAGGACACGGAACCCATTTGATTTGTCCCACATGCCTCCAGAGTTTCCCTTCGGCATCCTTCACCAGGAAGTTTGATGACCTCGCAGGGCCCGCCGCCCTCCCCTGGGACTGGGGAGGGCTTGGGTTTTCGCTGCGGGCCAGGCCCGGTGGCGGAGTAAGATAACTTTTTTGTAGGGGAGAGGAAACAGGCGGCACTTGAGAGTTTGCTTTCTGCCGGCCTGTTCTCTCCATCCTCATAAGCCAAGTTACTTTGGCTGCCCTTATATAAGCAGGCAACCCCGATAGCTAGTTTTCTGGATTCTTGTACAATTTGCAAACTTATTGAAGGTCGCAGTGCATTCTTAAATGCCGTGACCCTCCCCGCATTTGGCGCATTTCATTTGGGGGGGTGGGGGGTAGTAACAGTAACATGTGATGATAGCTCCCTTCCTGTGAATTTCACTAACACCGCAGTCGATTCTCTTCCAAATGTGTTTTTGAGACGTTATGCTTACGTGATTATCTGGTTTGTAATGTGTGTAGTGAATTTTTTAGCAATGGTGTGTGTCTGTATTGAGGGGGTTGTTGTGTATTTTCCCCTCACAAGAAGCTCCAGCAGAAAGCTCGACAGCGGTGACCCCCAGCCACGCCAAAGTCAAAGGTTTGAGCTTCAAAGCGCCTGCCAGGGTCTCCGCCGACGCCATCTCTAGAAGGTAGGCTCCTGACGCTAGTAACACTACCCTCTTAACTCTCTTGCCGAATTTTGAATTGATCTCCCTGGCCACTGAAATAAGGGACAATTCGCCCAATGTTTGGCATCACCCACCCCCGCCCGAATTATCAGTCTATGAGCCCAGGTGCTCTTACTAATTAAATTATTCTGGTTAGGCGTACGAGGCCTACCAAGCAAGGGAGAGAGATTTTGTCGCCACCACACCCTCCCCCTCTAGCGGTGGACTGGAAGATTTAACACTTAACTCAGTCAAAAGTAGTCTGGTTCCCAGCTTCTATTGTAAACATAATAGAAGTCTGGCATTGACGAAACAACGGCCGACGCAATGATAGCTGTAAGTTAACCAAATACGTTCAAAAAGTTGTTCATCGGATATTGTTCAATTTTCAATCGATATGTATATATAAAATTCTTAAAGATAAGGTTTCTTTTCGTGGAGCATTTCCGTATGTTATTTTTTTTTTAATTTCAATAAGTTGAGTACTTTTTGGACAAATATGAAGATTGTGATATTTCGGATATGTGATCATAAGTTCTCTTGTAAAATGATTATAAAATGATTTTGTTTTGCATTGTGATCAATACGAATGTGTTTTTGTGTTTTAGTAATGTTTATTGAGAAAGTATTACATTGCCATGCGGACACTATATATATTATCTAAGATATTGTGCTTATACAGTTATTGTGGGATGCTTGTTATGTCATTTTATTAACTTACTTGAGTATTTCATCATTTACCATGTGTATGAAAGAGCACTATTTCAAAATTAGGGCATTCTAAGAATTGCACAATATGTACTGTTATTCTTACTGTATGATCCACCTAGACACATGCTCCTCATTTTTGTGTTGATAGAATAATTTTAATAGAATCTTTACAATGCCAAAATGCAAAAACTTAAGAGTAGAACATACAAACAAACAAATAAGTGAACATAAAAAATAAGGAGTCTTAAATGTTGTAGAAACTTCAGATTTGTTGTCTTAAATCAATACAAACATTAAAAAATAGTTTTCCTAAATTACTGAAGATAAAATTGTGTGTTTTAATGTTGTTAATTTATTTAAAAAACACTTAAAAATTGATAGCAAATAATAACAATGAATATGCAAATGCTAAGTCAAATTAAGTAAGTGTTTTGCACTCATTTGTTTGGACTTCATGCTTCCTGGGGACTTTTCTTACAGAAACATTAGCAGTATTTCATTTTTTAATAGCATTTCTTGTTAATTTTTGCCACCTTCAAAGGAAAAATTTGGCAAATGTCACACTAGTTGTGTAAATGACACACTCTATTCTCTTAAATCATTATTTAATATTGTTATTAAAAAATCAAATTGAATGAAAACCAAATTAGTGGCAATAATACCTTTCTGTATACCTGACATTGTTATTAAACAAACAAAAAAAAATAAAAATAATGATAAACACTCTAATCATTTTTAACAAATTCCATTAATCAGATCTAAAAGAAAAACAAAAAAAAAGACATTAAAAGAATTTTCCTGTGAGTTGAGTATACATGCACACAGTAATATTTTAAAACATTTCAAATGACATTGCTGGTGATGACAAGGGATGGCAGTTAACTTGCTTATGTTTTAGAGAATCATATACCGTAGTTTGATTTAGAATTATCATGCATAAATGTTTGTCCCAGTTCCCAGTGCATAGAAGAACTAACTCACTGTACATAAATAATAATTATAATGACCAGACTTCGTGTTAATATAAGTTGCCATATTAGTATTATGTTACACATTAACTGACATTTGGGCTTAATTTTAACTTCTTATTTTTCATTAGATAATGTTATATCATTATATGCATGTTTCATGTAAATAGTCTATCGATTTATTAATTTGCATATCTAAATAGTTCAGTTGTCTGGCAAAAACAAAAGAGAAATCAACATACTGGTAAGCCCACATTTTTTAAGAATTCTTACAACAGTACTCCCTTTGAATGACCAACTTATATTGATGTGATTAAGATGATAAATGCAAAAAATGGTGTTTGATCCTGACTGCAATTGGTATCAATTAAGCTTTTTGAGATGAAGCTTTTTAAAATAGAAGTATTATTTCATCAGTTCTTCAACAATAAGACCTATTATTGGTACATGAAGGATGAAAGACATCTTGTAGTGTCTGCAACACATAATTAAAAAAAAAAATGTGTAAACCCTTTTTCTGGTCTCAGATAAGTCACACCTTTTTTATTTCTTTTAAGTTACCTGGACTGTCTTTCATTATTCAATTGGTATATACATTATATATGTTAAAATACATTGAATATCCTGATTGGCCCATGTTAGAAGTACATTAATTTCACTGTTATGTCCTGTTTGGCTGAAAATCAGACTAGACAATAATATTTATTTCACTTTTTTATATAACTGCAATCAAACCAAACATTTATTAGCAATAACAACATGAAAAAAGGTTTATTTGGAAGCATATTAATATTTGTGTTGCGGACACTACACCGTTGCAGACAAAGCTTTTCATTAAATGCGAAAAAACCTTAAGGCATTTGGTGAAAGCGCTTGGATTGTAGAAACATGTGCCCAAGGCAATTTATATAACAGCAAAGTAAACTTTGTATCTCCTGTTTTTGTAATGTGTGAAGCTCTGTTGTGGACACTACAAAATATTACCCTTTGCAGGTGTGCAGGAATGACATAATTAAAAACATTGCACACAAAAGCTAGTTCAAAGTTAGGTATGTTTTTGAGTTAAATACATATAAATCTTGAAAAATAAACTGCAAATTTAATATTAATTTCTTTTTCAATTCATTGGCTTCTTAATTTCAGTTTGAAAGAAATTGTCAAAATGTATAACAAACTCTACTTGTATACAAACCCCTGTCATTTTTTTTTATTTTTTCTTAAAAATTTATGAAACAAAAGCTAATTAAACTAGAAAGAAATGTTTATAGTGAAATATAACCAATGATTATAAATTGTTCATGCAAAATATAATATTTTGCTATGCAATCTTAGTAATTTTTAAATGATACAACATAATGCTGAAAAACCATCATTTTTAGCTCTTTAAAATAATAATATACACCACACAGTGCATATTGTCATGTTGCATACCATTTTTCAGCTAAAACAACATCCTAGCTGCATAAAAAATATTTTTTGCTGCAAACCTTTTACAAATAACTTCTTTGGGACTGTATAACATGATCAAGTTTAAAAATGGACAAATATAGTGAAAATGGCGATAATAAAGTAATAATAAGATCTCTTTACCAAACTTAACATGCCACTCCTAGGGGCCGTATTCACAAAGCATCTTAAGTCAAAACTTAAAATTATAAAAAATTTCTTAACACCATTACATTTATATTTTTGTTTTAAAATGACTTCAAGTCAAAGGAGATTGTTTTCCTCCGCTAACAGGTGAGACAAAAAAGAAACAAACAGTTAACAAACTAGGAACACTCACGCTGTAAATAAATGCAAGTATCTATAATAATAATAAATCTGTGTTTGCTTGTATGGTTGAATTTATTATAAAGGACAATTTAAAACTTTGATGAAGCAAACACGATCTAAAAATAAATCAAAAGGGGTTGGATATTTTAAATGGTAAACACAATAAAATGGCCGTTAAAGATGGCCGTCGACTAAGGAGTGTCTATGTAAACAAACAGGTGCGCTTGAGTGGTAAGGTCGAGTGGTAAGGTCAGCAGGTACTATATTTGCAACCTGTATCAACCTCGTCTAGCTTCCGAATGTGTTGGGAAGGCCCTTGTCTAAGCTTTTACAGTAAATTAACTACCCTCATACCAGCAAGTAACTAACATAAATTAACTGAATAATCAAAAAGTTGGTAAGACTGCTGTCCACCACTGGACATTATTAATCTAAGGATGACAAAAGTGTTGGTCCATTTTGGTTGTACAAATGTGTTGGTACATTTTGGTCGTACAAAAGTGTTGGTCCATTTTGGTCATTCAAAAGTGTTAGTCCATTTTGGTCGTACAAAAATGACGGTCCATTTTTGTCATACAAAAGTGTTGGTACATTTTGGTCGTACAGAAGTGTTGGTACATTTTGGTCGTACAGAAGTGTTGGTACATTTTGGTCCTACAGAAGTGTTGGTACATTTTGGTCGTACAGAAGTGTTGGTACATTTTGGTCGTACAGAAGTGTTGGTACATTTTGGTCGTACAGAAGTGTTGGTACATTTTGGTCGTACAGAAGTGTTGGTACATTTTGGTCGTACAGAAGTGTTGGTACATTTTGGTCAACGATGGTTTATCAGTGTTAAGGACCAAAGCCAACTTGTATGGATGAGTCTTGTACTGAACCAATGACTTAGAGTGGGAAGGTCTTCCAGCTTACCTGCTGTCCAGAGCTAATGGTTCTACCCTGATTTGAACGGGGTATTTGCCCACCAAAATACCTGGACGTTGCTATAATGATCCTAATGCAATGAGGATTAACCACAACAGGTCAACATTGATTTGGGTTAATACCTCCCCGTTGTAAACTTGCACCGGGGTAATTACACTTAACAAATAAAGCTAGCAGAATAGTTCACATTGTGCTTAGGTGAGCAAAAGAAACAACAAAAGAAAATGGAAAGTTTAAAGCATGTGCTGAATACAGTTAGTTTAATTCGTCACACATTTCCACACGTGAATGGAGATTGCGTTTCTCATCAGTATCAGTATCGTCATCACTTGGGCAAAAATGATCTCTTCCAAAAACTCCGAGTTGTTGATTGTCAGTATCACTATCTTCGTCACTTTCATCAATTTGCACTTCAACTGGTTTAGGCAAATTGTCCACACATTGGACTGGCATCGATGGTGGAATTTCTATCCTTTCTTCATTGCTGACATTTGGGATCCGCTTTAGCCATATGCAGTAAATTCTGTAAAACCAACATAGTTAAAATGCAATAACAATATTAGGAGAACAATTGCTTTATTGTCTCATGAGATGACAATCAACAATGTGAAGGAGTCTGGACAAAATATTTATAATTCTTTGATTAGAAAGTGGAACATTCAAGGTATTAAAATGATTATTGGATGAAAGCAGAACATCTGATAGTGTTTAACAGGATATCAGCTTAGTGACACACTTCACATCAGTGATATGTCTTTCAGTTGAGATAATGAAAAGCTTAATAATGTAAAGCTTTATGCTATTACCATTTAGTAAATAAGTAAAAATTTGGAATGAACTTGTGTGTGTCATGTGGTTTTGTAGTGCATAATCATAAATGTATGTCCAGGCTGCTCCATGTCAAAATTAGTCCTTGGTTAAAGCCCCACCCAGAAGATGGATTTGTATAAAGTTTATTAAGGCAACCTCAAGTGAATGATTCTGCCAAGATATTTAATGGTTCTATCGAATGAAACATTCATTAAACTTACAGTAATTTATTAGAATTTACACTGTTGTGTGTTAGCTTTAAAATCCCACCAACAATGTGTAACAATCCGTTGATATCCGGTTGCACTACCAGGTCCAATTCAGTTAAATTGTTCATCACTTTCATTTGCCAACCAGTCCTGCTAACTATGTGAATGAAATCCAAAATATCGATAGAATTGTTTACCCAAATACAAAGCAAAGGGTATAAAGATTAGGTTTCCCTCTGTTACTGTTTCTCTAAAAGACAGAGAGGGCCCGGTCAGTAGAATTTAAGAATAAGATCCTGAAGTCTCCTTGCTACTTGTTGAATCATATGGGATAATCTTAAACTTCTGAATATTCATCGTGAAAAGTGGTATGTGTTACGTCTAATTTTCTGAAAATTTATTACACTATCTATATTCTGTATGAAGAACTTACCTTCTTATTATGAAACACATCAATCTGTTCAGATGTTTTCGACTGAAAGTATATAAATCACAAGATAATTTTAGTAAGACACTTGCTAAAGTATTTATATACAGACCAATAATGCAACATTATTGACATAAAGTGGATTTAATCAACATAACTTTTGCAATAATAGCAAACGACAATGCAGTTGTATATCAACAATGTTTGCCAACCAGTCCTTTATGAGATAATTTATGGGAAAAATTATTCAAAATATGCATCAAACAAGACTCCAAGACACAGGTGTGAGTATAACCAATGATGAATTATAGATAGTTTTCATGTGATGTCATAGGCACAGATAAGACATTTTAAGGCAGCCATCTTTGAAGGCAGAAGCTAATGCAGGCTGAACTCTGGAAATATGTACTGTATTAAACTCACCACTGTGTTTTTATTTTTCAGTCTATTTTACTGAAAAATATATCAAATTTAAAAGCTTTTATGAAGCATTTTAAATATCAAAACTATATTTTGATAGTTTAATAGGTCAACAATACAACCAAAATAGACACTGTTCATTTTGTTTAAGGATGAGCAAACAATTTTATTTATTTCTGTGTTTAATTCTTCGTGCATTGATCAATTTTTTAAATATTGTATTCTAAAATATGCATTTCAAAAGGTTTCCAAATGGACCACAAAGGACGAAAGTTCACGAAACTAAAATTTACCCTTGAAGTTGCCATCAAAGATGGCTGCCAAGATAAGGGATCTTCACTGATGTGGAAACTATTGTTTGTTGCTTATGATAACACTTAGATGGCGAATAAAGATATGGCGCAGACTTGCTAAGTACCACAATAAATGATCAGTTGTGTATCAGTTCATTAGGTAATGAGACAGGTGTCTGTGTAAGACAAACTTTTTAAATATTTAACCCGAAACAAATGGAAGAATGAAAAAGTTTCATAAAATAAGTTAAAAGGACATAAAATGGCAGCATGGTCTGTATTAAGTTGAAATTAAATTACATTAATCTATTAATATGGACCACATTTTTTCACTATTTGTAATTAAAAGAATACATTTTAAGTTTTATTGCTAGTGATAAATACCAAGAATTTACTATTGCCATTTGTAAAATGATAATTTTATGACATCTGTGAAGAGAAATAAATTATTAATGCATGTGCTATTAACATATTGCATTTATATATTGAAAATACATTTAAACGTTTTAGAACAATAAGTATGTCTACAATGACTTTAAATAGTAACTGCATAAAGACATGTTCTAAAAATGATTACCTATGGCAGCAACTTGAAAATAACAGAAGAATTACTTTACTTACTTCATGAAGATGTTTATTAAAATGCTTATAATAAGGCCAATTTGACATGCCATGTCTCCTTTGTCTGTTGTCACACACGAGGCATCCTTTTCTATGCAAGTGAAAGGAAAAAACAAACAATCATCAACAAAAGTAAACCATTAAGAAACTATTGTCTGGAAATGAAATTATGAAAGTGTTACATCAATTAACGGAAACAACATTGTTATGTGTATGGGTTATTTGTCCGTAAGATAGTTGGGGATAAGCGTGTGTCAAATTGATATACAGGGAGAAATCAATCTAATGGACTATGCTTAGTTACTTCGTGCATAACTCCAGTTGCAAATGATAAATTCCAGTTGGAAATGATAACTTCCAGTTGGAAATGATAAAGTCCAAAGAGTCGGAGGCAGTTATAGAAGAGCAGGAAGTGACGGACGCGTTTATAACACCAGCCAGTCTTGCCTTGAAATGTGCTACGATTTTAACTATCAGTCTAATGATGATTTTAACATGGAAAGCTACAACTGATCATAGGATAATGTATTGATGTTTTGCTTTTTAAAAACACACCCAGTGACATCCAGTTTATTTTGTGGAGGAAGACAAACGTCTGGACAGAATCACCACAGATTAGCTGAAAGGCATTCTTACATTGTGTGTTTCACCATGGCCGTGACATGAACCCATGTAATGACAGACAAATAGTCTGAGGAGTAACATGTTGGCAATTTTTCCACTTTTCTACTCGGCCTCTAGCAAAACAATGTTTTCAGTGTTTTTGTCCTAAATCTGCTTTGTCTACTTGAAATGGTCACTTTGAAAAATATAAATCCATATATGTTTTGAAAATTAACAAAACATATTCATTAATGAAACACTTGGCTCATCAGAGAGTTTGATCTTTGTCTATTTTAAGAACTAACAGCACAGAAAGGTTACCTTGTGGAAGGCATTTGCCATCTGCTTTTTCACATCTGTGACAGCCCTGACATTCCTGTTTGCAGGCGGTACCCCAGTGTCCATCATTACACAAAATGCAATTAGTCAGCGAATCACATATCTTGCAATGGTCCAGACACGGTGAACAGATACCCGCACTACTAAAAGTTCCATCTTTACAACCCAAAACACAATGTCCATAGACTTTGTGACAAACGTTATGTCCCTTAGAACAATTAGGGCATGTGTGCTCACAGGCTGGGCCAAAGAACCCGTCATTGCACTTGTGGCAGGTCGTGGCAGAGGAGCAATTTATACAATTGTTGGGACATGTCTGGCACTCCCCTTCAGCAATAAACTGTTTTTTTTCACATGATATATCTGCACTAACTCCACCTAGAACAAAGATTGATGCATTTTAGTGAGGCTTAGAAATTTCAAAATGCTAATGAACCAAAGTTTTGATGATTATAATGACAGGTGATTAGGCAAGATTAAGAAAAAGTGAAGACATGAGGAACAATGCTAAACTTTTATGGACACTAACTCATGTTTTTTTTTTAATGGACATGTATCGAAAACAAATAGGCTACTTTATACAATTTATCCATATATATCTTTTACTCTTGCTTTCTTTCTATTTTTTGTTTTCCTTTAATCTACCGGTATGTTCTCTCCTTACACTTAATTCGACCTCGATAGTGCATGTCTTCAATTAATAATAGAACTATTTTGTTCTTGGTTATGACAAAGTAACAAAAACAAAATGATCAGTTTACCGTATGTTTGAGATACATCACGGCGACCAATTATGATCATTAAAGTGACGTCCTGCGGTTTTGTTGAAGGAAGACAAATAAAGCAAAATAACCGACTAATTATTGGTGGAGGAAGACCCCAGACTTGTGTCTGGGTAGAACCCCCGGTGCATGGCAGGTCAGCTGGAATATCTTCCTACATAAGTCCTAAAGCCCGAATGGGACTCGAATCCACGCAGTGGTTAAAGGCATCTCAAAACCCTTATATAAGTGACCCTCCCATTTATTGTTCAAGATCCAAGTGTATGTATGGTATTGAAATTTATGGGGGTGATTTGTGACCCCCATCATGGAAGTTTGGGGGTCAACCAGAAAATCTTTAAGTCCAACTATCAATAAATGTATAGGGATTGGGGTTGGCTGGCATTTTTGCTGATACTGTGCAGCAACATTTCTATTATTATAGCACAGGGGCACTTATGAGGTGCCCAGGGACTTAACCCGGCTGGTCTATTATGCTGACACCGGCTGGTCTATTATGCTGACACCGATGAGTCAGGCGAAATCCTGTCCCCTTAGCCCCAGGCATTAGGAGGGAAGCCACTACTACCAACTTTAAAGTCTTTGGTTTGACCAGACCGGGCTTTGAACCCGCAACCTCCCGATCCGCAAGTCAAGGCTCTACAGAGCTGTTGCGGCCGGTCAAATAAATGTATAGATCTACAAGATATTTTAGAAACATGTGCAAATGCACTGCTTCAAATTTTAAACTATTATTATTTGGAATACAAACTCTCTAAATGTTTTTTTACTGCTTTAGTTGGCAAAATAGCAAAACTACTTTCATTGCAAGCTTTCATGTTTAGAAAGATAAATCTAAGAATATTGACTCTCAGTACTTTGATTACAGGCTGCATCAACATTTTGACTTTGTAAAGTTTTTCTTTTAAATAATTTAAATAGTTTGTTTAACCACTAGTTAAGCAAATGAAATAAGATTGTGAATTGTCAAGTAATTATTATTTATAAAGTAATTATTATTCATAACTTATTCTATAATGTTAAAAAGTCAATAAGAAATATGTCATATAGCCTCTTAGGTCCAACAGTCCAGAAATACCTGTGACTTTAAAAGATATATCAGCAGGTTCAAAGGTATCAAACTGCCCACGTCATACAAAAAAGCCTGTGTAAACAACATGATAGTCACTGATGTACTATGTTTTTGTAATCAACAACAGAAAGAAAAGTATATTGACGACACATAGCCATAAATGATAAACAACGACTGTCAAAGACTTATTCTTTTCCTCATAATTTTCGGTAAGGTGCAAGGATATGTTTGTACATTGTTAACATTTTAGTAAATAATGCCTATGGCCTAGTGGTCACGTCACCGACTTGTATGGATGAGTCTCATATTGAGCCAAGGACTTAAAGTGGGACGGTCTCCCAGCTTACCTGCTGTGCGAGGAAGAATTGAATGGGGTATTTGCCCACCAAAATAGTTGGACTTTGCTATAATGATCCTTATCAGTCGCTGGGATTTCAAAAACATGCGCTAACATCAAGAATGATTATTATGTTTGTTTGTTTTGTTACATCGCACCGATACAATAATGGTCATGCAGGCGATGTCCAGCTAATTATTGGTGGAGGAAGACCCCAGACTTAGGCTGGGCAGGACCACAGGCGCACCACAGGTTAGCTGGAAAACCTCCTCACATGAAAGTTCTCGCCCCGACTGGGACTCGGACCCACCACGTGACGGGCCGAGGGGTACCTCAATAAAATAATTTGTGGCAATTAACAGAAGAAAAACAACAGCAATTCATTTATTTTTTATCTTTACATAATTGTATGCTTATATAATTTATGAGCTAGTATAGTAGGCACTGTTCAAGACAAAAGCGGATTGAAATATCCCAAAGTCGAAGCCAAAATAAAAGCCCTAATTTACTCTTTATACTTGTAACTGAAGTGCTTGGAATGTTACCGTAAACAGCCTTATCCTTAATAAGTTTACGTAGCACCAATTTTATAGTCCTTGAATGATAATTTTAATAGCAGGAAGCCTGATTTTACTTTTGCAATTTTAGATGCATCATAAAAACTGCAACTGGTAAGAATATAATGCAACAAAAACACACAAATGCAGGTCATCAGTGCAGGGTTTTTTTAATGACACTAAGTGAAACAGTGTTTCTATTCCAAATATAAGTAATTATTTCTTAAGACATAAAAACATGCAAAAAGCATGTTACTTAATTATCCATTTATGTTAAACTATACATTTATTGATAGTAGGACCTGCAGATGACTCCCAAATTTCCATGAGGTGAATCATGAATGGCCCTAATAAATTTGTTTAAAAAATGTTAATTTTTACTTTTAAATGTTAATAAAGCTCCTCCAATAAAAGCCCTAAGGATGGCAAAATAGCATGGTTACTGGAGTTCATTGTTAAATGTGTGTCAAAAAGTAAGATAAAGTTAATTGACTTACCTCGACCTATTTGAAGGAATACTGCCAGCAAAACTCCCAAGCATACTGTCGCAAGTTTAGGGATGATGGATTTCTGTAGAAAAAGACAGTTAATCTAAAATGATTGCATTGGTAATTGTAAAAGTTTGAGAGATTAAGTGAATTTGATGATCTTGTATTAAAACTTGACCCAGAGGTTGACAAGAACTACCTTCCCATCTCCAATCTGACCTCTCTGTCAAAACTCTTGGAGCCAGTAGTCATGATTCGTACCTCAATGTCAATGCACTCTCTGAACCATATCAGAGTGCGTACACAAAGTTTCGTTCGACTGAAACGGCACTCCTTTGCGTTCAGTCTGATATATTAAAATCATTGGATCGGGGTGATGCGGCTGTTTTTACTTTGCTCGACTTATCAGCAGCCTTGGATACTCCGGACTACTAGACACTTATTGAACGCTTAAGATTAGGTTTCGGTATTTCCGGTGTAGCCTTGGAGTGGTTCGCTTCATACCTTACTAATCATCATAAGTCAGTGAATATATCAGGCAACTGCTCAAAGACCCATGAGCTCAGATTTGGGGTAGCCCAGGGTTCTGTTCTGGGGCCTAAACTCTGCACCCTGTACACACAGACTCTTAGTGATCTGATCAGGCAACATGGCCTGGACTACCACATGTATGCTGCAATACACAATTGTACATCTTCTTTAAGCGCAAATGTGTTGCAAATCGCAAACAAGCTGTCCAGCGCTTAGACGCCTGTCTGGAGGTAGGTATAGGAACGACTTTTTGAAAATAAAATAATTTCATTGATCTTATAGCATTTATTTGTAGCTATGGATGTGAGAAACTCAATAAAAAAAAATTCATCAAATTCCATTAATAAATGGCAAAGTTATGGTCACTTCTGTACCATCATATAAGCAAGCCATTGTCAACGTTTTTTTTAAAAAGTAAGAAAATTTGGTTCCCAACATTTAAATTGATACATTTTTATGAGGAAAGGCTGTTTTGGGTTGAAAGCTTTGCATATTCGTAATTTCAGTTGAAATAACACATTTTTTGTGAAAACAGTATGAAATTTTAAGAAAAAAATGTGAAACAAGTATCATTATCATTCACAAAATAAGCAAAAATATGACCACCAAGACAATCAGAAACATTTCTTTCTCAGAAATTTATGTTATTTGCTTTTTTTTGTAGCATGTTTGTGATTACACAAAATATAAACCATTTTATTCCTATTAATCCAATTTTATTGTGTAATATTATCACCTACAATATATATATTTATAATATATTAAATATATATAATAATGTATAATATATCATGACATGAAACAAGGCTCTGGTCAGCAAAGTATTAGCTACTTAAGTGAAGTTTTGTTAAACTTATAAACTGCTTAACTCTTCTAAATCTACACAAGGAGAAAGTATATTTTCAGCAAGGATTTTAAAACTTAACACAAAGTTCACTGTTTACAGGTATACTTAAGCCGAAGATTCAAACTATCAAGATTCAAGTACACAAGTTTATTAATCTCACTTACAGTTTAACTCTTTTTCTTTTAACTAGTTATGTCAAAGATGCAAACTGTCAATTGTTGTCATCTGCTTCAAGGAAAAGCCTAAGTCAACACATATTCTTCAATGTTCAATGGTTTACTTAAGTCCACCATCCAAACTGATCTGAACTGATCAAAGTTTGTTTTACTATAGTCAAAACACAAACCATGTCAATATTCTCAAACACTCCTCAGCACAAGTTCATTGGTTATTAGTAATTTCTTAATACTAATCATTATTTCAACAAGTTTTTTAATAATGGTCTTGTTTTATTGGTTTACACAAGCCAATGATCCAATCTGATTCAATTCTTACTAAAGTCAAAGATGCAAACTATTTCAGAAGTACATTTTTGTTAATTTCCTCTACACTGACAAGTTAACCTTTTACTGGTTTGCACACTTGTGATGTAAGGAAATGTCTTATTTATCTTGCTGACTTGCCTCTTCCTTCTAATGGCCTTTAAATACATATGTAAATCAATCCACTGAAATTTGTTAAAAGCAGATTAGCAATTTAAAATGTAACATTAATTATTCAATTGTATTTATTTACAAATAAAAGCATTATTTTACTAACTAAAAACCTGATAAATAAAATACTGCAATACCTATTATTTCTAAATCTTTATTCACATATTCTTCCAAAAGATTATATGTGTACACATTTTCATCATTTTCACTGTCAGAAATCTGAATAAAAAAAAAATAAAAAAGCTAAAAGGAGGGGAATAGGTGAGAGGAGGTTGTCGAGATGATTTCAACTTCAATGATGTACTCCATCAAAATCCTTGTGGACATCTTGTGGAGATGCTTTGTAAGACTAAGTTTAAATTAATCAAACAGGTCATTGACAAAGAGCTGTGGTGAAAAAAATCACCAAAATCAACATTTTACATATTCCATGTAACAGTTTGTTGATTGACACAATAGATATTAATAATCAGGAAGAGTAGTTTGTGTTTTTATTTCGGGATAAATTTCACGGGAAAAAGTTACCTAGACACCGGTAAAATAATCATATGTTTTTGCATAATATCATTTGTTTGCATCTTCAATACTCAAATATGTGCTATATAAATCAGTAAAGAATTCACTCATAACCATTGTCTCCTCTAGGAATCCTTTTAAATATGCAATGTGAGGCACATACGCACATAAAATTAAAATCTTTGCAAAATCACCGGGTAAAAAGTTATGGCTACACCGGCGGACGAAAACAAATAGAAGAGTCTACAGTGTGGTTGAAATTAATTAGCATACGGATTGGCGGTATCGAAAATAGTTGCAAATACAACTGATAATAGTTTAAAAGGGTATTGAGCATAGGAATATGACCGTTTTTTGAGAAAAACGCCATTAAATCAGTTTTTATTAATTTTAAGAAAAAATTACTTATAGTTTTAATTAAGTGGCAATGATCCGATCTCACTCAAAATTTTTGGTCATGTCCACGGAACATTCCTTAAACTGGTTTAGTAAGTTTTTTTGCTAAAGCAGACCATTTTCATAGCGTAAAAGAGCGTAATCCAAACACACTATTTCGGAACCAAAAAATGCGCCGTGACAAGGGCAACGGGAAGAGTTACCTCCCCTGCCGTTCCTATCGCTACTGGAGGACATTCAACATAAATTATGGATGGATACCAACTTTCTTAAGTTCGACAGCAATAAAATCGAAGTATGCTTTTTGTGCCTAAGAGGTCATCGCCGAACATATTCGATATGTCCATCAACATCAATGGCATGTCTGTTAGATCCAGTAAATTTGTAAGAAATCTTGGTGTTGTGTTTGACCGCACAATGCCCATGGACCGACAAGTTAAATCAGCATGGTGTTGATTTATGCATTTAAGAAAAATAGGTCATCTGAAAGCGCAATAAAATCACTGGTTCATGGACTCATTACTTCATGCCTAGACTATTGTAAGGCAATGGTAAGTGGCCTTCCAAATAACCTCATCCACTGTTTACAGTTTGAAATTCGGCAGCTCGTCTTATCATCGGCGTAAAGCAGTCTGACGACATTTCTCCAATTCTTGTAAATTTACACTGGTTACCAGTAAATCGTCAAATCGACTACAAGATTCTGGTGCACACTTTCTGTGCGAACAATGGCACTGCACCAGCCTACATATCAGATATGATCAATATCCATCAACCGGGCAGACATCTTCGCTCCAGTGATCAACGATCCCTGGTCACACCTCAGGGAGCGATCCTTTTATTCTGCTGCCCCATAACAATATTTTCCCACTGTTTTTTTGTTTTTTTTGTTTTGTTTCTTGTGTTGTTGTTGTTGTTTTTTTTTGGGGGGGGGGGGGGGGGGAATTTAGGTATAATTTCTGCATAAACTCGTACTTTAGTAAAGGTAAAGACAACTTTGAACACTACCTATATTGTAAGCTACTATACATCATGCCTCAAAGCATCCTAAATATTCCCTCTGTTCAAATCAGTAAATAAACTAGACAGTGATATTTGCTAAATATAGATATCGAGGTCAGAGCGGACTACATAAATGACGATAAAACTTGTTACCAAAAGTAAGTTGTCACGTGGTTTCCTGAGTCTAAAAATAGCTATCTCTGCAGCGTGGCTCAGATAGGAAATACCTGTTCGCTGTTCACAAAAGGGCACCAATGAACAGCATTTTGCAAGACCTTTTCAGGTAACAATGATCGATTTGGTTATTTGAGAAAAAGTCTTTGGTCCAAACTGTCGAATACCACCTTTAGGTCGGTTTTAAAAGCTCTACAGAGCTTGTGTTTTCTATGTGTACGTCTGTATGCTGCACATAATTGTTATATGTACCCCAACTTCCAAAATAAATATTACTTGACTTATCCGTGTGTTATAAGATAATGCTAGTCTTTGGTGTGACTGGACTAGGGATTGAACCGACGACCTCCTGATCTGCAAGCGAATGCTCTACCATTGAGCTATGCAGCCGGTTCACGAAATATGTCAAAGGCATGCGCCCATGATCAAAGTTAACAAAATCAATGGGTGTTTAGTGGGATTTGCCGGCATTTTTGCCGATACTGTGCAGCAACATTTCTGTCATTATAGCACAGGGGCACTTATGAGGTGCCCAGGGACTGAACCCGGC
Organism: Sinonovacula constricta; assembly: GCA_007844125.1. Classification (NCBI taxonomy): domain Eukaryota; kingdom Metazoa; phylum Mollusca; class Bivalvia; order Cardiida; family Solecurtidae; genus Sinonovacula; species Sinonovacula constricta. The sequence goes on from CM017570.1 coordinate 10,077,436, forward strand.
TGGTCCATTATACTGACACCGACTAGTCAGGCGTAATGCTGTCCCCTTAGCCCCGAGCGCTAGGAGGGAAGCCACTACTACCAACTTTAAAGTCTTTGGTTTGACCCGGTCGGGGTTCGAACCTGCGACCTCCCGATCCGCAAGCCGACGCTCTACCATCTGAGCTATTGCGGCCGGTAGGGTGTCTAGTAGGAGATCAAAGCATGTCAAGGATATTATCATTATGGCATGTTGGATAAGGTTGTCCTGGAAAGAAAGCTTGTCATAATGTTGCGAAAATGCTCTTGCCAGAGCTGTCTTCCTGTGTAGCTTAATTGGTCGAGCAACTAACTCCGGAGCAGGAGGTCTTCGGTTCAAACCCCATCTTGGGTAAATGGTAACTGCACCTCGGGTGACAACATATATATATATATCCTGGTCAGCCCTATCACTTAATTTTCTTTAAAATTTTCTCACACTAGTCACACTAAATTTATTTTTTACAACAATGTAATCAACAACAAAAATATTCCAATTCATATACAAAACTCTATTTTTTATCCACTTGGATGCATTTTATATGGTGTTTTTTAAATTTGTGTGTGTTTTTCTCCATTAGTAATGTATTCATGAGTTAATTTGGAAACCATCGGTATTTGGATATCACTGGCAATATGCAATTGGTTTCACTGGCCCGAAATGTTAACGGTTCAAATTGAATCACTGCGGCTGAGTGAGCAATAAGAACAAAATGATGCTGTAGCCTTGTCAGTATTGGTTGCTAATATTTAATCCTCTCAATTTGTCAAGACGACAAAATAGTTCATAACTCTTATAGCTTAAGTTATGCTTAGCAACAGCATGAGCAGTGCACATTTTCATGTCCAGGCTGTCATACTCTGCTATTTTCAGGCTAACAAGAGTTTTTTGAAGCATTGCTCTCATGTATTGGTTTTTCTTTGGCTATTTTAGCATTAACAGCCTTTATATGACTTTCTGAGCTCACATGGAACTTAATTCCATCATCTCTCATGCATGATGTCCATTTGATAAAGACCGATTCTCTCTCCGATACACCGAATTCTCTGCAATTATTGCAAAACATAAAGCTGGAGCCTTGGTCTTTTGCCTTCAAACACTTTTTTATTTTCTGATTTATTTGTTTGTTTGTCTGGTTCAGGCTTTCTTCTTTTGGACTGAGCACCATCGAAATACTTCAACATTTACAATGTTTCGCAGATGAATCCTATCAGAGTGAAGTTTTCAACTTCCTTTATACATAACACCACAATGAAATTTCACTAGCGAAATGTGCAAAATGGAAATTTAAATCTTTTTGATCATATTTTAGTATATAATATCTGAGAGTAAATTACTATATAAATATATAGTCAGTAACTGCAAGATGAAATTTTTTTTATAAATTCTTTTTGTGAATGTTACATTGTAGCAATAGAAAATCATCATTTCGTCAATTTCGCAAATGACTCATTGCGTACTTTAGTCATTCACACAAAAAAGCATTTCAGTGATACAGAACACACTTAAAGACGGCTTATCTGACAGCTTTTATTGCCGATTTGGGGAATTTTCCTCATTTTCCACCAAAGCCAACAATAAATCAATCTTTTGTTTACAGATAAATCACTTGCCTGATCGGACAAAAGGAATTTTAACTTGCCCGAAATGAAAAGTACTTGTCCAGGGCTTCGGGCAAGCCAGTTACAACGAAGACTGCATTGATATGTCAGCAAATCTCACGAATACAAATTCAAGTGTAGTGACTGTAGTGCATAAAGGCACTTCCAACAGCCTTGCTGTTGGGTTAACCCTTTAGTGACGTGGTTGAGTGCCTGGACTACTGATCTGGCAGACCGGGTTTGAATCCCCATCAGGGCCAGGATTATTGTCTCCTCTGAGATTTACTTTAATGGTGTCAGAAGTAAACGGAAGCCTGATGTGGCTGTCCTGTGATGGGCTTGGGCCCAGAAAAGTAAAGGGAGAGGAGTGTAGTGACTGTAGTGCATAAAGGCACTTCCAACAGCCGTGCTGTTGGGTTAACCCTTTAGCGACGTGGTTGAGTGCATGGACTACTGATCTGGCGGACCGGGTTCGAATCCCTGTTAGGGCCAGGATTATTGTCTCCTCTGAGATTTACTTTACAAGTTTGAAAGTGGAAGGTTGTTTTCGCAGGGAGGAAAAATCCAGTGCTTTACCTACACATTTCAATCAGCATCCCATTGCAATGAGTCATAGAACATTCTACAGGTATTCTATATAAACCAGTTACTGTACTTAGATGCATATATCCAAACCAATACAACTGTAATTACAAACAAAACTCTCACCTTTTTTTCATCACCCTGAGTCATCATTTTGTTTTCTTTTGATGGGGTCTTGAAGCGCCTCATTGCAAATACAGAAATGAAGCGAAAAGCCTGTGGCTAAACAAAACAAAATAAAAGAAAATGAGCCGAAGCGTTCCGAATGCTCGACAATTAACAGCAAGCAACAAGCATTAACTCAGGGTAGCCGAAGAAATATTAGAGCAGCCGACATTAAGAAAGGTGTGTATAACATGCGTTTTCAACGCAAACTATTTACATCGATAAAAATTTATTATTTAAAAGTACCAAACGTATAAGTAACAAATTAAATTTATATTGTAATTAAAACTTATTTAAATCCAGCGTTTCTTTGCGTAATATATAATTAAAAACAACAACAACAACACGTTTTTTAGTATTACATTATTAAAAGTATAAAATATTATACTCTAATCTAAATTATAGCAGATAACTTAAATTCTACTTAAATGTTGCAAAAATTATTGTTGTAAAGTGATTATTTCCAAGGGATATTCTACAATTAAATGATACCCTAACGGTGAGTGAAACGCTGATAGAGGGACATAATTGAAAACATATCTATATTAGATTTAAAATCTGTTTAATATCTGTATCACTTACAGGTAATTCATGTGAAGCTATGAACTACATATCGTTACAATGAATACAAATTGATCTTATTTAAAAATGAAACATCAATACTCTAGCTAGGGGATTACATAAATAAAAATGGTAATGAATATATAGGCCATAAACAGTTAAAGAATGTAAAAACAAGCTAAAATGTGTATACTTTACAAATTTATTCGAATTAAAAAAGTCTTAATACTCAATTAAAAGCGCATGTTTAAAAGGTAAAAATGTTGCCTAAACATAAATGTACAACATCAATACGAAAGCTTTGGAATGGCATCAAAAAATATGTATTCTAAGGCGCCAATGGAATACAGAAACTTATCGTAAACGTCCGGTATATTTGAATTATTATTGTCTCACTCGCGAGGAATGTGACGCAATTATCTACACATGTTTGCAAACAACATTAAAATAGCTAATGAAAAAACGCAGCAACAATACCCAAGCAAGGGTTGACATAGAGTAATAGCCGGTCAACAACAGACGTCAGTAACAGTAAAGTCACAGAAAATTACACTGAAAATAGGATATAATTGACAGACGCTTGTGCCTTGTATAGGGAATGTGACGCAATAAGCTATACGTATTTGTTAAAAGGAAACATACACTTTATGAAAATATGCAACAAGGATACCCTAGTTTGGGGAGGACATATCTAAATCTGCAATCAAAAAAGACGTCCAAGTCAGTAAATTCACAGCAAATTAGCCTGGAAGCCGAGTATATGTTATATTGTCGGGACACAGTGCCTCTTACAGGGAATGTGACGCAATGAACGATATATTTTTATACACAAGACGAATTGAACTAACAGAAAAATACAAAATAAATATTCTAGCTAGGGGATTACATGAAGAAATACTCGATCGAAGAATGACGTCATAGACAGCTAAAATAACGGAAAACTAAGCTAACACGTGTAGATTTGACATCAATCTGTGGATTAAAAAAAGGGAATGTGACACAACACACAATACATGTTTATCAACACGACATGTTGCCATAATGGAAAAGGGCAACAACAACACTCTAGCTTGGGGATGACATAAGCATATCTCTGATTGAAAACAGACGTCAATTAAAATGAAGAAAAAGAAAGTTATCATAAAATTCCGGTATATTCTAATGCTCCCTGTGTCCCATACAAGGAATGTGACGCAATTATCTATACATGTTTCCAAACAACATTAAAATAGCTAATGAAAAAACGCATCAACAATACCCAAGCTAGGGGTTGACATAGAGTAATAGCCGGTCAACAACAGACGTCAGTAACAGTAAAGTCACAGAAAATTACACTGAAAATAGGATATAATTGACAGACGCTTGTGCCTTGTACAGGGAATGTGACGCAATAAGCTATACGTATTTGTTAAAAGGAAACATAGACTTTATGAAAATATGCAACAAGGATACCCTAGCTTGGGGAGGACATAACGAAATCTGCAATCAAAAAAGACGTCCAAGTCAGTAAATTCACAGCAAATTAGCCTGGAAGCCGAGTATATGTTTATATTGTCGGGACACAGTGCCTCTTACAGGGAATGTGACGCAATGAACGATATATTTTTATACACAAGACGAATTGAACTAACAGAAAAATACAAAATAAATATTCTAGCTAGGGGATGACATGAAGAAATACTCGATCGAAGAATGACGTCATAGACAGCTAAAATAACGGAAAACTAAGCTAACACGTGTAGATTTGACATCAATCTGTGGATTAAAAAAAAAGGGAATGTGACACAACACACAATACATGTTTATCAACACGACATGTTGCCATAATGGAAAAGGGCAACAACAACACTCTAGCTTGGGGATGACATAAGCATATCTCTGATTGAAAACAGACGTCAATTAAAATGAAGAAAAAGAAAGTTATCATAAAAGTCCGGTATATTCTAATGCTCCCTGTGTCCCATACAAGGAATGTGACGCAATTATCTATACATGTTTCCAAACAACATTAAAATAGCTAATGAAAAAACGCATCAACAATACCCAAGCTAGGGGTTGACATAGAGTAATAGCCGGTCAACAACAGACGTCAGTAACAGTAAAGTCACAGAAAATTACACTGAAAATAGGATATAATTGACAGACGCTTGTGCCTTGTACAGGGAATGTGACGCAATAAGCTATACGTATTTGTTAAAAGGAAACATAGACTTTATGAAAATATGCAACAAGGATACCCTAGCTTGGGGAGGACATAACGAAATCTGCAATCAAAAAAGACGTCCAAGTCAGTAAATTCACAGCAAATTAGCCTGGAAGCCGAGTATATGTTTATATTGTAGGGACACAGTGCCTCTTACAGGGAATGTGACGCAATGAACGATATATTTTTATACACAAGACGAATTGAACTAACAGAAAAATACAAAATAAATATTCTAGCTAGGGGATGACATGAAGAAATACTCGATCGAAGAATGACGTCATAGACAGCTAAAATAACGGAAAACTAAGCTAACACGTGTAGATTTGACATCAATCTGTGGATTAAAAAAAAGGGAATGTGACACAACACACAATACATGTTTATCAACACGACATGTTGCCATAATGGAAAAGGGCAACAACAACACTCTAGTTTGGGGATGACATAAGCATATCTCTGATTGAAAACAGACGTCAATTAAAATGAAGAAAAAGAAAGTTATCATAAAAGTCCGGTATATTCTAATGCTCCCTGTGTCCCATACAAGGAATGTGACGCAATTATCTATACATGTTTCTAAACAGCATTAAAATAGCTAATGAAAAAACGCATCAACAATACCCAAGCTAGGGGTTGACATAGAGTAATAGCCGGTCAACAACAGACGTCAGTAACAGTAAAGTCACAGAAAATTACACTGAAAATAGGATATAATTGACAGACGCTTGTGCCTTGTACAGGGAATGTGACGCAATAAGCTATACGTATTTGTTAAAAGGAAACATAGACTTTATGAAAATATGCAACAAGGATACCCTAGCTTGGGGAGGACATAACGAAATCTGCAATCAAAAAAGACGTCCAAGTCAGTAAATTCACAGCAAATTAGCCTGGAAGCCGAGTATATGTTTATATTGTCGGGACACAGTGCCTCTTACAGGGAATGTGACGCAATGAACGATATATTTTTATACACAAGACGAATTGAACTAACAGAAAAATACAAAATAAATATTCTAGCTAGGGGATGACATGAAGAAATACTCGATCGAAGAATGACGTCATAGACAGCTAAAATAACGGAAAACTAAGCTAACACGTGTAGATTTGACATCAATCTGTGGATTAAAAAAAAGGGAATGTGACACAACACACAATACATGTTTATCAACACGACATGTTGCCATAATGGAAAAGGGCAACAACAACACTCTAGCTTGGGGATGACATAAGCATATCTCTGATTGAAAACAGACGTCAATTAAAATGAAGAAAAAGAAAGTTATCATAAAAGTCCGGTATATTCTAATGCTCCCTGTGTCCCATACAAGGAATGTGACGCAATTATCTATACATGTTTCCAAACAACATTAAAATAGCTAATGAAAAAACGCATCAACAATACCCAAGCTAGGGGTTGACATAGAGTAATAGCCGGTCAACAACAGACGTCAGTAACAGTAAAGTCACAGAAAATTACACTGAAAATAGGATATAATTGACAGACGCTTGTGCCTTGTACAGGGAATGTGACGCAATAAGCTATACGTATTTGTTAAAAGGAAACATAGACTTTATGAAAATATGCAACAAGGATACCCTAGCTTGGGGAGGACATAACGAAATCTGCAATCAAAAAAGACGTCCAAGTCAGTAAATTCACAGCAAATTAGCCTGGAAGCCGAGTATATGTTTATATTGTCGGGACACAGTGCCTCTTACAGGGAATGTGACGCAATGAACGATATATTTTTATACACAAGACGAATTGAACTAACAGAAAAATACAAAATAAATATTCTAGCTAGGGGATGACATGAAGAAATACTCGATCGAAGAATGACGTCATAGACAGCTAAAATAACGGAAAACTAAGCTAACACGTGTAGATTTGACATCAATCTGTGGATTAAAAAAAAGGGAATGTGACACAACACACAATACATGTTTATCAACACGACATGTTGCCATAATGGAAAAGGGCAACAACAACACTCTAGTTTGGGGATGACATAAGCATATCTCTGATTGAAAACAGACGTCAATTAAAATGAAGAAAAAGAAAGTTATCATAAAAGTCCGGTATATTCTAATGCTCCCTGTGTCCCATACAAGGAATGTGACGCAATTATCTATACATGTTTCTAAACAGCATTAAAATAGCTAATGAAAAAACGCATCAACAATACCCAAGCTAGGGGTTGACATAGAGTAATAGCCGGTCAACAACAGACGTCAGTAACAGTAAAGTCACAGAAAATTACACTGAAAATAGGATATAATTGACAGACGCTTGTGCCTTGTACAGGGAATGTGACGCAATAAGCTATACGTATTTGTTAAAAGGAAACATAGACTTTATGAAAATATGCAACAAGGATACCCTAGCTTGGGGAGGACATAACGAAATCTGCAATCAAAAAAGACGTCCAAGTCAGTAAATTCACAGCAAATTAGCCTGGAAGCCGAGTATATGTTTATATTGTCGGGACACAGTGCCTCTTACAGGGAATGTGACGCAATGAACGATATATTTTTATACACAAGACGAATTGAACTAACAGAAAAATACAAAATAAATATTCTAGCTAGGGGATGACATGAAGAAATACTCGATCGAAGAATGACGTCATAGACAGCTAAAATAACGGAAAACTAAGCTAACACGTGTAGATTTGACATCAATCTGTGGATTAAAAAGGGGAATGTGACACAACACACAATACATGTTTATCAACACGACATGTTGCCATAATGGAAAAGGGCAACAACAACACTCTAGTTTGGGGATGACATAAGCATATCTCTGATTGAAAACAGACGTCAATTAAAATGAAGAAAAAGAAAGTTATCATAAAAGTCCGGTATATTCTAATGCTCCCTGTGTCCCATACAAGGAATGTGACGCAATTATCTATACATGTTTCTAAACAGCATTAAAATAGCTAATGAAAAAACGCATCAACAATACCCAAGCTAGGGGTTGACATAGAGTAATAGCCGGTCAACAACAGACGTCAGTAACAGTAAAGTCACAGAAAATTACACTGAAAATAGGATATAATTGACAGACGCTTGTGCCTTGTACAGGGAATGTGACGCAATAAGCTATACGTATTTGTTAAAAGGAAACATAGACTTTATGAAAATATGCAACAAGGATACCCTAGCTTGGGGAGGACATAACGAAATCTGCAATCAAAAAAGACGTCCAGGTCAGTAAATTCACAGCAAATTAGCCTGGAAGCCGAGTATATGTTTATATTGTCGGGACACAGTGCCTCTTACAGGGAATGTGACGCAATGAACGATATATTTTTATACACAAGACGAATTGAACTAACAGAAAAATACAAAATAAATATTCTAGCTAGGGGATGACATGAAGAAATACTCGATCGAAGAATGACGTCATAGACAGCTAAAATAACGGAAAACTAAGCTAACACGTGTAGATTTGACATCAATCTGTGGATTAAAAAAAAGGGAATGTGACACAACACACAATACATGTTTATCAACACGACATGTTGCCATAATGGAAAAGGGCAACAACAACACTCTAGCTTGGGGATGACATAAGCATATCTCTGATTGAAAACAGACGTCAATTAAAATGAAGAAAAAGAAAGTTATCATAAAAGTCCGGTATATTCTAATGCTCCCTGTGTCCCATACAAGGAATGTGACGCAATTATCTATACATGTTTCCAAACAACATTAAAATAGCTAATGAAAAAACGCATCAACAATACCCAAGCTAGGGGTTGACATAGAGTAATAGCCGGTCAACAACAGACGTCAGTAACAGTAAAGTCACAGAAAATTACACTGAAAATAGGATATAATTGACAGACGCTTGTGCCTTGTACAGGGAATGTGACGCAATAAGCTATACGTATTTGTTAAAAGGAAACATAGACTTTATGAAAATATGCAACAAGGATACCCTAGCTTGGGGAGGACATAACGAAATCTGCAATCAAAAAAGACGTCCAAGTCAGTAAATTCACAGCAAATTAGCCTGGAAGCCGAGTATATGTTTATATTGTCGGGACACAGTGCCTCTTACAGGGAATGTGACGCAATGAACGATATATTTTTATACACAAGACGAATTGAACTAACAGAAAAATACAAAATAAATATTCTAGCTAGGGGATGACATGAAGAAATACTCGATCGAAGAATGACGTCATAGACAGCTAAAATAACGGAAAACTAAGCTAACACGTGTAGATTTGACATCAATCTGTGGATTAAAAAAAAGGGGAATGTGACACAACACACAATACATGTTTATCAACACGACATGTTGCCATAATGGAAAAGGGCAACAACAACACTCTAGTTTGGGGATGACATAAGCATATCTCTGATTGAAAACAGACGTCAATTAAAATGAAGAAAAAGAAAGTTATCATAAAAGTCCGGTATATTCTAATGCTCCCTGTGTCCCATACAAGGAATGTGACGCAATTATCTATACATGTTTCTAAACAGCATTAAAATAGCTAATGAAAAAACGCATCAACAATACCCAAGCTAGGGGTTGACATAGAGTAATAGCCGGTCAACAACAGACGTCAGTAACAGTAAAGTCACAGAAAATTACACTGAAAATAGGATATAATTGACAGACGCTTGTGCCTTGTACAGGGAATGTGACGCAATAAGCTATACGTATTTGTTAAAAGGAAACATAGACTTTATGAAAATATGCAACAAGGATACCCTAGCTTGGGGAGGACATAACGAAATCTGCAATCAAAAAAGACGTCCAAGTCAGTAAATTCACAGCAAATTAGCCTGGAAGCCGAGTATATGTTTATATTGTCGGGACACAGTGCCTCTTACAGGGAATGTGACGCAATGAACGATATATTTTTATACACAAGACGAATTGACCTAACAGAAAAATACAAAATAAATATTCTAGCTAGGGGATGACATGAAGAAATACTCGATCGAAGAATGACGTCATAGACAGCTAAAATAACGGAAAACTAAGCTAACACGTGTAGATTTGACATCAATCTGTGGATTAAAAAAGGGAATGTGACACAACACACAATACATGTTTATCAACACGACATGTTGCCATAATGGAAAAGGGCAACAACAACACTCTAGCTTGGGGATGACATAAGCATATCTCTGATTGAAAACAGACGTCAATTAAAATGAAGAAAAAGAAAGTTATCATAAAAGTCCGGTATATTCTAATGCTCCCTGTGTCCCATACAAGGAATGTGACGCAATTATCTATACATGTTTCCAAACAACATTAAAATAGCTAATGAAAAAACGCATCAACAATACCCAAGCTAGGGGTTGACATAGAGTAATAGCCGGTCAACAACAGACGTCAGTAACAGTAAAGTCACAGAAAATTACACTGAAAATAGGATATAATTGACAGACGCTTGTGCCTTGTACAGGGAATGTGACGCAATAAGCTATACGTATTTGTTAAAAGGAAACATAGACTTTATGAAAATATGCAACAAGGATACCCTAGCTTGGGGAGGACATAACGAAATCTGCAATCAAAAAAGACGTCCAAGTCAGTAAATTCACAGCAAATTAGCCTGGAAGCCGAGTATATGTTTATATTGTCGGGACACAGTGCCTCTTACAGGGAATGTGACGCAATGAACGATATATTTTTATACACAAGACGAATTGAACTAACAGAAAAATACAAAATAAATATTCTAGCTAGGGGATGACATGAAGAAATACTCGATCGAAGAATGACGTCATAGACAGCTAAAATAACGGAAAACTAAGCTAACACGTGTAGATTTGACATCAATCTGTGGATTAAAAAAAGGGAATGTGACACAACACACAATACATGTTTATCAACACGACATGTTGCCATAATGGAAAAGGGCAACAACAACACTCTAGCTTGGGGATGACATAAGCATATCTCTGATTGAAAACAAACGTCAATTAAAATGAAGAAAAAGAAAGTTATCATAAAAGTCCGGTATATTCTAATGCTCCCTGTGTCCCATACAAGGAATGTGACGCAATTATCTATACATGTTTCCAAACAACATTAAAATAGCTAATGAAAAAACGCATCAACAATACCCAAGCTAGGGGTTGACATAGAGTAATAGCCGGTCAACAACAGACGTCAGTAACAGTAAAGTCACAGAAAATTACACTGAAAATTGGATATAATTGACAGACGCTTGTGCCTTGTACAGGGAATGTGACGCAATAAGCTATACGTATTTGTTAAAAGGAAACATAGACTTTATGAAAATATGCAACAAGGATACCCTAGCTTGGGGAGGACATAACGAAATCTGCAATCAAAAAAGACGTCCAAGCCAGTAAATTCACAGCAAATTAGCCTGGAAGCCGAGTATATGTTTATATTGTCGGGACACAGTGCCTCTTACAGGGAATGTGACGCAATGAACGATATATTTTTATACACAAGACGAATTGAACTAACAGAAAAATACAAAATAAATATTCTAGCTAGGGGATGACATGAAGAAATACTCGATCGAAGAATGACGTCATAGACAGCTAAAATAACGGAAAACTAAGCTAACATGTGTAGATTTGACATCAATCTGTGGATTAAAAAAGGGAATGTGACACAACACACAATACATGTTCATCAACACGACATGATGCCGTAACGAAAAAGGTAACAACAACAATCTAGCTTGGGGATGACATAAGCATATCTCCGATCGAAAACAGACGTCAGTTACAATGAAGACACAGAAAGTTACCATAAAAGTCTGGTATATTTCAATGGTCCCTGTGTCGCTCACAAAGAATGTGACGCAATAAACTATACATATATTTAAACAACATTAAAAAAGCTAATGAAAAAACACAGCAACAATACCCAAGCTAGGGGTTGGCATATGGTATTAACCGGTCAAAAACGGACGCCAATAACAGTAAAGTCACAGAAAATTACAATAAAAAAGCATATAATTGACAGACGCATTGTGCGTTATACAGGTAATGTGACGCAATAAACTATATATATTTGCTAAAAGAAAACATAGACTTTATGAAAATATGCAACAAGGATACCCTAACTTGGGGAGGACATAACGAAATCTGCAATAAAAAAAGACGCCCAAGTCAATAAATTCTCAGCAAACTAGCCTGGAAGCCGAGTATGTTTATATTGTCGGGGCACAGTGCCTCTTACAGGGAATGTGACGCAATGAACGATATATATTTATACATAAAACAAATTGAACTAGTAGAAAAATGCAACATAAGTATTCTAACTAGGGGAAGACATAAAGAAATGCACTATCGAAGAGTGACGTCACAGACAGCTAAAATAATGGAAAATGTTTACATGTTTGCGAACAACATAAAAAAGGGTAATGAAAGAATTAAGCTACAATATCCAATGTAGGGGTTGGCATAGGGTAATAGCCGTTCAACAACAGACGTCAGTAACAGTAAAATAACAGAAAATTACACTTAAAACATGATATAATTGGGAGACCCTTGTGCCCTTTTCAAGGAATGTGACGCAAAATACTATACATATTTGTTTAGTGAAAACATAGTCCTTATGAAAATATGCAACAACGATACTCTTGCTTGAGGAGGATATAACAAAAACTGCTATGAAAACAGACTTCAAAGTCAGTACATTCCCAGCAAAATAGCCTGGAAGCCGATTTTGTTTATATTGTTGGGACAAAATGGAAAAAGCGAATGTAACACAACACACAATGCACGTTCATCGATACGACATGTTGCCATACTGGAAAACGACACTCTATATTGGGGATGACATACGCATACCTCCAATCGAAATCAGACGTCAATTACAATCAAGGTACATAAAGTTACCGGCTTCTTTGTCCCATTCAGGGATTGGTAGGCTATAAACTATGTATGTTGTTTACCAAACTTTAATTTTAAAAAATGCAGCAACATTACCCTAGCTATGGATGACATTATGGGATTAAGCGCTAAACTATAGACGTTAGTGTCAGTTAAAAATCCATGGTAAAAGCCGGAAACAGCTGACAGTACCTCGTGTTTCTCACAGCAATAAGAATATATGACAAAGTCCTATAAGTTTTGCAACATATACCAAACTCCGAAAAGGCACAGAACAAAGGTATTTCACATGCAAGCCAAGCGAAAATTAAGAACAAATTTGTGATGAGTCATTTAAGGAAAAGAGCAAACCCGACAGTTACCGCCTTGGAACGGTCAGTCGGCAATATGGGCCGACTGGAGTGCTTAAACCGGTTTTACAGAGCTCTAACCTCGCACTTCCTGACGAGTTTCTCAAATGCAACTAACAAAAAGAAAAACGATCTATTTGAAAACAAAATGTTCATGCGCTGATATTTTCTATACGTTATGACGAAAGTAGTGACGTCATCGAAAAACAATGTCCACATAGTGTTCAGAAAAGGAATATGATATTATTTCGATTTGTAAAAGAACACAAAAATGGTTGACCACAAATAAAATTAACTTTCTGAATCATGAAAAAACATGACCAGAGACGAATAAATGATTGTAGCATCCTGTTCATGTATGACGCAATTAACTACATTGTATATATGTTTAAAGAGAAGAAATATTACCCTAATGAATGTGCAGAACAGTACCCTAGCTTGCGGAAGACAAAAGTAAATGCTTCAATAAAAATAGACGTCGAAGACAGTGAAATCACAAAAGAAATAGTATTAAAGACGTGTATATTTGATTGGGACTCTGTGTCTGTACAGAAAATGTGATGCAATGAGTCATTAACAATACAATATGACCTAAAAGAAAACTTTAACAATAATACTCTTGCTTGGGTATAACTTATGTAAATATGCGATCGAATATTGACGTCAGAGGCAGAGATGTTATGGAAAAGGGCAACAGCAATATCTACCTTGAGGATGAAAGGCAAATCCGCGATCGAATTCAAGGGTCATATAGAACAGAACAGAACAGAACCGTATTTTATTAGTTTCAACGTGTACATAGTACATAGATGCAAGATAATTACAATGAAAAGTGCTGTCACTGATCATCTAGTCGTTTAAAGTCACAAACACACTAACACACGCGCGCGCGCGCGCGCACACACACACACACACACACACACACACACAAATGGTGTGGTTACATGGATTGATACAAGAGTGGTTCATTTTTGATGTAGTAAAAATCAATCATTACAAAAATGAAAATAGGAAAAATAATATTGTAATCAAGATGATATAGATCATATAGAACATAAATACTGGAAGCAGCATTAAAAATAAGTTTATTTGAAAGGCCTATGCGCCCCAAACATGGGACGTGACGCAAAAGTATCTAAGTAAACAAAATTTAATTACCTTAACAGAAAAATCCAGCACCGAAGCCCTAGCTAGGGGTTGACAAGTAACAAAATGGTCCGCATCAAACGTTTAAGACAAGACTTCACAGAAAAGTACATAAAAATCATGGTATATTTGACATAATTATGTTTATTTGACCGGGAATGTGACGCAATAAACAATATTTGTGTATATAGTTTATACTATAAATATGTTGGTTTAATGGAAACATACAACAACACAGATTGGGGGCAACAAAAGCGCCTGACTCAATATTGATGTAAAATCATTAAAATAATATTAACCAAGAAAGCTTGTGATGGTCGTGATGAACTCACCGTGCAGTGGGTTGAAAGATGCGACATTAAGAATGAGACCAAGAGACAGAAGTACACATACCTCCAGAAATCATGTGAGGAACAATGATAGAAGACCTGACTTTGCCCATTTAAAGTAGGATGCTATGGATTCCCGCCCAATCCGTGTGGTATTGTTGGAAAGAATAAGAAATATTCAGCCAACAGCCTTGGACCCGGCAGCTAACACGGCATCCAGCTGGGTCTGGAGTCATAAAGGATCGAAACTCTCCGGATATTTCTCAGCTGAAGACCTCAGTAAAAGTCAAAATACAAATTTACCCGACTTCCATACTAATTTTCAGTAAAATGCAGTGACCATTGTATTCTTCATTATTACCGGGCTTTTTATGACATTACTGAGTTTGGTGTCTATGCATACTTGTTTATGTCTTCCCCAAATTAGTGTTTACTTGTTGCAGATTTTCATAAGGACCATTTTTTCTCAACAAATATGTATAGATTATTGTGTCACATCCGCTGTTAGAGGCACACGGGTCTGTCAATAGTACCATATTTTAGTGTAATTTTCTGTGACTTTACTGTTATTGAAGTATGTTGATGATCGGGTACTACTTTATGCCAACTCCCAGCTTTGGTATTGTTGTTTCATTATTGCATTGTTCCATTAGCTATTTATATGTTGTTTACAAACATAGTAAATTGCGTCACATTCCTTATTAATAATACGGAGACCATTCAAATCTATCGGATTTTTACGGTAGCTTTCTCTGTCTCAGCGGTAATTGAAGTCTTCTTCTGAGTGGACATTTGCTTATTTTATCCCAAGCTAGAGTTGTGTGGTTTCCCTTTTCCATTACGGCAACCTTTAGTTTTCATAAACATATACTGTTTGTTGTGTCACATTCCCTTTTTAACTCACAGAATGGAAATACACATTTTAACTTATTTTTCCGTTATCTGTCCCTTACGTATATTTTCCACCGATTATCTCTTTAAATCAACCCCTACAACATAATTGATGTTGCATTTTTCATTTATAAACATACATCGCTCATTGCATTACATTCCATGTAAGTGACACTGAGTACCGTCAGAATTAACTTATCTGGCTTCCAGACTAATTTATGTGATTTTACTGAGTTTGACGATTTTGTTTGCATATCCTTTTTGCATATTTTCATAAGGGTTATGTTGTCCTTTCAATAAATATGTATAGTTTGTTGCGTCACATTCCTTGTGAATGACACAGAGACCACTCATTTATATATCGGATATTTTACGGTATCTTTATGTGCATTAACTGTAATTGACGTCTGTTTCTGATCGGCGATTTGCTTAAGTCATTATCAAGCTAGATTGTGCTGTTTGCCTTTTCCATTACGGCAACATGAAGTTTTTATAAACTTATACTGTTTCTTGTGTCACATTCCCTTTCTAACTCAAATAATGCTGTCAAGGATGCACATTTTAGTTTATTTTCCTATTATTTTAGGTATCTATTACACCTATGTTTGATAAAATATTTCCTCATGACATCCCCTAGCTACAGTTTTGCGGTTGCATTTAGTTCAATTTGTGTTGTGTATAAACATATTAGGTTCACTGGGTCACATTCCCTGTAAGTGATACTGAGTACCGTCAATATAACATATCTGGTTTTCAGGATAAATGTCTTTGATTTTACCGACATTGACGTCTTTCTATTATTGCATATTTCGTCATGTCCTTCCCGAAGTAGGGTATCATTGATGCATATTTTTCAGGGACATATTTACTCTTAGAAATAGGTATCGTTTATTGCCTTTAAGTTCCCTGCAGGAGGCACAAGGCTCTGTCAATTATTTTAGGATTATTGTAATTTTCTTTGATTTTACTGTTACTGACGTCTGTTGTGACCGTCTTAGGCTTTATCCCATCACCTAGGTTGGGTATTGTTGCTGCATTTGTCCATTAGCTACTTTAATTTCATTTGCAAACATATAGTAAACTTTGTCGCATTCAAATGAACCTGACTTTTACAGAAATTGTTGACGTCTATCATCGATCGGAGATTTGCTTATGACATCCCAAAGCTAGCGTGTTTTTGTTACCTTTTTCCATTATGGCAACATGTCGTATCGATGAACATGTATTGAGTCACATTCTTTTTTTTAAATCCGCATAATCCGGTCAAATCTGCACATGTTAACTTAGTTTTCCGTCATTTTAGCTCTCAATGACGTCTATGTTCAATGGAGTATTTCTTCATATCATTCCCTGGGTAGAATATATATGGTGCACTTTTCTATCAGTTCCATTCGTCTTGTGTAGAAACATATATCGTTCACTGCGTCACATTCCCTGTAAGAGACACAGAATCCCATAATATCAACATACGCGTCTTCCGGGCTAAGTTATTGTGATTTTACTGACTTTTACGTATTTGTTGATTGCATATTTCGTTATCTCCTCCACTAGCTAGGGTTTCCTTGCTGTATAATTTCATGAGGACTATTTGTTCATCTAATAAACACGTATAGTTTAATGCGTCACATCACCTGTACAAGGCACAAGGGTCTGTCAATTATATCCTATTTTCAGTGTAATTTTCTGTGACTTTACTGTTACTGACATCTGTTGTTGACCGGCTATTACTCTATGTCAACCCCTAGCTTGGGTATTGTTGCTGCGTTTTTTCATTAGCTATTTTAATGTTGTTTGCAAACATGTATAGATAATTGCGTCACATTCCTTGTATAGGACACAGGGACCATACAAATATACCGGACTTTTATGATAAATTTCTTTTTCTTCATTTTATTTGACGTCTGTTTTCAGTCAGAGATATGCTTATGTCATCCCCAAGCTAGAGTGTTGTTGTTGCCCTTTTCCATTATGGCAACATGTCGTGTTGATAAACATGTATTGTGTGTTGTGTCACATTCCCTTTTTTTAATCCACAGATTGATGTCAAATCTACACGTGTTAGCTTAGTTTTCCGTTATTTTAGCTGTCTATGACGTCATTCTTCGATCGAGTATTTCTTCATGTCATCCCCTAGCTATAATATTTATTTTGTATTTTTCTGTTAGTTCAATTCGTATTGTGTATAAAAATATATCGTTCATTGCGTCACATTCCCTGTAAGAGGCACTGTGTCCCGACAATATAAACATTTACTCGGCTTCCAGGCTAATTTGTTGTGAATTTACTGACTTGGACGTCTTTTTTGATTGCAGATTTCGTTATGTCCTCCCCAAGCTAGGGTATCCTTGTTGCATATTTTCATAAAGTCTATGTTTCCTTTTAACAAATATGTGCAGTTTATTGCGTCACATTACCTGTACAAGGCACAAGGGTCTGTCAATTATATCCTATTTTCAGTGTAATTTTCTGTGACTTTACTGTTACTGACGTCTGTTGTTGACCGGCTATTACTCTATGTCAACCCCTAGCTTGGGTATTGTTGCTGCGTTTTTTCATTAGCTATTTTAATGTTGTTTGTAATTATGTATAGATAATTGCGTCACATTCCCTGTAAGAGGCAATGTGTCCCGACAATATTAACATACTCGGCTTCCAGGCTAGTTTGCTGAGAATTTATTGACTTGGACGTCTTTTTTGATTGCAGATTTCGTTATGTCCTCCCCAAGCTAGGGAATCCTTGTTCCATATTTTCATAAAGTCTATGTTTCCTTTTAACAAATATGTATAGCGTATTGCGTCACATTACCTGTACAAGGCACAAGGGTCTGTCAATTATATCCTATATTTTAGTGTAATTTTCTGTGACTTTACTGTTAATGACGTCTGTTGTTGACCGGCTATTACTCTATGTCAACCCCTAGCTTGGGTATTGTTGCTGCTTTTTTTCATTAGCTATTTTAATGTTGTTTGCAAACATGTATAGATAATTGCGTCACATTTCTTGTATAGGACACAGGGACCATAAAAATATACCGGACTTTTATAATAACTTTCTTTTTCTTCATTTTAATTAACGTCTGTTTTCAATCAGAGATATGCTTATGTCATCCCCAAGCTAGAGTGTTGTTGTTGCCCTTTTCCATTATGGCAACATGTCGTATTGATAAACATGTATTGTGTGTTGTGTCAGATTCCCTTTTTTAATCCACAGATTGATGTCAAATCTACACGTGTTAGCTTAGTTTTCCGTTATTTTAGCTGTCTATGACGTCATTCTTCGATCGAGTACATCTTCATGTCATCCCCTAGCTAGAATATTTATTTTGTATTTTTCTGTTAGTTCGATTCGTCTTGTGTATAAACATATATCGTTCATTGCGTCACATTCCCTGTAAGAGGCACTGTGTCCCGACATTATAAACATATACTCGGCTTCCAGCAAATTTGCTGTGAATTTACTGACTTGGACGTCTTTTTTGATTGCAGATTCCGTTATGCCCTCCCCAAGCTTGGGTATCCTTGTTGCATATTTTCATAAAGTCTATGTTACCTTTTAACAAATATGTATAGTT
The DNA here is from genome assembly GCA_007844125.1 of Sinonovacula constricta. NCBI lineage: Eukaryota > Metazoa > Mollusca > Bivalvia > Cardiida > Solecurtidae > Sinonovacula > Sinonovacula constricta. The sequence continues at coordinate 10,096,714 of CM017570.1, forward strand.
TATTGCGTCACATTACCTGTACAAGGCACAAGAGTCTGTCAATTATATCCTATTTTCAGTGTAATTTTCTGTGACTTTACTGTTACTGACGTCTGTTGTTGACCGGCTATTACTCTATGTCAACCCCTAGCTTGGATATTGTTGCTGCGTTATTTCATTAGCTATTTTAATGTTGTTTGCAAACATGTATAGATAATTGCGTCACATTCCCTGTAAGAGGCAATGTGTCCCGACAATATAACCATACTCGGCTTCCAGGCTAGTTTTCTGAGAATTTATTGACTTGGACGTCTTTTTTGATTGCAGATTTCGTTATGTCCTCCCTAAGCTGGCGTATCCGTGTTGCATATTTTCATAAAGTCTATGTTTCCTATTAACAAATATGTATAGTGTATTGCGTCACATTACCTGTACAAGGCACAAGGGTCTGTCAATTATATCCTATTTTCAGTGTAATTTTCTGTGACTTTACTGTTACTGACGTCTGTTGTTGACCGGCTATTACTCTATGTCAACCCCTAGCTTGGGTATTGTTGCTGCGTTTTTTCATTAGCTATTTTAATGTTGTTTGCAAACATATATAGATAATTGCGTCACATTCCTTGTATGGGACACAGGGACCATTAAAATATACCGGACTTTTATGATAACTTTCTTTTTCTTCATTTTAATTGACGTCTGTTTTCAATCAGATATATGCTTATGTCATCCCCAAGCTAGAGTGTTGTTGTTGCCCTTTTCCATTATGGCAACATGTCGTGTTGATAAACATGTATTTTGTTCTGTGTCACATTCCCTTTTTTAATCCACAGATTGATGTCAAATCTGTACATGTTAGCTTAGTTTTCCGTTATTTTAGCTGTCTATGACGTCATTCTTCGATCGAGTATTTCTTCATGTCATCCCCTAGCTAGAATATTTATTTTGTATTTTTCTGTTAGTTCAATTCGTCTTGTGTATAAACATATATCGTTCATTGTGTCACATTCCCTGTAAGAGGCACTGTGTCCCGACAATATAAACATACTAGGCTTCCAGGCTTATTTGCTGTGAATTTACTGACTTGGACGTTTTTTTTTGATTGCAGATTTAGTTATGTCCTCCCAAAGCTAGGTTATCCTTGTTGCATATTTTCATAAAGTCTATGTTTCTTTTTAACAAAATGTATAGTGTATTGCGTCACATTCCCTGTACAAGGCACAAGGGTCTGTCAATTATATCCTATTTTCAGTGTAATTTTCTGTGACTTTACTGTTACTGACGTCTGTTGTTGACCGGCTATTACTCTTTGTCAACCCCTAGCTTGGGTATTGTTGCTGCGTTTTTTCATTAGCTATTTTAATGTTGTTTGCAAACATGTATAGATAATTGCGTCACATTCCTTGTATGGGACACAGGGACCATTAAAATATACCGGACTTTTATGATAACTTTCTTTTTCTTCATTTTAATTGACGTCTGTTTTCAATCAGAGATATGCTTATGTCTTCCCCTAGCTAGAGTGTGGTTGTTGCCCTTTTCCATTATGGCAACATGTCGTGTTGATAAACATGTATTGTGTGTTTCGTAACATTCCCTTTTTTAATCCAAAGGATTTTTGTCAAATCTACACATGTTAGCTTAGTTTTCCTTTTTCTTTTAGCTGTCTTTGATGTAAACTGTAAATCTATCTTGTTGAAAAACATTTATACTTCATGTGACATGCAATGAGAACTTTCCAAAACAATTCAAAAAATTAATTTTCTTTTATTTTATGTATTTGACGTTTGTTTTCAATCGCATATTTTCTCATGTCATTCCCTGGCTAGGCTATTGTTGTTACCATTTTCTTTTACATATAAATATGTTGTATACAAAGATATATCGTTTAGGCTGTCACATTTCCTGTGAGAGGCACCGCGCTAAGTCAGAAATACATTGTATATAATATTTCTTGTCGGTCTGTGCGCTTTTACTGTCCCCGACGTATCTCATTGATCTCAGATTGTTTTATGTCGAACGCAAGCTGGGGTTTAGTTATTGCATATTTTCATAAGGTGAATATGTTTTGTTCATTGATTGTATTGTTCTGCGTAACATTACCTGTAAGAGGCGCATATTTCCTTTAAATAATAAGCGACTTTCAGTGATACTTGAAATTATCTGTGATTTTATAATATCCGACGACGTCTGTTTCCGACCGCATATACTCATATGTTATCTTCTAGCTACAGTAGTTATATTATTCGAAATATATCCACCTGATGTGAAGCTTTTATGGTTTTACTGTCTCCAACATGTGTTTCAGTAAAGTAAATTAGTTTTGCCACTCTCAATTTATTTCTTTGCCGATGCATTTTTTCGTTTGGCCAAACTGTCTGGCTTTTTTAAATATATAGGTGTTGTTTTTTGTTGTTGTTTTGTTGTTGTTTTGCATTCCTTTTGTGAGTTAAAGAATTCTATCGAATCTTCTCCGTATTTGTTATTTTTTGTGATTTTCTATATCTGACTTCTGTTTTCGAATGCTTATTTCTATATGTCATTCCCACGCTATGATATAGTTGTTGAATTTTCCTATTACATGTATGTCCATATATTTTCTTTCAAAACATACATTGTCCATTCCTTGCATGTATTTATATTGTATTTATTTATATTATTGCAGTTTAAATAAAGAACAAAACAAAAGAAAAAACACAAATTTGAATGGTTTGGATTTTTATTTATGCATTTTTACAATAGGCAGTTTACATATTTGAAAAAGAAAAATAACTTGAGACGAACATACAATGTTATGTACAATGTATATTTGTAAGTTTTCTATTGTTAAATATTGTGTAGTGCTTTTATTTCCTATAAACAGATAAGCTGATGACGTTAGTAGTTAAAAAAAACAACCTTACAGTGATTATTGATGTGGTTTGGCTCTGAATAACTTTAGATAATAGATCAGCCTTATCCACCCGTAGCATCTACAACCGCTTGTGTGTAATATGATTGTAGCTTCTTTCACGCTATATACCATATTTGTTTATTCATTTTACACGACAGTAGCACAAGTGTTATAATCAAGTTTTATACTAGAGATTGTAACAAAAATATAAGCGAAAGATGACTATTATAAATGATTTTGTACTGTGTGCTGCTAACATATTCCAGCAAACAATATAAATATTCTACATAGACGGACACTAAAATGTCCCAACAATATTGATTGTTAAGTATACAATTCTAATGTGAATCGCATTCATAAAAATAAAACATGATGTTTATTCTACGTATCGAATTTAGCTGATTTTTAGAATATAAAATGCTCTAGAGACTGGTCTTGCATAAACATCAGCAGTAGTAAAAGCCGAAGCAGCAGCAACCGCAGCAAAACAAATACATTACCAAATAACAACTAGCATATTGAGTAACGAGCACGTCCGACCGCATTGCAAGATACTACAATAAAATCTATTCCTAATCTCAGAGTTCCTTATCTCAGAACTCAATCACAAGATTCCCTGTGGACTTTCATCAGCTGATAAGAGGGCCATAAATTAGTTGGGTGGTGAGAGGGTTACGGTGTGGAGAGGGCAAACTGGGGCCGAAGAGCTCAATATGTTTAACTGTCAGGATACTGCTACATGGAAATTCTTTCAAAGAATATTATTACAATTAATAGGATCATTTCTTTGTGATTTATTGAACAGCCAGGTACACATAAAAAGCAATAAGTTAGGATTTGATCATGTATATAAAATAGTTGCTATAAAAAGTAAATTTGAAGCTTTTATTCTTTTAACAAATGCATATGAAATGTTGCGTAAACTTTCTTATATTCCGACGTCGTGGGAATCTTAAAAACAAAACTAGAGATCGCTTTTCTACCAATTAATAGATACAAAACGAATTCGTCGCATTCCTTATATATAGGAGAGACCGGCCTTTAAATCAGTGTTGCAATAAGATAATCAGTGTTTTTACTAACTTTGATAGCAAATAAATTAAATATAAGAAAGAGCTAGATCTAAAAGCTTTTCGCCTTTAGAATAAACGCTAAATGTTATACCAATAAACATGCATAGAAAATGCGTCACAATCATTTATTGTAGGTGAATTTTGTGTACCTGGTGGTTAATATACGATAGCCCGTATATTTCAACTACTATATTACAAAATATTTTAGTCTCAATTATAATTATTATTTCATATTTAATTTAGATGATCAACATTAGAACAACAATCACAAGTATACAAAAATATATAGAACACATATATTTATACTTTAACCATTCAATTAGTAAATTAAAAAAAAATGCACGATCATCAAAGCGTTATTAATTTCATCCCGAATATGGACTCATTGCTTGCTGGCATGAAATTTGTTTTGCTATCCTATATGCTTGCTACAAATGCTTGCTGCTTGCTGGAAATGCGAACCAGCCTATTTGCTTGCCAACTTGATTTTAGTTACGCAATTCTTATTAAATGCCGGTTCGTCACGCAAACGCTTGCATTACATCATTAGAGCGTTTAAAAGATCAAGGGAGGCCGAATGATCTAGAAGAATTATGGAGACTTCGTACCATGAAGATGTCGTACCAAGAGACTTCGTACCAAAACATTTGAGACTATGTATCACATATACAATACTATATTGAATTGGAGGCCTTAATAATAAATCTGTTCATATTCATTGCAACATTTTCTATGTACGTTTTAAATGTTCACGTGTAATTGATTAGTTATGTAACACAAAAGTCTGTGATATACACTAAAATATTGCGTGTTTTTATTTTAAAATAGGAGAAAGAGCTGAGCATAAAAAATGATATGTTTTAACAGTCTATCTTTTTTGTTCTAATATACAAATACAGGCATAACATGTCAATACATAGTTGACACAATCTTGTTTTGTAAATTTAATCTCTGATGGTTATCAGATAATATGCGATATGACATAAAAATTGGGAAGCATTGTCGTGTATATGTCGGGTGCAGGAATAGTCGTATCACTACATTCTCGTACCGGGAATAGACGTACCGAATTGGGAATAGTCTACCATATATGAATTGCATATTTCCATATTAAATGACATCATTGCTGCCAGGCATCGCATCTATCGCACTGGATAGCGTGCATTCTTGTTTAACAAAACGGTTGCAATTTACGCACTGAAAAGCCATTACAATCTGGATTGTTTGGAGAGACTGAATTTTCATCAGAATCGGTTTATCATCCCACCAACAGTATTTGGTTTTCTAGAGACAGTGTCCACTTGAAGCAGATATTGTGCTGCCCTCACTGTGTATAGCATGACGTGAATGCCTGGCACATTATCCTGACAACGGGCCAACCAGTCGTGGAACTACCATTATATTTGCTTGATGGTTTGCAGGCGAGCTATACCACTATCACTTTTAATGACTTGGGTATTTCGCGGCCTTGGATCGAGCCCAGGGCCTCCCGTACCTGGAGCTGACGCTCTACAGATCTACGAGGTCCGGTAATTAAAGTATTTTTCAAGTGTCTAATAATTTAAATACAGAATTATAATGAATGCGCAGTTAGATGGAAACGGTTATTTAAACGAGTAATTAAGTCATTAAATAAAGGCCGATTATTTAAATATTGTTTTATTGGTTCCAACTCCTCTTGCATGAGTAGACAATGATTGGTTCTTTTAAAGTAGCCGATTGGATATTGACAGTTGTTAAAGTGATGGGCGTATGAATCCTCGTACAACAATTAGTTTGATGATATTTCCCAAATTACGCGAGAAGTCATTATACTGTCACTGCTTTTTTATAATGTCATATTTTTACATCTTCACTGAATTATTTCTCACATGACAACCATTAGTTTCATAAATCTTGTACCAGGAATAATTAAGTTCTGTTCTGTTCTTTTAAAATCAAAATTTGTCACCACACCGCCATTTATCAGATGATAAAAAGCAGAAACTTCTTCTGGGCATCGGTAACTACGCAACATTTATTTACAAGCGATTTGTTCTTGATTAAATAGAAATTCTAACGATTGTAGGAAATCGAACAATGACCGATGCACATTGCAGTAGTCAATAGCTAAGAATTCTCATATGGGAAACTGATAAAATTGCACAATTATATTCAGCTTCGCCGTAGGAAGCGTTAAATCCGTTATATTAACCATTACTTTAGCCAAACGTACGAATTGGTATCATTTATAAGGATTTATTGTAATTATCGGTTTCTGTCAGTAGCAATTTAAGACTGAAAGAAATCGTGGAAGGTGGCTCAATGACAAAAAAAAAAAAAAAAAAAAAAAAATAGATATAAGTGAATTAATTTACTTTAGTATGTACCAAAAAATGTTTTCTTAGAGACTCACGGACGAAATTATATTTTAAAAAAAAAAAACAACAATATTTTTATTGCAATTCTAGGTTTATTGCAATTCTTGTTTCACTGTGTAGCCACTTTTGCAATAACTTTGTTACATTTTTTTTCAAATGTGGAAACTGTCATATTATAAAATGACTAAACCTGTGATAAATATATAATACAAACGATTTTTAGCAAAGAATACGAATAAGTTTTCTTACATCTGGATTTATTGTTATTCTGTTACAGTCAACAGCGCGTAGGGACTTAGGAACAAAATTGCAAAAAATGTTGTTTTATGACAAAAAATATTAATTTGATAATTTTTGTACTTTAGTATGTACAAACAAGTGTTTTCGTGGCTAAATTCGACATAAGACCAAGTCATTTAAATTTAATACAATTCAGTTCTTGTTTCACTTTAAAAACAGTTTTGCAATAAATTTATACAATTTTATTGCAATGCTGAGAGTTCTGCAAAACTGGTTGTTACATCTGTAAATGACTGATGGCTGCAATACACAGTGGTGTGTTCTTTTTCATTTGACATCAAGTGAAGACTTGCCGTACTTCACGATCCTTGCAGTGATTGATCGTATTAAACTGGACCCCAAACAAAATGAGAAGCCAGTGTAATGATGGTGCAGGTAAGACGGCATCTATATTTATACCAATTACTGTCACATTAAATTAAAAGTTTCTTGTTCTTTGTGTTATTACATGCAACAACCACTTAAAACAGAAATATATCTATCTGATTAAGTGGACTGAAGTTGAAAGTATTATTAGTCATAAAAAATGTCTTCTCATCTGTGATACATAGTAATATATTATATTATAATTGTATTATAAAGCACTGTTTTCACAACACTGATGTAAATGCAGGAAACATGGGTGAGCTGTGTTGGGGTGAGAGCAATCATCCCATCCCCTCAGTTGCTGTATTGTGGCAGAAGGTGACATCGCAAAGGTCAGGAATATGATGGACATTGCTGTTAAGGTATTGCTTTGTGTTATTTCTCTATATTAAAGGTGATATCTGACAGTTTGCCTATATCGAATTAGAATATATATATATATAATCTCTCTCTCTCTCCCTCTCTCTCTGTCTGTCTGTCTCTCTGTCTCTGTCTGTCTGTCTGTCTCTCTTCTATCTCCTCTCTCTCTCCCTCTCTCTCTGTTTGTCTGTCTGTCTCTGTCTGTCTGTCTGTCTGTTTCTGTCTGTCTGTCTGTCTTCTCTCTCTCTCTCTCTCTCCTCTCTCTCTCTCTCTCTCTCTCTCTCTCTCTCTCTCTCTCTCTCTCTCTCTCTCTCTCTCTCTCTCTCTTTGGGGAATTAGGGCATAATTTCTGTATAAACCCATATTTGGTCTTAATGAATACGATTTTGAACACTAACTGAATTGTTAGACAAAATCAATCCAGATCTAGTACTTACTCAAGCAACGGCCGCCAACCGCATTTGTTGTTTATAGCCATCTCTATATATCATTATTGTTAAAAACTTGCAATCTTATGTTTATGTGTAGATTCCGTTTTTTTATCACAGTTATGTCCGCTTTTTCAATGACTCGGCAAAGCGCCAGGCAGTGTTTAAGTCACGTGTCGAAACAATTAGTGACAGTAAGAAAAAGAAGTTGAAGGAATTGTGCAGAATGCGATGGGTTCAGTGCCACAATTTGCATTTGAGGTGTTCTTGTGATTTATACCCTGCCATCATCGATGCCCTCATTGCCATATTAGATGTGGTGAAGCATCCAACGTCTACGTCGGTCACAACTGGTGTACTCCATGCTGTTACATCTTTCCAGTTTGCTATCAGTATCAGTTCTCGGATGCCTACAAGGTAGTAATTATTTTGTGTAAGTTATAAATATATACATGTACCAATGTTATACTGACTTGTAAGCCAATATTTAGTTGATATCGATAAAGAAAGAACCCAAACAAATATCACTTAATTCATTGATGGTCATCGTCTGTAATGACTTTGACCTGATGGGACCCATACCAGCACAATGAGAGACTGCAGTGTTAGAGATATCTTTATAACACGTTTGATGTTTATTTTCCTAGCGTTTTCTTTTGTTTTCTGACAATCACTTAAATATAGTGAGTTGTTCTAATATTGTAGGCAAACATGTTAAGGAGATGCAACTGCTTGTTTGATCATTTCAACAAGTTTTTAAAAAAAAATGTAATATTATTTGATCTTACCTTGTAACATTTCTATTTTCAACACTGTTGTTTCAGGCACAGCTCTGGATGTTGTGAGCGCATTAGCTGAAGTCCAAATGAAAGAAAAAAGGGACAACATCACAATACTCAGCGAATGTTGCGGGTGGAGTTGGAGTTCAGTACCCATATGTTGTGGTAGGTAGACTACAAGAAACAACATGCCGGCAGATTTCGCAGACTATTACTAGAAGATTGTTACAATTCCTTTCATTGACCAGCTGCTGCAGCAGTTTTCAGACACATTTACAAAACTCTAAAAACGTGTAGCAGTGGCTGGAAAGGTGGTATCCGAAAGTTTGGACCAAAACTATTTTCATTAAATATCGTAATAAACCATTGTTATATGAACAGATCGCGCTAAATGTTGTTTATTGGTGTCCTACATCTGTCAAAAAAGTGAACCATAATGCCACCATCATTATTACAAACATGTATTTTCTATCTCAGCCAACTTGCACAGTTAGCTATTTTAAAACTAAGAAAACCACGTGACCACTTATGTTTAAGCTCATCCACGTCATGCGCTGTGACGTCGATGTCTATTTTTAGCAGAAATCCCAATAGTTCCTATTTATAGATTTTAAAAGAATAAGCACTTTACATGTTGATTAACGAGTTTTACTGCCATAAAATTAAGATACTGCCAGAATTCATCAATTGACAGCATGTTCATGTATTTTCAAACCAAACATGTCATAGAAAAGGCAACTTAAGTTAAATATTTGAGATTTACATTTTAATTATTCTTTTTTATGTTTGTAATTGTTGCCTTTGAGAGACTGTTTGTATCAAACCAAGAACAAGATTTTATTTCCTGTGAAGTTTTGCAAGAATTCTATGTTTTAGCTTTTTAGGTGAATGTTTGCTTTTGTTGCACATTGAGAGACATTTATGAATATTCTCCCCAGAATAATCTCTAAATGCAAGTAGGTCCATTTATTTGTTGTACTTAGTTTTTATGCTTGTTCTCATTAAAGTGAATGTTGACTTTTCTGCCTTTCTTGTGATACACAGGTAAACGATCATTAACAAACACTTCCATATCTCTGTAAGTATTTAATTGGATTTTAAGCTTATACTTATGCAAAAGAAAGATATTGCGCTGTTTATAATTGCAATATCTACAAAGGAACAGGCGATACCGTCCAAGAACTCCAACTTACAGCACCTTCCTAGTGTTTGGAATGACTTGGTTGTTAACGAACAAGGGAGACAATTTCTATTTCACCAAATGTACCGTATTAAATCTGCATCCAATTCATGGCTGTCAATAAGTTTTAAGTGCTTATTGCTTTATTGTATATAAATAACATATGTTGCTGAAAACTGTCAATACCAAATTAAGTCAATATTATAGGCACTTTCATGGTCACAAACATATCCTTGTGAATCGTATGACAATTAGACACGTTAATGAATGGTCTCCCCTGAATAATCCCAAGATGCAACTAGGTCCTTTCATTTGTTTTACTTGGTGTTTATGCTTGTGCTCAAAGGAGTGTATGTTAACCGTCATCAACAAACACTTTTTCCTTTTTAAATAACATATCCTTATAAGTTTTTAAATGGATTTTAAGCTTATATTAATGCAAAAGTAAGATATTTCACTGTTTGTAATTGCAATATCTACAAAAGAACATACGATAAACTCCAAAAATTCCAACTAAAAGGACCTACCTACTGTAACTCGGACTAAAAAAGGGAGACCATTTCCATTTCACCAATGTACCATATTATTAATATACTCTTTACTAAGGACAGAAGACTAACATTTAAACTTAGAAAGCATATTATGGTAATTAAATGATTTCCCTTATTTAGACAATGTGTGTGATTTAGCATTGGTCAAATAGCAAAAAGATGAAACTGCCGATGTAGCTTATAATAAAATCACACATGTAAACACTTTACTGATACTACTTGTGAATATTTGTACTTTAATACTAATTGTTTGTCATTTCAGGTTCACGGTCCTTTGAAGGTATTAATATAAAATATTTGAGACAAAAAGGTTTTGCTGTTGTAGTTTGCTGTTGTTGTTTTTTCCTTGTTTTTTGGGGTGGGTGCTGTTGTTGTTGTTGTTTTTCATGTGTTTATTAATTATAAATGCAAAATCACTTGATTCATTCATGATGTTTACCTATAAACACAGGTTCACAGGCTTCCTAACAGTACTTTGCATTGTAGTTGAATCAGTTTATAAAATCTTGATATCCCTGATATTTCACTTCAGACAAGTTTTAAAAATGAGAATACTTGTTTCAGTATATACACAATGAGAAATAGACAATGCTTGAATTGATCTTTTTATTCGTAAATGTTTATATTTAGATACAATCTTGCATTTTTCTTGGTCATTTATTTTTTATATTTATTTACTTTATACTTACCTTGAAGCCTAACCATTAAACTTCCATTTTATTCAAGTTCCATCAATCATTGATATAAATGTAAATGTGTAGAATGTGTAAAATAAGTGCTATTTTTAATTATTAGCGTTTTGATTATTGTTTGTCACAAGAGTTACTAACATGAATTACTGTTATTATCTAAAATCACAAATAACTGGTTGTTAACTTTGGAGTGTTTAGAGTTAAAATGTTATAATCTTTGTTGGGTTTATCGTCCCACCAACAGTATCTTAGTTATTTGGAGACGGTGTCCACTTGAAGCAGATATAAGTGCTGCCTTCACTGTGTATAACATGGCGTGAACACCTGGTATGATACACCACCCAGTCACGTCCTGACACTGAGCCTACCAGTCATGGAACTACCCTTATGTTTGCTTGAGCATTAGCAAGGGAGCTCTACCACTACCATTTTTAATGACTTTAGTATGTCGTGGCCCAGGTTCAAACCCGGGGCCTTCCGTACCTGGAGCCGACGCTCAATCGATTGCGCTACCAGGTCTGGTGTTAAAATGTTACTACTATTAGATGCAACCATCTCATATATATTTAAGGTAACTTATGAGAATTGTTTAATGTCTGTTTAGGATGTATTTTAAGTAGTGTAAGTGGGTTGAAATGATTGAACAAGTCCTAACTCTTCTACTACATCACACACTAAATTAGCACACAAAATATATTATTATAAATCGCCTGCCAGTATTTTGACTTCCCGAATTTACATCTGGGAGAGGGCGCTGGAAAAAAAGCAGACAAGCCTTAATCGTGGTGTTTCAACTTTTAATGTCTGAGCATGTTTGATCATATTACATTACATTTAACAGTTAACAATAATTCAACATATATTGGGACAATACTCGCTATGAGTGGTTATGTAACTAGTAAGGTGAATAAAACAACTAGTTTTACAGTAAAAGAGAGCAAATATTTAGTAAAAAAGTGCATGTTACTAAGATTACTAAAATCAAGGCTAGTTACATTAACATTAGAGTTAACAAGAGCAAGCGCAAAGATAAAAGTAAGTTACAAAATATACAAGATGAACATACTTGGAAAAAAGGCAGACAAGCTTCAATCTTGGTTTTTCAACTTTTAATGTCTGAGCATGTTTGATGTCGAGTCCAAGATTGAGAGAACATATATAGTCCCAACATGTGCCCCAGGAAAACATGTTTAATTTAGCATGTGACTGTCTCATGTTGGTATCCAACTGGTCACATGGTGTGCAGTATGGCATCAAAGGATAGATGCCTTTATGGTTCTATATAACATATGCTGGATACAAGTGGGATTGGGATGGGATTTGCTGGCATTTTTGCCGATACTGTGCAGCGACATTTCTATCATTACAGCACAGGGGCACTTATGAGGTGCCCAGGGACTGAACCTGGCCGGTCCATTATACTGACACCGACGAGTCAGGCTTAATGCTGTCCCCTTAGCCCCGAGCGTTAGGAGGGAAGCCACTACTACCAACTTTAAAGTCTTTGGTTTGACCCGGCCTGGGTTCGAACCCGCGACCTCCCGATCCGCAAGCCGACGCTCTACCAATGGAGTTATTGCGGCCGGTCTGGATACAAGTAATCAGTGGTCAGTATGGGCTATGCATCATGAACCTTGGAAGACGAGAACTTTTTTTTTAAGATATTGATAAAAACAAAGATAAAGTTAGGATAATAAACTTGCTCATTGTTTTACAATTTGTTTGACACTAAATATGCATATGTTCTTTAAAGAATAGCATTAAAATTAATTTATTCTGAAATAGTAAAATCTGCATGATAATTATTTTAAATAATAACATTGTGCAATATTACATTGAAAAATTATGCATTATAATAATATTAATATTGGCATTTGCATCAACCACCAGAGATTTTATCCAATTTCACAAATCTTATCCACCTTCTACTTGGAAAGGCCTTTGTCTAACTAAGCTTTTATAGCAACTTAACCACCCCCATACCAGCAAGTAACCAGCAAGTAACAAACAGAGATTAACTGAATAATCAAATAGTTGGTAAGGCTGCTGTCCACCGCTGGACATTATCAATCTAAGGATGACAAAAGTGTTGGTTCATTTTGGTCATACAGAAGTGTTGGTACATTTTGGTTGTACAAAAGTGTTGTTACATTTTGGTCCAGTTTGGTTGTACAGAAGTGTTGGTCCATTTAGTCATACTAAAGTGTAGGTCCATTTTGGTCATACAAAAGTGTTGGTCCATTTTGGTCGTACAAAAGTGTTGGTACATTTTGGTCGTACAAAAGTGTTGATCCATTTTGGTCATACAAAAGTGTTGGTACATTTTGGTCGTACATAAGTGTTGATCTATTTTGGTCATACAAAAGTGTAGGTCCATTTTGGTCATACCAAAGTGTTGGTACATTTTGGTCGTACAAAAGTGTTGGTCCATTTTGGTCGTACATAAGTGTTGGTCCATTTTGGTCGTACAAAAGTGTTGGTACACTTTGGTCATACAAAAGTGTTGGTACATTTTGGTCATACAAAAGTGTTGGTACATTTGGTCGTACAAAAGTGTTGGTCCATTTTGGTCGTACAAAAGTGTTGGTACATTTTGGTTATACAAAAGTGTTGATTCATTTTGGTCGTACTAATGTGTTGGTCCATTTTGGTTGTACATAAGTGTTGGTACATTTTAGTCGTACAAAAGTGTTGGTACATTTTAGTCGTACAAAAGTGTTGGTACATTTTAGTCGTACAAAAGTGTTGATCCATTTTGGTCGTACAAAGTGTTAAGGATGAGTCTCGTACTGAACCAATGACTTAGAGTGGGAAGGTCTACCAGCTTATCTGCTGTACGAAGGCTAATGGTTCTACCCAGATTTGAACGGGGTATTTGCCCACCAAAATACCTTGACGTTACTATAATGATTCTACAGCAATGATAGATTAACAACAACAGGTCAGCATTGATTTGGGTTAATAATCGAGAAATTCAGATCGTAAAATCAAAGGATCTGTGTTTGACTTTTTATTTTTACAGAGTTCTAAATTCACATCAGGAGAACGGAGTTGCCATGGTGGATGTTCAATTGTAGGGTTTTCAGAAATGTTATCGAGTTTTATACCTGATGTGTTTATGCTATCTTTAAGTCTTAAACCAAGAGGTCTGATGGCTTTAGGTGATCGATCATAAAGCTCTTCATGTTTAAGGTTGAAAACACAATTAAACGTTGGGTTATAGGAGTTAGACACGAGTTTAATTATATACTGCAAGAAAGTTTCTCGCGACGCAAGAATAATGATGGTTCATTGGCTTCAACGTAAAGGCTCTGCACTGGTGAAGTCCTGAACGCTCCTAGAGCTAGACGAAGTCCCTGGTTGTGAACGACGTCCAGCATCTGGAGATAGGACCTCCTGGCAGAACCATAGACTATGCTTCCGTAATCTAATTAAGACCGAATTAGGGAACGGTACAGAATTAACAGTGTTTTCCTATCGGCTCCCCAGTCTGTATGGGACAAATATTTAAGCAGGTTAAGAGCCTTGAGACATTTTTTTATGTAATTGATATGTGGAAGAAAAGTCAGTTTCCTGTCAAAAATGACTCCAAGAAACTTAAGTTTCCTGGACGACGGGAATGCGAACGTTATTTAAAAACAATTCGGGATCAACATAAAGACCACGTTTCTGACAGAAATGTATACAGTTGGTTTTGGTTGGAGAAAATTTAAAACCGTTGGTGTTACTCCATTTTTGAAACTTATTTAGACATTGTTGTAATTGTCTTTCAATTGTGCTCATACTTTTAGAGCGGAAACAAATAACGAAATAGTCCACAAAAAGTGAACAGTCAACACCTTCATGAAGGGTTTTTACAATATTATTTATTTTTATGTTAAAAAGGGTAACAGATAGAATACTACCCTGTGGGACACCCTGTTCCTGTTTATGAACAGATGGCAGGGTGGACCCAATCTTGACCTGAAAATTTCTTTCAGAAAGGAAGCTGTCAATGAAAATTGGTAAACGACCCCTGAGACCAAGGTCACATAAATCCTTTAAAATCCCATGTTTCCAAGCCGTGTCATAAGCCTTTTCAAGATCGAAAAACACAGCTACAAGGTGTTCCTTCTTGATAAAGGCATCACGAATGAGTGTTTCTAAACGAACAAGATGATCGACTGTGCTACGTTGGTGTCTGAATCCACTTTGATGTTCTGAAATTAGGTTGTTGGACTCAAGATACCAGACAAGTCCATTACTGATCATTCGTTCTAAGGTTTTACAAATACAGCTCGTCAAAACAATAGGTCTATAGCTATGAGGATCTGTTGGGTCTTTAACTTGTTTATGAAGTGGAATAATGAAGGCATTTTTCCAAGAATCGGGTACTTTACCGTATATCCAAATTTCATTAAAGATTGACAGAAGTAAGTTTAGAGATCGAATTGGTAAATGTTTTAAGAATTGATACGGTATGTCGTCTGGACCAGCAGCGGTATCATGCGATTTATTTAGAGCATCTTAAAGCTATTTTAAGGAAAAGGATTGATTGTAAGTTTCGTTATTATTAGATTTAAAATTAACCTTTTCACTTTCAGCAGAGTGTTTAAAGGTTTGAAATTGAGGCGTGTAGTTAGCCGATGAGGAATTTTGGGCAAAAATTTCAGCCAGTGTGTTCGAAATGTTTTGTTTATCTGTTACTACGGTGCGATTTGTTTTAAGGTGGTTAACAGTTGAATATGATGGTTTACCGCTAATCTTTTTAATAGCAGACCAAACGTTTTTGATGGAAGTCTTGCCATTTATTTTTGAAACATACTTTTGCCAAGATGATCGTTTGGCGTGTTTAATAGTCCGGCGACTTTAAGTCCGTTCTTTTTTACGGTTATTAAGATTTGTAATCGGTGGGTCGAACATTAAATTGCTTCAATGCCAACCTACGTTTACGAATCGATTTTTACACTCTTCATTAAACCAAGGCTTACAATGTTTTGATTTAGTCGATGTCTTAGGTATACACCTTTCTGCAATATTGTGCAAAGTGTTTGAAAATGCGACAATTTTGTCATCTACATTTTCTATTAAAGTTGGGACAAGTTCTGCAGAACATGGTGCTGAGAACAGGTCCCAGTTTGCTCTGTCCATCTTCCAGCGAGGATTATCGTCGCCTATTGGCGAAGTATAGTGTGTAAGGATTATAGGAAAGTGTTCACTTCCACAAAGGTCATCGTGTACATCCCAAGTGTAATCTAAATATACAGAGGGGTGACACAGTGTTAGGTCTAACGATGAATAATGCCCAGTTGCGGGGTGCAGGTATGTTGGCTTTTTATTATTGGCCAGACATATGTCATTATGGGCAATAAAGTTTTCTTTCGTCTTGCTCATATTATTAAAGGCACAACATCCCCATAGCTGGTTATGACCATTGAAGTCTCCAACGAGTATATATGGAGAAGACAACTGGTTAATAAGATTATCTAAATCATCTTTAGATACATTTGAATTCGGTGGAAGATAGACAGAGCAAATAGTTACAACTTTATGTAGGGTTACACGAATAGCAACAGCTTGTATGTTTCTGTCAAGTTCGACTTGAGAGTGTGGCAATTTGGAGTTGACAATTATTGTCGATCCTTCAGATGCCCTCTCGCAAGCTGTATGTATATGATTATAACCCTTAAAATTGAATTTATCAGTCTTTAAGAAAGGTTTCCTGAAGACAAAGCACATCAGGATTTAGTGTAGATAATAGAATGAGTATTTCATTGTAATTGGCCTTAAGACCTCGACAGTTCCACTGAATGATTCTATTATTCATTGGATTATTCAACTTAATTCTTGTAGACTATGTTTTAGGTGCTTTTACAGGTGACCTTGGTGGTTTTTTAGTGTCCGATGGAGACTCCATTAGACACTCGAATTTGTTTTGATGGGTGTTTATCACCCGAATGTTTGGAGCAGTGGGAGGACCCTGTCCTCTCCTCTGTCCCGAAGGACCAGGAGTCTCCTTAGAGGAGACCTGATCCTTGGCTGCAGGCTTGTTTTGTGCCTTTGCATTATTCTTTACAGAATTACTTGAAGGGGCAGTGTTTTTGATCGAGAAAAGAGTTTGAGTCTGAGAAGATTCCGATACCTTGTATTTTGAAGGAATTATGATTTTTCAGTAGTTTGGTCACCAGTCGGGACCTCATACTGGGTGAAATTGTCCTTGTGCTCTGAGATGCTTTTTTTGGTTGCTGAGGCATATGTTGCGCCTCTAGCAGGAGTTGCCTTGTCTTTTGCCAACTTCCTGGCTTCTGGAAAGGAGATGTTATTTGTGTACTTAATTTTTAGTACTTCCTTTTCCAGTTTCCAGGCAGGGCAGTCCCTGGATTTGGTCTCATGTGGTCCAGAACAATTAACACATTTAAGTGGGTTGGGACATACGTCTTCCCGGTGCTGGGCGGACACTTCACCGCAACGTGGGCAATGGTCGTCGTCCTTGCACTGGGATTCCTGATGGCCAAACTTCTGATAATGAAAACACCTAAGTGGATTTGGAATGTACACCTGCACTTTCGCGTTGAGGCAACCGACCTTAATAATGAAGTTTCGAAGTTTAATCGATGGGTGATGGGTTTGCGAAAGTTAAAACAAAAGTGTTTGTCGGAACTCGCCGGCCGTCCCTCAGGAATGATATCGTGAGGACACAACACACCTCCTGTGGCGTGAGTTCCCTAATGATATCCTCCTCAGAGACACCAGCAAGGTCAGGGCATCGAATGACTCCTTTTGACGAGTTCAGGGAAGAGCGGGGATAGGTTTTTACTTTTAATGAACAGAAGTCAGTTAGTTTACGTAGCTTATCGGAGTAGGTTTTGCGATCAGTTTCAATAAGTAAGCAGTCATTTTTTAGTGTTTTTTACTAAAAACAACACTGCCAATAAGGCCTTTGATGGATTTTTCTATCACAAAAGGGGATACTTTGGTTATCGGTTTTTTCTCGGTCGATTCAACAACAATGAAGTCAGGAAAGCATGTGCTTGTGGGTGTTTCGATATCGGAATCTTCTGACAGTTAGTCATAAATTTCAACAGAAGAAAAGCGAATGGCTATCTCATCAGCATTAGTATCGTCATCCCTTAGGTAGGAATTGTCTCTTTCATTAACTTGGAGTAGATCAATGTCAGTATCACTATTTTCGTCACTTTCGTCGGTTTCCTCTTCAACTGGTTTAGGCAAATTGTCCACAGATTGGATCGGCACCGATGGTGATGGTGGAATTTCAATCCTTTCTTCATTGCTGACTTGTCTGGGCAAATTGACCTCATTTGGGATCTGCCTTTTCAGCCATACGCAGTAAATTCTGTAAAACCAACGTAGTTAAAATGCAATAACAATATTAGGAGAACAATTGCTTTATTGTCTCATGAGATGACAATCAACAATGTGAAGGAGTCTGGACACAATATTTATAATTCTGTGATTAGAAAGTGGAACATTCAATGTCTTAAATTGATTATTGGATGAAAGCAGAACATCTGATAGCGTTTATCATGATATCAGCTTCGTAACATCAGTGAGATGTCTTTCGGTTAAGATAATGAAAAGCTTAATAATGTAAAGCTTTATGCTATTACCATTTAGTAAATAAGTAAAAATTTGGAATGAACTTGTGTGTGTCATGTGGTTTTGTAATGCATAATCATAAATGTATGTCCAGGCTGCTCCATGTCAAAATTAGTCCTTGGTTAAAGCCCCACCCAGAAGATGGATTTGTATAAAGTTTATTAAGGCAACCTCAAGTGAATGATTCTGCCAAGATATTTAATGGTTCTATCGAATGAAACATTCATTAAACTTACAGTAATTTATTAGAATTTACACTGTTGTGTGTTAGCTTTAAAATCCCACCAACAATGTGTAACAATCCGTTGATATCCGGTTGCACTACCAGGTCCAATTCAGTTAAATTGTTCATCACTTTCATTTGCCAACCAGTCCTGCTAACTATGTGAATGAAATCCAAAATGTCGATAGAATTGTTTACCCAAATACAAAGCAAAGGGTATAAAGATTAGGTTTCCCTCTGTTACTGTTTCTCTAAAAGACAGAGAGGGCCCGGTCAGTAGAATTTAAGAATAAGATCCTGAAGTCTCCTTGCTACTTGTTGAATCATATGGGATAATCTTAAACTTCTGAATATTCATCGTGAAAAGTGGAATGTGTTACGTCTAATTTTCTGAAAATTTATTACACTATCTATATTCTGTATGAAGAACTTACCTTCTTATTATGAAACACATCAATCTGTTCAGATGTTTTCCACTGAAAGTATATAAATCACAAGATAATTTTAGTAAAACACTTGCTAAAGTATTTATATACAGACCAATAATGCAACATTATAGACATAAAGTGGATTTAATCAACACAACTTTTGCAATAATGAGCAAACGGCAATGCAGTTGTATATCAACAATGTTTGCCAACCAGTCCTTTATGGGATAATTTATGGGAAAAATATTCAAAATATGCATCAAACAAGACTCCAAGACACAGGTGTGAGTATAACCAATGATGAATTATAGATAGTTTCCATGTGATGTCATAGGCACAGATAAGACATTTTCACGCAGCCATCTTTGAAGGCAGAAGCTAATGCAGGCTGAACTCTGGAAATATGTACTGTATTAAACTCACCACTGTGTTTTTATTTTTCAGTCTATTTTACTGAAAAATATATCAAATTTAAAAGCTTTTATGAAGCATTTTAAATATCAAAACTATAATAGTTTAATAGGTCAACAATACAACCAAAATAGACACTGTTCATTTTGTTTAAGGATGAGCAAACAATTTTATTTATTTCTGTGTTTAATTCTTCGTGCATTGATCAATTTTTTAAATATTGTATTCTAAAATATGCATTTCAAAAGGTTTCCAAATGGACCACAAAGGACGAAAGTTCACGAAACTAAAATTTACCCTTGAAGTTGCCATCAAAGATGGCTGCCAAGATAGGGGATCTTCACTGATGTGGAAACTATTGTTTGTTGCTTATGATAACACTTAGATGGCGAATAAAGATATGGCACAGACTTGCTAAGTACCACAATAAATGATCAGTTGTGTTGTGTATCAGTTCATTAGGTAATGACACAGGTGTATATTCAAGGCAAACTTTTTATATATTTAACCCGAAACAAATGGTAAAATGAAAAAGTTTCATAAAATAAGTTAAAAGGACATAAAATGGCAGCATGGTCTGTATTAAGTTGAAATTAAATTACATTAATCTATTAATATGGACCACATTTTGTCACTATTTGTAATTAAAAGAATACATTTTAAGTTTTATTGCTAGTGATGAATACCAAGAATTTACTATTGCCATTTGTAAAATGATCATCTTAAGACATCTGTGAAGAAAAATAAATTATTACTGCATGTGCTATTAACATATTGCAGTAAAATACATTTAAACATGTTGGAACAATAAGTATGTCTACCATGACTTTAAATAGTAACTGCATAAAGACATGTAGTAAAAATGATAGGTAGCAACTTGAAAATAACAGAAGAATTACTTTACTTACCACATGAAGATGTTTATTAAAATGCTTATAATAAGGCCAATTTGATATGCCATGTCTCCTTTGTTTGTTGTCACACACGAGGCATCTGTTTCTATGCAAGTGAAAGGAAAAAACAAACAATCATCAATAAAAGTAAACCATTAAGAAACTATGGTCTGGAAATGAAATTATGAAAGTGTTACATCAATTAACGGAAACAACATTGTTATGTGTATGGGTTATTAGTCCGTAAGATAGTTGGGTATAAGCGTCAAATTGATATACAGGGAGAAATCAATCTCATGGACTATGCTTAGTTACTTCGTGCATAACTCCAGTTGGAAATGATAAATTCCAGTTGGAAATGATAACTCCAGTTGGAAATGATAAATTCCAGTTGGAAATGATAACTCCAGTTGGAAATGATAAAGTCCAAAGAGTCGGAGGCAGTTATAGAAGAGCGGGAAGTGACGTTTATAACACCAGCCAGTCTTGCCTTGAAATGTGCTAGGATTTTAACTATCAGTCTAATGATGATTTTAACATGAAAAGCTACAACTGATCATAAGATAATGTATTTAATTTTTGCTTTTTAAAAACACACCCAGTGACATCCAGTTTATTTTGTGGAGGAAGACAAACGTCTGGATAGAATCACTACAGATTAGCTGAAAGGCATTATCACAATGTGTGTTTCACCATTGCCGTGACATGAACCCATGTAATGACAGGCAAATAGTCGGAGAAGTTACATGTTGGCAACTTTTCCACTTTTCTACTCGGCCTCTAGCAAAACAATGTTTTCAGAGTTTTTGTCCTAAATCTGCTTTGTCTACTTGAAATGGTCACTTTGAAAAATATAAATCCATATATGTTTTGAAAATTAACAAAACATATTCATTAATGAAACACTTGGCTCATCAGAGTGTTTGATCTTTGTCAATTTTAAGAACTAACAGCACAGAACAGTTACCTTGTGGGAGGCATTTGCCATCTGCTTTTTCACATCTGTGACAGCCCTGACATTCCTGTTTGCAGGCGGTACCCCAGTATCCATCATCACACAAAATGCAATCAGTCGGCGAATCACATATCTTGCAATGGTCCAGACATGGTGAACAGATACCCGCACTACTAAAAGTTCCATCTTTACAACCCAAAAAACAATGTCCATAGACTTTGTGACAAACGTTATGTCCCGTAGAACAATTAGGGCATGTGTGCTCACAGGCTGGACCAAAGAACCCGTCATTGCACTTGTGGCAGGTCGTGGCAGAGGAGCAATTTATACAATTGTTAGGACATGTCTGGCACTCCCCTTCAGCAATAAACTGGGTTTTTTCACATGATATATCTGCAATAACTCCACCTGGAACAAAGATTGATGCATTTTAGTGAGGCTTAGAAATTTCAAAATGCTAATGAACCAAAGTTTTGATGATTATAATGACAGGTGATTAGGCAAGATTAAGCAAAAGCGAAGACATGAGGAACAATGCTAAACTTTTATGGACACTAACTCATGTTGTTGTTTTTTTAATGGACATGTATCGAAAACAAATAGGCTACTTTATACAATGTATCCATACATATCTTTTACTCTTGCTTTCTTTCTATTTGTCTCTGTTCTCCTTTATTCTACCGGTATGTACTCTCCCTACACTTAAGTCTACCTCGATAGTGCATGTCTTCAATTAATAATAGAACTATTTTGTTCCTGGTTATGACAAAGTAAATAAAGCAAAATAACCGACTAATTATTGGTGGAGGAATACCCCAGACTTGTGTCTGGGTAGAACCCCTGGTGCATGGCAGGTCAGCTGGAAGACCTTCCTACATAAAATCCTAAAGCCCGAATGGGACTCGAATCCACGCAGTGGTTAAAGGCATCTCAAAACCCTTATATAAGTGACCCCCCCCCCCCCCATTTATTGTTCAAGATCCAAGTGCATGTATGGTATGTATACTTATGGGGGTGATTTGTGACCCACATCATGGAAGTTTGAGGGTCAACCAGAAAATCTTTAAGTCCAACCATCAATAAATGTATAGGGGAGATTGGGGTTGGCTGGCATTTTTGCTGATACTGTGCAGCAACATTTCTATCATTATAGCACAGGGGCACTTATGAGGTGCCCAGGGACTGAACCTGGTCGGTCCATTATGCTGAAACCGATGAGTCAGGCGTAATCCTGTCCCCTTAGCCCCGGGCATTAGGAGGGAAGCCACTACTACCAACTTTAAAGTCTTTGGTTTGACCAGACCGGGCTTTGAACCCGCGACCTCCCGATCCGCAAGTCGAGGCTCTACAGCGCTGTTGCGGCTGGTCAAATAAATGTATAGATCTACAAGATATTTTAGAAACATGTGCAAATGCACTGCTTCAAATTTTAAACTATTATTATTTGGAATACAAACTCTCTAAATGTTTTTAATGCTTTAGTTGGCAAAATAGCAAAACTACTTTCATTGCAAGCTTTCATGTTTAGAAAGATAAATCTAAGAATATTGACTCTCAGTACTTTGATTACAGGCCGCATCAACATTTTGACTTTGTTAAGTTTTTCTTTTAAATAAATTAAATAGTTTGTTAAACCACTAGTTAAGCAAATGAAATGATTTTAAATTGTCAAGTAATTATTATTTATGAAGTAATTATTATTCATAACTTATTCTATAATGTTAAAAAGTCAATAAGAAATATGTCATATAGCCTCTTAGGTCCAACAGTCCAGAAATACCTGTGACTGTAAAAGATATATCAGCAGGTTCAAAGGTATCAAACTGCCCACGTCATACCAAAAAAGCCTGTGTAAACAACATGATAGTCACTGATGTACTATGTTTTTGTAATCAACAACAGAAAGAAAAGTATATTGACGACACATAGCCATAAATGATAAACAACGACTGTCAAAGACTTATTCTTTTCCTCATAATTTTCGGTAAGGTGCAAGGATATGTTTGTACATTGTTAACATTTTAGTAAATAATGCCTATGGCCTAGTGGTCACGTCACCGACTTGTATGGATGAGTCTCATATTGAGCCAAGGACTTAAAGTGGGACGGTCTCCCAGCTTACCTGTGCGAGGAAGATTTGAATGGGGTATTTGTCCACCAAAATAGCTGGACTTTGCTATAATGATCCTTATCAGTCGCTGCGATTTCAAAAACATCAAGAATGATTATTATGTTTGTTTGTTTTGTTACATCGCACCGATACAATAATGGTCATGCTGGCGATGTCCAGCTAATTATTGGTGAAGGAAGACCCCAGACTTAGGCTGGGTAGAACAACCAGCGCACCACAGGTTAGCTGGAAAACCTCCTCACATGAAAGTTCTCGCCCCGACTGGGACTCGGACCCACCACGTGACGGGCCGAGGGGTACCTCAATAAAATCATTTGTGGTAATTTACAGAAGAAAAACAACAGCAATTCATTTATTTTTTTCTTCACATAATTGTATGCTTATATAATTTATGAGCTAGTATAGCAGGCACAAGACAAAAGTTACAAGTGGGGATCGAAATATCGATGTCAAAGCCAAATTTACTCTTCATACTTGTAACTGAAGTGCTTGGAAAGTTTAAATGTTAACAGCCTTATCCTTAATAAGTTTAATTAGCACCAATTTTATAGTCCAAGAATGATTATTTAAATAGCAGGAAGCCTGATTTTACTTTTGCAATTTTAGATGCATCATAAAAACTGCAACTGCTAAGAATATAATGCAACAAAAACACACAAATGCAGGTCATCAATCCAGGTTTTTTTAATGACACTAAGTGAAACAGTGTTTCTATTCCAAATGTAAGTAATTATTTCTTAAGACATAAAAACATGCAAAAAACATGTTACTTAATTATCCATTTATGTTTAACTATACATTTATTGATAGCAGGACCTGCAGATGACTACCAAATTTCCATGAGGTGAATCATGAATGGCCCTAATAAATTTGTTTAAAAAATGTTAATTTTTACTTTTAAATGTTAATAAAGCTCCAGCAATAAAAGCTCTAAGGATGGCAAAATAGCATGGTTACTGGAGTTCATTGTTAAATGTGTCAAAAAGTAAGATAAGTGTTAATTAACTTACCTCGACCTATTTGCAGGAATACTGCCAGCAAAACTACCAAGCATACTGTCGCAAGTTTAGGGATGATGGATTTCTGTAGAAAAATATGGTTAATTTAAAATGATTGCATTGGTAATTGTAAAAGTTTGAGAGATTAAGTGAATTTGATGATCTTGTATTAAAACTTCATTTTATACAAAGTGCCCATATAATTGTGAACGCTTCATTGCGTGAAGGTGTAGTTCCCGAGTCACTCAAGAAGGCTCACATCATCCTGCTCCTTAAAAAAGTTGGTCTTGACCCAGAGGTTGACAAGAACTACCTTCCCGTCTCCAATCTGACCTCTCTGTCAAAACTCTTGGAGCCAGTAGTCTTGATTCGTACCTCAATGTCAATGCACTCTCTGAACCATATCAGAGTGCGTACACAAAGTTTCGTTCGACTGAAACAGCACTCCTTTGCGTTCAGTCCGATACATTAAAATCATTGGATTGGGGTGATGCGGCTGTTTTTACTATGCTCGACTTATCAGCAGCCTTGGATACTCCGGACTACTAGACACTTATTAAACACTTAAGATTAGGTTTCGGTATTTCCGGTGTAGCCTTGGAGTGGTTCGCTTCATACCTTAGTAATCATCATAAGTCAGTGAATATATCAGGCAACTGCTCAAAGACCCATGAGCTCAGATTTGGGGTAGCCCAGGGTTCTGTTCTGGGGCCTAAACTCTGCACCCTGTACACACAGACTCTTGGTGATCTGATCAGGCAACATGGCCTGGACTACCACATGTATGCTGACGATACACAATTGTACATCTTCTTTAAGTGCAAATGTGTTGCAAATTGCGAACAAGCTGTCCAGCGCTTAGAAGCCTGTCTGGAGGACATTCAACATAAATTATGGATGAATACCAACTTTCTTAAGTTCGACAGCAATAAAATCGAAGTTTGCTTTTTGTGCCTAAGAGGTCATCGCCGAACATATTCGATATGTCCATCACCATCAATGGCATGTCTGTTAGATCCAGTAAATTTGTAAGAAATCTTGGTGTTGTGTTTGACCGCACAATGCCCATGGACCGACAAGTTAAATAAGCATGGTGTTGAATTATGCATTTAAGAAAAATAGGTCATCTGAAAGCGCAATTAAATCACTGGTTCATGGACTCATTACTTCATGCCTGGACTATTGTAAGGCAATGTTAAGTGGCCTTTCAAATAACCTCATCCACTGTTTACAGTTTGAAATTCGGCAGCTCGTCTTATCATCGGCGTAAAGCAGTCTGACCACATTTCTCCAATTCTTGTAAATTTACACTGGTTACCAGTAAATAGTCGAATCGACTACAAGATTCTGGTGCACACTTTCTGTGCGATCAATGTCACTGCACCAGCCTACATATCAGATATGATCAATATCCATCAACCGAGCAGACCTCTTCGCTCTGGTGATCAACGACCCCTGGTCACACCTAGGACCAAGTCACACCTCAGGGAGCGATCCTTTTATTCTGCTGCCCCATGGCAGCCTTCCTGTTAAGCTCAGAGCCCTTTCAACACTGACAAGCTTTAAGAGAGCTCTGAAAACACACCTTTTTTTAAATGCTCATTTTCACTCATTTATTTTATATTCTTATCTAAATGTATTATCTATCATTGCCAATTGCTACACATGTTTTATATCTTGTCAATGTTTTTAGTTGATAATGGTAACCGACAGTTTGCCTACATCACATGTAGGTAACAATATTTTCCCACTGTTTGTTTTTTTTGTTTTGTTTCTTGTGTTGTTGTTTTTGTTTTTTTTTGTGTGTTTTTTTTTTTGGGGGGGGGGGGGGGGGGGAATTTAGGTATAATTTCTGCATAAACTCGTACTTTAGTAAAGGTAAAGACAACTTTGAACACTACCTATATTGTAAGCTACTATACATCATGCCTCAAAGCATCCTAAATATTCCCTCTGTTCAAATCAGTAAATAAACTTGACAGTGATATCTGCTAAATATAGATATCGAGGTCAGAGCGGACTACATAAATGACGTTAAAACTTGTTACCAAAAGTAAGTTGTCACGTGGTTTCCTTAGTTTAAAAATAGCTATCTCTGCAACGTGGCTCAGATATGAAATACCTGTTTGCAATGACGAGTGTGGATTTAGGCTTCGCTGTTCACAAAAGATCTAGGGCACCAATGATCAGCATTTTGCCACACCTTTTCAGGTAACAATGACCGATTTGGTTATTTGAGAAAAAATCTTTGGTCCAAACTGTCGGATACCACCCTTAGGTCGGTTTTAAAAGCTCTACAGAGCTTGTGTTTTCTATGTGTACGTCTGTATGCTGCACATAATTGTTATATGTACCCCAACTTCCAAAATAAATATTACTTGACTTATCCGTGTGTTATGAGATAATGCTAGTCTTCGGTGCGACTCGACTAGGGATTGAACTGACAACCTCCTGATCTGCAAGCGAATGCTCTACCACTGAGCTATGCAGCCGGTTCACGAAATATGTCAAAGGCATGCGTCCCTGATCACAGTTAACAAAACCAATGGGTGTCTAGTTGGAGATCAAAGCATGTCAAGGATATAATCATTATGGCATGTTGGATAAGGTTGTCCTGGAAAGAAAGCTTGTCATAATGTTGCGAAAATGCTCTCCCCAGAGTCTTCTTGCTGTGTAACTTAATTGGTCGAGTAACTAACTCCGGAGCAGAAGGTTCAAACCCCATCTTGGGTAAATAGTAATTGTACCTCGGTTGACATTATATATCCTGGTCAGCCCTAATTTTCTTTAAAATTTTCTCACACTAGTCAGCACACTAAATTTATTTTTTACAACAGTGTAATCAACAACAAAAATATTCAAATTCATGTACAAAACCCTAATTTTTATCTACTTGGAGGCATTTTATAAGGTGTTTTTTTTTGTGTGTTTTTCTCCATTAGTAATGTATTCATGAGTTAATTTGGAAACCATCGGTATCTGGATATCACCGGTAATATGCAATTGGTTTCACTCATCTCTGGCCTCAAATGTTAACTGTTCAAGTTGAATCACTGCGGTTGGTGTGAGCAATAAGTCAGTACTGGTTGCTAATATTTAATCCTTTCAATTTGTCAAGACGACAAAATAGTTCATAACTCTTATAGCTTAAGTCATGCTTAGCAACAGCATGAGCAGTGCACATTTTCATGTCCAGGCTGTTATACTCTGCTATTTTCAGGCTAACAAGAGTTTTTGAAGCAGTGCTCTCATGTATTGGTTTTTCTTTGGCTCTTTTAGCAATGACAGCTTTTATATGACTTTCTGAGCTCACATGGAACTTATTTCCATCATCTCTCATGCATGATGTTCATTTGATAAAGACCGATTCTCTCTCCGATAAACCAAATTCTCTGCAATCATTGCAAAACATAAAGCTGAAGCCTTGGTCTTTCTGCAATTGGGTTTTAAACAAATATTAGCATTTGCCTTCAAACACTTTTTTATTTTCTGATTTATTTGTTTGTTTGTCTGGCTCAGGCTTTCTTTTTTTGGACTGAGCTCCATCGAAATAATTCAAATTCAACATTTACAATGTTTCGCAGATGAATCCTATCACAGTGAAGTTTTCAACTTCCTTTATGACATAACACCACAATGAAATTTCACTAGCGAAATGTGCAAAATGGAAATTTAAATCTTTTTGATCATATTTTAGTATATAATAACTGAGAGTAAATTACTATATAAATATATAAACAGTAACTGCAAGATGAAATTATTTTTATAAATTCTTTTTGTGAATGTTACATTGTAGCAATAGAAAATCATCATTTCGTCAATTTCGCAAATGACTCATTGCATACTTTAGTCATTCGCACAAAAAAGCATTTCAGTGATACAGAACACTCTTAAAGACGGCTTATCTGATCAGCTTTTATTGCCGATTTGAGGAATTTTCCTCATTTTTCACCAATGCCAACAATAAATCAAGCTTTTGTTTACAGATAAATCACTTGCCTGATCGGGCAAAAGGAATTTTAACTTGCCCGAAATGAAAAGTACTTGTCCAGGGCTTCGGGCAAGCCAGTTACAACGAAGACTGCATTGATATAAGTCAGCAAATCTCAGGAATACAAATTCAAGTTTGAAAGTGGAAGGTTGTTTTCGCAGGGAGGAAAAATCCAGTGCTTTATCTACAAATTTCAATCAGCATCCCATTGCAGTGAGTCATACTGTCATAGAACATTCTACAGGTATTCTATATAAACCAGTTACTGTACTTAGATGCATATCCAAACCAATACAATTGTAATTACAAACAGAACTCTCACCTTTTTCTCATCACCCAGAGTCGCCATTTTGTTTTCTTGTGATGGGGTCTTGAAGCGTCTCATTGCGAAAACAGGAGTGCAGCAAGAAGCCTGTGGCTAAACAAAACAAAATAAAGAAAATAAGAGCCGAAGCGTTCCGAATGTTCGACAATAGCAGCAAGCATTTGTAGCAAGCATATAGGGTAGCAAAACAAATTTCATGCCAGCAAGCAATAAGTCCAGATTCGGGATGAAATTAATAACGCTTTGATGATCGTGCATTTTTTTAATTTACTAATTGAATGGTTAAAGTATAAATACATGTGTTCTATATATTTTTTCCTTGTAATTGTTGTTCTTATGTTGATCAACTAAATTAAATACGAAATAATAATAATAATTGAGACTTAAAATATTTTGTAATATAGTAGTTGAAATAGACGGGCTATCGTATATTAACCACCAGGTACACAAAATTCACCTACATTAAATGATTGTGACGCATTTTCTATGCATGTTTGTTGGTATAAAATTTAGCCTTAATTCTAAAGCCGAAAAGCTTTTAGATCTAGCTCTTTCTTATATTTAATTTATTTGCTATCAAAGTTATTAAAAACACTGATTATCTTATTGCAACACTGATTTTAAGGCCGGCCTCTCCTATATATAAGGAATGCGACGAATTCGTTTTGTATCTATTAATTGGTAAAAAAGCGATCTCTAGTTTTGTTTTTAAGATTCCCACGACGTCGAAATATAAGAAAGTTTACGCAACATTTCATATGCATTTGTTAAAAGAATAAAAGCTTCCAATTTACTTTTTATGGCAACTATTTTATATACATGATCAAATCCTACCTTATTGCTTTTTATGTGTACCTGGCTGTTCAATAAATCACACAGAAATGATCCTATTAATTGTATTAATATTCTTTGAAAGAATTTACATGTAGCAGTATCCTGACAGTTAAACATATTGAGCTCTTCGGCCCCAGTTTGCCCTCTCCACACCGTAACCCTCTCACCACCCAACTAATTTATGGCCCTCTTATCAACTGGTGAAAGTCCACAGGGAATCTTGTGATTGAGTTCTGAGATAAGGAACTCTGAGATTAGGAATAGATTTTATTTTGGTATCTTGCAATGCGGTCGGACGTGCTCGTTACTCAATATGCTAGTTGTTATTTGGCGATGTATTTGTTTTGCTGCGGTTGCTGCTGCTTCCGCTTTTACTACTGCTGATGTTTATGCAAGACCAGTCTCTAGAGCATTTTACATTCTAAAAATCAGCTACATTCGATACGTAGAATAAACATCATGTTTTATTTTTTATGAATGCGATTCACTTTAGAATTGTATACTTAACAATCAATATTGTTGGGACATTTTAGTGTCCGTCTATGTAGAATATTTATATTGTTTGCTGGAATATGTTAGCAGCACAAAGTACAAAATCATTTATAATTGTCATCTTTCGCTTATATTTTTGTTACAATCTCTAGTATAAAACTTGATTACAACACTTGTGCTACTGTTGTGTAAAATGAATAAACAAATATGGTATATATCGTGAAAGAAGCTACAATCATATTACACACAAGCGGTTGTAGATGCTACGGGTGGATAAGGCTGATCTATTATCTAAAGTTATTCAGAGCCAAACCACATCAATAATCACTGTAAGGTTTGTTTGAACTACTAACGTCATCAGCTTATCTGTTTATAGGATATAAAAGCACTACACAATATTTAACAGTAGAAAACTTACAAATATACATTGTACATAACATTGTATGTTCGTCTTATGTTATTTTTCTTTTTCAAATATGTAAACTGCCTATTGTAAAAATGCATAAATAAAAATCCAAACCATTCAAATTTGTGTTTTTTCTTTTGTTTTGTTCTTTATATAAACTGCAATAATATAAATAAATACAATATAAATACATGCAAGGAATGGACAATGTATGTTTTGAAAGAAAATATATGGACATAATAGGAAAATTCAACAACTATATCATAGCGTGGGAATGACATATAGAAATATGCATTCGAAAACAGAAGTCAGATATAGAATATCACAAAAAATAACACATACGGGGAAGATTCGATAGAATTCTGTAACTCACAAAAGGAATGCAAAACAACAACAAAACAACAACAAAAAACAACACCTTTATATTTAAAAAAGCCAGACAGTTTGGCCAACGAAAAAATGCATCGGCAAAGAAATATATTGAGAGTGGCAAAACTAATTCACTTTAAGGAAACACATGTTGGAGACAGTAAAACCATAAAAGCTTCACATCAGGTGGATAATTTTCGAATAATATAACTACTGTAGCTAGAAGATAACATATGAGTATATGCGGTCGGAAACAGACGTCGTCGCATATTATAAAATCACAGATTTTTTCAAGTATCACTGAAAGTCACTTATTATTAAAAGGAAATATGCGCCTCTTACAGGTAATGTGACGCAGAACAATACAATCAATGAACAAAACATATTCACCTTATGAAAATATGCAATAACTAAACCCCAGCTTGCGTTCGACATAAAACAATCTGAGATCAATGAGATACGTCGGGGACAGTAAAAGCGCACAGACCGACAAGTAATATTATATACAATGTATATCTGACTTAGCGCGGTGCCTCTCACAGGAAATGTGACACCCTAAACGATATATCTTTGAATACAACATATTTATATCTAAAAGAAAATGGTAACAACAATAGCCTAGCCAGGGAATGACATGAGAAAATATGCGATCGAAAACAAACGTCAAATACATAAAATAAAAGAAAATTAATTTTTTGAATTGTTTTGGAAAGTTCTCATTGCATGTCACATGAAGTATAAATGTTTTTCAACAAGATAGATTTACAGTTTACATCAAAGACAGCTAAAAAAAGGAAAACTAAGCTAACATGTGTAGATTTGACAAAATCCTGTGGATTAAAAAAGGGAATGTTACGAAACACACAATACATGTTTATCAACACGACATGTTGCCATAATGGAAAAGGCCAACAACAACACTCTAGCTTGGGAATGACATAAGCATATCTCTGATTGAAAACAGACGTCAATTAAAATGAAGAAAAAGAAAGTTATCATAAAAGTCCGGTATATTTTAATAGTCCCTGTGTCCTATACAAGAAATGTGACGCAATTATCTATACATGTTTGCAAACAACATTAAAATAGCTAATGAAAAAACGCAGCAACAATACCC
This sequence comes from Sinonovacula constricta, assembly GCA_007844125.1. Taxonomy (NCBI): domain Eukaryota; kingdom Metazoa; phylum Mollusca; class Bivalvia; order Cardiida; family Solecurtidae; genus Sinonovacula; species Sinonovacula constricta. Next base: position 10,128,844 of record CM017570.1, read on the forward strand.
AAGCTAGGGGTTGACATAGAGTAATAGCCGGTCAACAACAGACGTCAGTAACAGTAACGTCACAGAAAATTACATTGAAAATAGGATATAATTGACAGACGCTTGTGCCTTGTTCAGGGAATGTGACGCAATAACCTATACATATTTGTTAAAAGGAAATATAGACTTTATGAAAATATGCAACAAGGATACCCTACCTTTGGGAGGACATAAAGAAATCTGCAATCAAAAAAGACGTCCAAGTCAGTAAATTTGCAGTAAATTAGCATGGAAGCCGAGTATGTTTATATTGTCGGGACACAGTGCCTCTTACAGGGAATGTGACGCAATGAACGATATATGTTTGAACACAAGACGAATTTAACTAACAGAAAAATACAAAAAAAAAATATTCTAGCTAGGGGATGACATGAAGAAATACTCGATCGAAGAATGACGTCATAGACAGCTAAAATAACGGAAAAATAAGCTTACACGTGTAGACTTGATATCAATCTGTGGATAAAAAAGGGAATGTGACACAACACACAATACATGTTTATCAACACGAGATGTTGCCGTAATGGAAAAGGGCAACAACAACACTCTAGCTTGGAGATGACATAAGCATATCTCTGATTGAAAACAGACATCAACTAAAATGAAGAAAAAGAAAGTTATCATAAAAGTCCGGTATCTTTTAATGGTCCCTGTGTCCTATACAAGGAATGTGACGCAATTATCTATACATGTTTGCAAACAACATTAAAACAGCTAATGAAAAAACGCAGCAACAATACCCAAGCTAGGGGTTGACATAGAGTAATAGCCGGTCAACAACAGACGTCAGTAACAGTAAAGTCACAGAAAATTACACTGAAAATAGGATATAATTGACAGACCCTTGTGCCTTGTACAGGTAATGTGACGCAATAAACTATACATATTTGTTAAAAGGAAACATAGACTTTATGAAAATATGCAACAAGGATACCCTAGCTTGGGGATGACATAACGAAATCTGCAATCAAAAAAGACGTCCAAGTCAGTAAATTCACAGCAAATTAGTCTGGAAGCCGAGTATGTGTTTATATTGTCGGGACACAGTGCCTCTTACAGGGAATGTGACGCAATGAACGATATATGTTTGAACACAAGACGAATCAAACTAACAGAAAAGTACAAAATAAATATTCTAGCTAGGGGATGACATGAAGTAATAGTCGATCGAAGAATGACGTCATAGACAGCTAAAATAACGGAAAACTTGCTAACACGTGTAGATTTGACATCAATTTGTGGATTAAAAAAGGGAATGTGACACAACACACAATACATGCTTATCAACACGACATGTTGCCATAATGGAAAAGGGCAACAACAACACTCTAGCTTGGGGATGACATAAGCATATCTCTGATTGAAAACAGACGTCAATTAAAATGAAGAAAAAGAAAGTTATCATAAAAGTCCGGTTTATTTTTATGGTCCCTCTGTCCTATACAAGGAATGTGACGCAATTATCTATACACGTTTGCAAACAACATTAAAATAGCTAATGAAAAAACGCAGCAACAATACCCAAGCTAGGGGTTGACATAGAGTAATAGCCGGTCAACAACAGACGTCAGTAACAGTAAAGTCACAGAAAATTACACTGAAAATAGGATATAATTGACAGACCTTTGTGCCTTGTACAGGTAATGTGACGGAATAAACTATACATATTTGTTGAAAGGAAACATAGACTTTATGAAAATATGCAACAAGGATACCCTAGCTTGTGGAGGACATAACGAAATCTGCAATCAAAAAAGACGTCCAAGTCAGTAAATTCACAGCAAATTAGCCTAGAAGCCGGGTATGTTTATATTGTCGGGACACAGTGCCTCTTACAGGGAATGTGACGCAATGAACGATATATGTTTATACACAAGACGAATCAAACTAACAGAAAAGTACAAAATAAATATTCTAGCTAGGGGATGACATGAAGAAATAGTCGATCGAAGAATGACGTCATAGACAGCTAAAATAACGGAAAACTTGCTAACACGTGTAGATTTGACATCAATTTGTGGATTAAAAAAGGGAATGTGACACAACACACAATACATGTTTATCAACACGACATGTTGCCATAATGGAAAAGGGCAACAACAACACTCTAGCTTGGGGATGACATAAGCATATCTCTGATTGAAAACAGACGTCAATTAAAATGAAGAAAAAGAAAGTTATCATAAAAGTCCGGTTTATTTTTATGGTCCCTGTGTCCTATACAAGGAATGTGACGCAATTATCTATACACGTTTGCAAACAACATTAAAATAGCTAATGAAAAAACGCAGCAACAATACCCAAGCTAGGGGTTGACATAGAGTAATAGCCGGTCAACAACAGACGTCAGTAACAGTAAAGTAACAGAAAATTACACTGAAAATAGGATATAATGGACAGACCCTTGTGCCTTGTACAGGTAATGTGACGGAATAAACTATACATATTTGTTGAAAGGAAACATAGACTTTATGAAAATATGCAACAAGTATACCCTACCTTGTGGAGGACATAACGAAATCTGCAATCAAAAAAGACGTCCAAGTCAATAAATTCACAGCAAATTAGCCTGGAAGCCGGGTATGTTTATATTGTTGGGACACAGTGCCTCTTACAGAGAAGTGACGCAATGAACGATATATGTTTATACACAAGGCGAATTGAACTAACAGAAAAAAACAAAATAAATATTCTAGCTAGGGGATGACATGAAGAAATACTCGATCGAAGAATGACGTCATAGACAGCTTAAATAACGGAAAAATAAGCTAACACGTGTAGATTTGATATCAATCTGTGGATTAAAAATGGGAATGTGACACAACACACAATACATGTTTATCAACACGAGATGTTGCCAAAATAGACAAGGGCAACAACAACACGCTAGCTTGGGGATGACATAAGCATATCTCTGATTGAAGACAGACGTCAACTAAAATGAAGAAAAAGAAAGTTATCATAAAAGTCCGGTATCTTTTAATGGTCCCTGTGTCCTATACAAGGAATGTGACGCAATTATCTATACATGTTTGCAAACAACATTAAAATAGCTAATGAAAAAACGCAGCAACAATACCCAAGCTAGGGGTTGACATAGAGTAATAGCCGGTCAACAACAGACGTCAGTAACAGTAAAGTCACAGAAAATTACACTGAAAATAGGATATAATTGACAGACCCTTATGCCTTGTACAGGTAATGTGACGCAATAAACTATACATATTTGTTAAAAAGAAACATAGACTTTATGAAAATATGCAACAAGGATACCCTAGCTTGGGGATGACATAACGAAATCTGAAATCAAAAAAGACTTCCAAGTCAGTAAATTTACAGTAAATTAGCCTGGAAGCCGAGTATGTTTATATTGTCGGGATACCGTGCCTCTTACAGGAAATGTTACGCAATAAACTATACATATTTGTTAAAAGGAAACATATACTTTATGAAAATATGCAACACGGATACCTTAGCTTGGGAAAGACATAACGAAATATGCAATAAAAAAAGACGTCCAAGTCAGTAAATTCACGGAAATTTAGCCCGGAAGCGTTGTATGTTCATATTGACGATGCTCAGGGTCTCTAAAAGGGCATGTGACGTAAGGAACTATATATTTTCATACACATGACGAATGAAACTAGTAGAAAAATGCAGCATAAATATTCTAGCTAGTGGATGACATGCAGATTTACCCGATCGAATAATGACGTCATAGACAGCTTAAATAACGGAAAACTAAGCAAACATGTGTAAATTTGACATAATTCTGTGGATAAAAAGGGACAATACACAATACATTTTCATCAACGCGACATGTTGTCCTAATGGTACAGAGCAACAAAAACACTCTAGCTTTGGGATGACAAAAGCATATCTCTGATCGAAAACAGACGTCAATTAAAATTAAAATACAGAAAGTTACCGTAAACGTCTGCTTAGTTGAATGGTTCCTTTGTCGCATACAAGGAATGTGACGCAACTAACTACATATGTATGTAAACAAATATAAAATAGGTAATGAAGAAACACATCAATATTACCCAAGCTTGAGGATGGCATAGAGTAATAGCCGGTCAACAACAGACGTCTGTAACTGTAATATCTTATAAAAGTAAACTTAAAACGATATAACTGGCAGACTATTGTGCCTTGTACAGGGAATGTGGCGCATTTAACTATACGTGTTTATTAGATGAACAAATAGTCGTCATGAAATTATGCAGCAAGGATACCCTAGCTAGAGAAGGAGATAACGAAATATGCAATCAACAAATGCGTAAAAGTCAGTAAAATCGCAATAACTTAGCCCGGAAGACGCGTATGTTGATATTATGGGATTCTGTGTCTCTTACAGGGAATGTGACGCAGTGAACGATATATGTTTATACAGAAGACGAATAGAACTGATAGAAAAGTGCACCATATATATTCTACCCAGGGAATGATATGAAGAAATACTCCATTGAACACAGACGTCATTGACAGCTAAAATGACGGAAAACTAAGTTAACATGTGCAGATATGACCGGATTATGCGGATTTTAAAAAAAAAGAATGTGACTCAATACATGTTCATCGATACGACATGTTGCCATAATGGAAAAAGGTAACAAAAACACGCTAGCTTTGGGATGTCATAAGCAAACCTCCGATCGATGATAGACGTCAACAATTTCTGTAAAAGTCAGGTTCATTTGAATGCGACAAAATTTACTATATGTTTGCAAATGAAACTAAAGTAGCTAATGGACAAATGCAGCAACAATACCCAAGCTAGGTGATGGGATAAAGCCCAAGACGGTCACAACAGACGTCAGTAACAGTAAAATCAAAGAAAATTACAATAATCATAAAATAATTGACAGAGCCTTGTGCCTCCTGCAGGGAACTTAAAGGCAATAAACGATACCTATTTCTAAGAGTAAATATGTCCCTGGAAAATATGCATCAATGATACCCTAGCTCGGGGAGGACATGACGAAATATGCAATAATAGAAAGAAGTCAATGTTGGTAAAATCAAAGACATTTATCCTGAAAACCAGATATGTTATATTGACGGTACTCAGTATCACTTACAGGGAATGTGACGCAGTGAACGTAATATGTTCATATACAACACAAATTGAACTAAATGCAACCTCAATACTGTAGCTAGGGGATGTCATGAGGAAATATTTTTATCAAACATAGATGTCATAGATACCTAAAATAATAGGAAAATAAACTAAAATGTGCATCCTTGACAGCATTATTTGAGTTAGAAAGGAAATGTGACACAAGAAACAGTATAAGTTTATAAAAACTTCATGTTGCCGTAATGGAAAAGGCAAACAGCACAACTCTAGCTTGATAATGACTTAAGCAAATCGCCGATCAGAAACAGACGTCAATTACAGTTAATGCACATAAAGATACCGTAAAATATCCGATATAAAAATGAATGGTCTCTGTGTCATTCACAAGGAACGTGACGCAACAAACTATACATATTTATTGAAAGGACAACATAACCCTTATGAAAATATGCAAAAAGGATATGCAATCAAAAATCGTCAAACTCAGTAAAATCAAATAAATTAGTCTGGAAGCCAGATAAGCTGACGGTACTCAGTGTCACTTACATGGAATGTAATGCAATGAGCGATGTATGTTTATAAATGAAAAATGCAACATCAATTATGTTGTAGGAGTTGATTTGAAGAGTTATTCGGTGGAAAATAGACGTAAGGGACAGATAACGGAAAAATAAGCTAAAATGTGTATTTCCATTCTGTGAGTTAAAAAGGGAATGTGACACAACAAACAGTATATGTTTATGAAAACTGAAGGTTGCCGTAATGGAAAAGGGAAACCACACAACTCTAGCTTGGGATGAAATAAGCAAATGTCCACTCAGAAGAAGACTTCAATTACCACTGAGACAGAGAAAGCTACCGTAAAAATCCGATAGATTTGAATGGTCTCCGTATTATTAATAAGGAATATGACGCAATTTACTATGTTTGCAAACAACATATAAATAGCTAATGGAACAATGCAATAATGCAACAACAATACCAAAGCTGGGAGTTGGCATAAAGTAATACCCGATCATCAACATACTTCAACAGTAAAGTCACAGAAAATTACACTAAAATATGGCACTATTGACAGACCCGTTTGCCTCTAACAGCGGATGTGACACAATAATCTATACATATTTGTTGAGAAAAAGAATGGTCCTTATGAAAATCTGCAACAAGTAAACACTAATTTGGGGAAGACATAAACAAGTATGCATAGACACCAAACTCAGTAATATCATAAAAAAGCCCGGTAATAATGAAGAATACAATGGTTACTGCATTTTACTGAAAATTAGTATGGAAGTCGGGTAAATTTGTATTTTGCCTTTACTGAGGTCTTCAGCTGAGAAATATCCGGAGAGTTTCGATCCTTCATGACTCCAGACCCAGCTGGATGCCGTGTTAGCTGCCGGGTCCAAGGCTGTTGGCTGAATATTTCTTATTCTTTCCAACAATCCCACACGGATTGGGCGGGAATCCATGGCATCCTACTTTAAATGGGCAAAGTCAGGTCTTCTATCATTGTTCCTCACATGATTTCTGGAGGTATGTGTACTTCTGTCTCTTGGTCTCGTTCTTAATGTCGCATCTTTCAACCCACTGCACGGTGAGTTCATCACGACCATCACAAGCTTTCTTGGTTAATATTATTTTAATGATTTTACATCAATATTGAGTCAGGCGCTTTTGTCGCCCCCAATCTGTGTTGTATTATAACATATTTATAGTATAAACTTTATACACAAATAATGTTTATTGCGTCACATTCCCGGTCAAATAAACATAATTATGTCAAATATACCATGATTTTAATGTACTTTTCTGTGAAGTCTTGTCTTGAACGTTTGATGCGGACCATTTTGTTACTTTTCAACCCCTAGCTAGGGCTTCGGTGCTGCATTTTCTGTTAAGGTAATTAAATTTTGTTTACTTAGATACTTTAGCGTCACGTCCTATGTTTGGGACGCAGAGGCCTTTCAAATAAACTTATTTTTAATGCTGCTTCCAGTATTTATGTTCTATATGACCCTTGTATTCGATCGCGGATTTGCCTTTCATCCTCAAGGTAGATATTGCTGTTGCCCTTTTCCATAACATCTCTGCCTCTGACGTCAATATTCGATCGCATATTTACATAAGTTATACCCAAGCAAGAGTATTATTGTTAAAGTTTTCTTTTAGGTCATATTGTATTGTTAATGACTTTATTTCGCTCATTGCATCACATTTTCTGTACAGACACAGAGTCCCAATCAAATATACCCGTCTTTCATACTATTTCTTTTGTGATTTCACTGTCTTCGACGTCTGTTTTTATTGAAGCATTTACTTTTGTCTTCCGCAAGCTAGGATACTGTTCTGTACATTCATTAGGGTAATATTCCTTCTCTATAAACATATATACAATGTAGTTAATTGCGTCATATTTGCTGTGAGAAACACGAGGTACTGTCAGCTGTTTCCGGCTTTTACCATGGATTTTTAACTGTCACTAACGTCTATAGTTTAGCGCTTAATCCCATAATGTCATCCATAGCTAGGGTAATGTTGCTGCATTTTTTAAAATTACAGTTTGGTAAACAACATACATAGTTTATAGCCTTCCAATCCCTGAATGGGACAAAGAAGCCGGTAACTTTATGTACCTTGATTGTAATTGACGTCTGATTTCGATTGGAGGTATGCGAATGTCATCCCCAATATAGAGTGTTGTTGTTGCCGTTTTCCATTATGGCAACATGTCGTGTCGATGAACGTGCATTGTGTGTTGTGTTACATTCGCTTTTTCCATTTTGTCCCAACAATATAAACAAAATCGGCTTCCAGGCTATTTTGCTGGGAATTTACTGACTTTGAAGTATGTTTTCATAGCAGTTTTTGTTATATCCTCCCCAAGCAAGAGTATCGTTGTTGCATATTTTCATAAGGACTATGTTTTCACTTAACAAATATGTATAGTTTTTTGCGTCACATTCCTTGAAAAGGGCACAAGGGTCTCCCAATTATATCATGTTTTAAGTGTAAGTTTCTGTTATTTTACTCTTACTAACGTCTGTTGTTGAACGGCTATTACCCTATGCCAACCCCTACATTGGACATTGTTGCTTCATTCTTTCATTACCTCTTTTTATGTTGTTCGCAAACATGTAAACATTTTCCATTATTTTAGCTGTCTATGAGGTCACTCTTCGATAGTGCATTTCTCTACGTCTTCTCCTAGTTAGAATATTTATGTTGCATTTTTCTACTAGTTCAATTTGTTTTATGTATAAATATATATCGTTCATTGCGTCACATTCCCTGTAAGAGGCACTGTGTCCCGACAATATAAACATATACTCGGCTTCCAGGCTAATTTGCTGTGAATTTACTGACTTCTTGTGCTTGGAGTACTAGGACGTCTTTTTTATTGCAGATTTCGTTATGTCCTCCCCAAGCTAGGGTATCCTTGTTGCACATTTTCATAAAGTCTATGTTTCCTTTTAACAAATATGTATAGTTTATTGCGTCACATTACCTGTACAAGGCACAAGGGTCTGTCAATTATATCCTATTTTCAGTGTAATTTTCTGTGACTTTACTGTTACTGACGTCTGTTGTTGACCGGCTATTACTTTATGTCAACCCCTAGCTTGGGTATTGTTGATGCGTTTTTTTCATTAGCTATTTTAATGTGGTTTGCAAACATGTATAGATAATTACGTCACATTCCTTGTGTGGGACACAGGGACCATTAAAATATACCGGACTTTTACGATAAGTTTCTGTATTCCATTTTAATTTAATTGGCGCCTTAGAATACATATTTATTGATGCCATTCCAAAGCTTTCGTATTGATGTTGTACATTTATGTTAGGGCAACATTTTTACTTTTTAAACATGCGCTTTTAATTGTGTATTAAGATTTTTTTTTAATTCGAATTAATTTGTAAAGTATACACATTTTAGCTTATTTTTACATTATTTAACTGTTTATGGCCTATATATTCATTACCATTTTTATTTATGTAATCCCCTAGCTAGAGTATTGATGTTTCATTTTTAAATAAGATCAGTTTGTATTCATTGTAACGATATGTAGTTCATAGCATCACATGAATTCCCTGTAAGTGATACAGATATTTAACAGATTTTAAATCTAATATAGATGTTTTCAATTATGCCCCTCTATCAGCGTTTCACTCACCGTTGGGTTATCATTTAATTGTAGTATATCCCTTGGAAATCATCACTTTACAACAATATTTTTGCAACATTTAAGTAGAATTTAAGTAATCTGTTATAATTTAGATTACAGTAGAGTATAATATTATATACTTTTAATAATGTAATACTAAAAACGTGTTGTTTTTTTAAATTATATATTACGCAAAGAAACGCTGGATTTAAATAAGTTTTAATTAAAATATAAATTTAATTTGTTATTTATACGTTTGGTACTTTTAAATAATACATTTTTATCGATGTTATTAGTTTGCGTTGAAAACGCATGTTATACACACCTTTCTTAATGTCGGCTGCTCTAATATTTCTTCGGCTACCCTGAGTTAATGCTTATTGCTTGCCAGCTTGATTTTAGTCCGGTCGAGTCGTACCTCAGGTCAAGTCGTACCTGCTTTTTTCGTACCTTCGGAAGGGTCACTTCGTACCTCTACTGGTGTGTATAGATAAACGGGCTTCGCACCTCTCTTACCTTGAGGGTGTTTGTCTTCACACTTAGCGGTGGTGTAAAAGCATATCATGCCTCTCAAAATAAAGTTGGGTTAACCTATACATTTATGTGGTTTACTTTTACATTTCCCATGAAGGTAAAAGATAACGAATAAATACAGTTGGAAAACAATAAATGTCATCTTTATTTACATTACACAATGTGCATGGACATAAAATAAAACAAGTACAACAATTTGAAAATTTGATGGTTTGACATTTATTTACTTTAAATCGATAGCACATGAAGATTTCAGAGAACAATAAATTTTGAATAATAAATGAAATAAATAGTTGTTAGCTTTATATACATAACACAATAGCACATTTTATATTAGACACGCGTACAAGTTTTGACAAGCAACCTTTATTTACACAACACAACATCACATTAACATGATAGATAATGAATAAATGTAATCGAGCGTTGTCACATTATTTACATCTGTCAACGTTAAAAATTGCACATAAAAATAGAGCGACAATACATTACTGAAGAAAAGTTCGAACCTGTATTTACACTAAAGCACATTATAATAACTGAATAATCACTTAACGTATTGAAATAATGTCACAGAAACAAAAAAATGTATAATTGTTCACCTTTATTTATTTGGCCGTCTATTTAAATCCTATTTACACGGGATTGTACACACGTGCAATCTTCTTCAGAAGCTTAATGGGTGTAAGCTCGCCTGTTGTGTACCTCTCCCAGTAACCGCAAATCTGTTTTTGCATCGTCTTGTGTCCCTTCCTTAATTTCTTTGTATATATATTATATAGATTTATGGTTACTTACATCTTTGGCTGGAGTTGAATGTCCACTGTAACGGACGGGTCCATAGAGTGGCTGTGGTTCTGGATGCCCCTCTGAAATGAATTTCCAGTCTGTATAACTGATGCCGGACACCTCGTGTTCTTATTACGAATGCTACATACCCAGTAGCTGCCTTTCGTCGTGTCCCTCTAAAAGACAAATAATTAAAATATGTAAACTATAGACTATTCAGTTCTGTAGTGTTAAATATAAAGCGGCGTACGGAAATTTAATACATGCATTTTATTTATTTAATAGTTTAATACAATTTTCAAGTTAATTTGTTACTTTTTGTCTTTAATTATCCTTCTTTCGTGTATGAGTATCCGACTGTCTCTATCAGGCTCGACGCCCTCCTATTGGTCCCTTCCTCCACGATGACGAACTCTGGGAGCGTCTCTTTCTTCCAACTCATTTATCACTGTAGGGTCGATCAGCGAACTTTCATCTAGGATTTCTGGAAGTGGAACAGGTTGATTTCGTGAAGCAGGTTCTTCCTCAAGCCATTCTTCTTCCATGGAAACATGTCTTTCCTGGTCTTGTTCTAGCCCGTCTACCCGTTCCACCGTCTCTGTCCTGTCTGGCATCAAATCCTACATTTCTTCCGAGACATATCGGGTGCTCTCTGCAATGGGCGGAATCGCCTCTGACAGGTCTCTGCAGCTGGTGCACACAAATGATATGTCGATTAATCCTTTCTTCATCCTTCTATAGGTGTACCCAGAAATCCATGTAATTATAAAATAAGTCATTTTTAATGAGTTATATAAATATTTGTTAATCTTCTTTTTTTTAAATTAATAAAACATTTTAACCTAGTACTCCAAGCACAATTTAAATTTAGCTAACCTGTATCTTTTAACAAACCTGTAAAATTATATCCAATTGATGGACCATTCAACAAAAGTATAACATTAACAGCTCGTTTCATATCGCAGTTTTAATATTTATTATTAAGAGAAAATCGAATATGTAAAGGTTGTACATCTAATATGATTGAAAGTGAATTTCACTTCCTTTTATGTTGCACTATGTACCAAGATCTACGAAAGAAATGTTTAGGAAATACATCTTGGCCAACGATTTATATGTTTGAATGTCTAATGTCAAGAAAATCTAGTAAGAAATTTTTAAATATTGCAAAATTTATAAAAGAAGCAAATGTTCTTAGAAGTAATTCCCTGGTTAGTTAACTGTTTTCTCTTTTGTCAATCAATTGGTTTACAATGTCTAGACTGTATACTCGTATATGATTTCTTATTATATTTTGCACTGTTTGTAAACCTGTTTGCCATGACAACTGTTTGTAAATTTTGTATATGATCAAAGGCGTAGCTAATGCCGATTACCAATAAACTTTGAATTTGAAAATTGAAATCGTCTACCAAAAATACGGCAAGTTAATAAATAACATTGTAATATCACATTCAATTGTACCCCAACCCCCACTTCCACCTTTGCGTATAGGTACTGGGCGGCAAGGTCCTGCACTTGAAATTACATTGTTACATGCTAAAAGCTGATGTTTTCATTGTATATATTGAATATGTCTTAATTGATTTGATCACATACTCTTAGAATTAGAATTGAAAGCGTATTGATTGGTCAAAGCTGGTCTTGTGCGAGTCTATATAAAGTGATGATGATGCGAGAATCTTTCACAACTTAAGCTAGTTTTACGAAAATATATGTTTAAAAACAATTATCTTGCTATTTTTAAAAGAAAATCCTTGATTTTTTGCACCTACGCCTACTACTCTGACTTCAGGTTTAACAAAATTTTACTAAATTTGACGCTGAATGATTTTTAGCATTTTTAAGCTTTTAGGCAAGGCACCATGTGTAAACGGTTAGTCCGCATACGTCCAAACAGCTCGCCTGTAATGCATCCGGGTTATCCCTGTAAATGGGGTACACTGGTGGTATGGAAACTGTCTGCCTTGTAAGATAATATCCGAGGTATTACAAACAGTAGGTAGGTCCTTTTAGTTGGAGTTCTTGGACCTTATCGCTTGTTCTTTTGTAAATATTGCAATTGCAAACAACGAAAATTCTTACTTTTGCATCAGTATAAGCTTAAGCTTAAAATTTCTTTACATACTTACAGGGAAATGCTATTTAAAATGAAAGTATTTGTAGCTGATGAAATTACAAACAGTAACAGTCTTACTTTTGCATAAAGTTGAGTTTTTAATCCATTTAAATGCTAATACAGATATGTATTTTAAACAAGTAAAGAAGTATTTGAAGATGATGGTTAACCTGGGTAAGGCAGAAAAGTCATCTTACAGTACATAGAACACAAGCATAAAAACCGAGTATAACAAATGAAAGGACCTACTAGCATTTAGGGATTATTCAGGGGAGACAATTAATTAATACTTCATTTAAATTATCAGGTGCTCCTGTATAACGTTGGAAATCCAAAGATGTTACGTTGGTTGCCAAATCCTAACTCTCTAGTCGTCGTCGATTTTTTTTTGTACCATGACCTTTCACCTCTCACCTTTAGGCATTTGGCGAGCGGAGTTGCTCTATGTTCTGGCTTTCCGTGAATAAAATCCTATCGGGAGTTGCACCAGTCGCAACACAACCAGCCAATCAAAATTACAGTTTATATATTTATTATAGTAATAATTATTAGTATTATTTTATTTTGTTGATGTTGTTGTTTTTAATAGTTGTCAAGTGATCATGCCACGTGTCTTTCCACCCCCACCCCCCTAAAAAAACAACAAAAAAACAAACAAAAAAACAACAACAAAAAAACAACTTTTATACGGAAATAAGAAAGGAAATATTTGGCTGATTACTTTACTGAAAAATATTACAAAAAATGTCTTATAAAAGAAAATCCTGTTTGAACAATATCAACATTATTTACCAACATTCGTGAAATAACAATATTATAATCATGAAGTATACATAAGAAATAACAAGACGACAAGTTTAACAATGATACCTGAAATTATCCATTAAGTCAACAGTAAAGTGAAGCCCAATGATTCAATAACAATATGGTGTAAAAACATTGCGACAATAACATCATATAGTTGTTTAAATTAATCCCAAACAGGACGTTACAGCGTCGGCTTGCGGATCGGGAGGTCGTGGGTTCGAACCCCGGCCGGGTCATACCAAAGACTTTAAAGTTGGTAGTAGTGGCTTCCCTCCTAACGCTCGGGGCTACGGGGACAGCATTACGCCTGACTCGTCGGTGTCAGTTTAATGGACCGGCCGGGTTCAGTCCCTGGGCACCTCATAAGTGCCCCTGTGCTGTAATGATAGAAATGTCGCTGCGCAGTATCGGCAAAAATGCCGGCTAATCCCACAGGACGTTACGACAGGCCAGTAAGCTGGCATGTGTTTTTAAGACACTACAGCACATTGACTAGCTAACACTTTTACAAGAATGTTGTTTTATGTTGTAAGTACCTAATACAGAGTCCTAAGAAAAAACACTTAAATCGTATATACCAGTTTCAAATAGCAAAGATACTTATTTAAATATGATAGAAGACATACACTTGTAAAAACAAAATACAAAAAACAAAACAAAATCAACAACAAACAACAACAACAAAAAACATAAGTAACAACAACAACAAAATAACAGATATAAAAACACTACATTTTTACCTCATATGTTTTAAAGAGAACAGAACTCCACAAGAAACTACTTTATAATATGGAGAATATAAATATTAAATGGCATACAACAGTTTCAATATAAAGAACATGGAATATAATAACTGTAGATTTCAAATACGTAACAATAAAGCTTAAATAACAATAAGAAGAAAGAAGATTTAAATGTGGTACCCGACAGTTTACACCTTTTCTTCTCTCATGCAACCGAATGAAATATAATCAGAAAAGTTCCCGCAAAATATTAGCCTTATTATACATCATTCGGAACTCCACCAAACTAAGAAAAATCACGTGACTACTTTTATTTGAGATCACGTTACATCATCAGCCGGGTAATCAGCACAATCGGAACTATTTGGGTAATTCCGTCCTCGGGACAATCATCCCTCGGATGTATCTGGTGCAATAATACTTAATGAAATCACGATCGTTTTGTTCGCCGGAGGTCGGAAGAACAATATGCCTAAGTAGTTCGCACAAAACATAAACAATGGCAGCTGTGTGTCTGCTGCGCTTGGTAAATTAAAATCGGATTATTTAAATGTGAAGCCGCCGCAAATTGAAGTTTTACTAGCAACGTACTGTAGTGAGCTGGCACACGAGCTGCCATCTTTGTTTTGACGTCTGTCACAAAAGAAGTCCCATTTAGATAAATGGCCGAGGTAATCCGACTACCTACATACATCCGAGAGATGATTCGTAAATTATCCGAGGTATTTCTATTGTAGTCAGCAGTGACGTCGACATCTAATTTTAGCTGAAATCCCGTTTATGCTTATTTATAGATTTGGTAAGAATACGGGTATGATGTTGTTACATGTATTAAATATAGGCAAAATGTTGCAAACCACCTTTAATGTTTTCATGTAATATTGTTTATTTGATAAGATCGTTTAAAGGCGTTTGAACAGTCGGCGTAGAGATTAGAACGGATTAGTAAAGATTGCAATTTTTAATGCCTTTAAAGAAAGTATAAACTTTTCTTCCACAAGTTTTAACAGCTGTAAAATTGGCACACACTCGCGTGTGCACGCGCGCACAAAATATGGCATTCATAAATCAATTATCAAACAATGAGATGAGAAACATTATGTTGAGTCAGCCAGGGAAATACAATGTGGAAAATCTTGACTGAATATAGAGGCCATTTTTGTATACACTGAATGTAGTGGCCGTATTTTTTTACACTGAATGAAGTGGCCATATTTTGTTTACACTGAATGTAGTGGCAATATCTTGTTTACACCGAATGTAGTGGCCATATTTTGTTTACACTGAATGTAGTGGCAATATCTTGTTTACACCGAATGTAGTGGCCATATTTTGTTTACACTAAATGTAGTGGCCGTATTTTGTTTTCACTGAATGTAGTGGCCATATCTTGTTTACACTGAATGTAGTGGCAATATCTTGTTTACACCGAATGTAGTGGCCATATTTTGTTTACACTGAATGTAGTGGCAATATCTTGTTTACACCGAATGTAGTGGCCATATTTTGTTTACACTGAATGTAGTGGCCATATTTTGTTTACACTGAATATAGTGGCCATATTTTGTTTACACTGAATGTAGTGGCCGTATTTTTTTACACTGAATGAAGTGGCAATATCTTGTTTACACTGAATATAGTGGCCATATCTTGTTTACACTGAATGTAGTGGCCATATTTTGTTTACACTAAATGTAGTGGCCGTATTTTGTTTACACTGAATGTAGTGGCCATATCTTGTTTACACTGAATGTAAAGGTCATATTTTGTTTACACTGAAAATAGTGTCCATATTTTGTTTACACTTAATGTAGTGGCCGTATTTTGTTTACACTGAATGTAGTGGCCATATTTTGTTTACACTGAATGTAGTGGTCATATTTTGTTTACACTGAATGTAGTGGCCATATTTTGTTTACACTGAATGTAGTGGCCATATTTTGTTTACACTGAATGTAGTGGCCATATTTTGTTTACACTGAATGTAGTGGCCATATTTTGTTTACACTGAATGTAGTGGCCATATTTTGTTTACACTCAATATAGTGGCCATATCTTGTTTGCACTGAATGTAGTGGTCATATCTTGTTTACACTAAATGTAGTGGCCATATCTTGTTTACACAGTTTCCGCTGAAGTGTGTGATTATACTTAAATACTAAATATTAATTAGACGTTTTCATGTGAGGCTTTCATGTTATTTTGCCACGCTTAAATGTGTTCCTATGTAGATCTATCATTCTATGTATTAAAAAGTAGTTTTACTAATGTATGTTCCTGTACGATGCACATCAGGCGCGTATCTGGGCCGTTTTTAAAGTTACGCACAATTACAAGGGAAATAATCTGTGTAGTAATATTTTTGAATATATTCGGTTCTTTTTCTAATGAATAACAGGTTAAATGCGGACATACGAGGAACTTAACGGAAAATATATACGACTAAAGTCCTGACGTGTATAAGTTTAATAGGTTTAAACCTTTTCAACGTGATTGGTGTGGTGATACGATTTTATAATATAGAAACTACGAAATAAAATATATAATTCCTAACCCGGGTTAGGCATCGACTGTCTTAGTGTTTTGGTACTTTTTTGATTTTCAAATTTTTGGAACGTAGGTTACGCACGTGCGTAAAGGCAGAAACGCGCCTGATGCACATTAAAATATTAGGCTTTTATTAATGATACTGTAAGCATATATACTAGTTCACTTAATATAAAGTATATTTCGATTGATCTACCTACTTCTATGATGCAATCATCCTATATCAATTTTACAAAAAAATATCTACTGTAGAGCATATTTATGGCATACACGCCGAGATTGATCTACCAGGTCAATAAAGGTTTAAGAATATAGATCTTCAATGTATAATCCGACCTTTTCCGTATAAATACTAGATCTTGATCTGTACTCGATATATGCTGGATCAAGAAAATAAACCATTTGTTAACATCAGTTCTAGATATTTTGATAAACACAACTCAATGGGGTCATAAAACGGAGGAGTTCGTTGACCTTTACTAAATCACAAGTTTAATTCTGATCGTTAGTTTATGGTCAAAGAAAACAAAAACGTCACTTAATCTGGTTGTATCCGGAACATACCTACCTTCACCATTCAAGAGATTTTATCACTCGTATTACTTCGGTGATCTCCGCTTTTTTCTTTATGTTACACCTGGGAAGTTGCGATTAATAATTAGAGTTGTTTCCCTTGTTATTAAACAGCTGTAAAATTTCATTCATTCAGATGCGGTTGGTTTCGAAGACGTTTATACCATTTTTAAACAAAAATAAAGCACAGTTTTCAGCGGCATGGCAACGAGAAAGAAAATTCTAAGCGTTTCTTTAGGAATCGGATCGTGTTTCGCTTCTGCAAATTTGCTGAAGTTGTTTTCTCAAGACAGTGTGAATGACGCGAAAACCACTGACACGGATTCACGATTACAACAGCGATGTGTGACACTGGATAATTACGATTTAAAACAAGTGCAGATCTTTATACGACATGGCGCGAGAACTCCCATTCATCTGATAAAAAATGTTGAACAGGTATGTTAGATTGTTCGTCTATGTATTGTATTTTTTCCTTGTTTGAAAGGTAAGAACCGACATGGTGCCGGCAGTATTTCTTTTGAGGTCATTTCGGAATCAAGCATATATAGTTTGGTGTTTATTTATTACAAATTATCAGAGAAAACTGTTAAACTACCATGATGTTGTATTTGGTAAATAAAGATTTACAGTGATCTGAGGTTATCAAAAAAAAAAAAAGAAAGGATTGGTCATTAGACCAGTATTTTGTGGCTATTTCGCAATCACACACCCGTGTTGATAATTTTGTAGCAACATGCTACTGATATGTAACTGTCTGAAATTTTGCTATCATTTTACAAAAAGTGATGATTGGAATATCTGACTAAGTGCACCACTTCCTTAGCATACCCGGATATAGTGTACCCCCTGGTCTGACAAAGGGTACCACCTGAATAGGATGTCGGAGACCTCGTACCACTTCGTAGTGGTACGAAGTCACCCTAATTCACCTGAATATACTTATATATTTATAAAGTAATTAATTCA
Organism: Sinonovacula constricta; assembly: GCA_007844125.1. Lineage (NCBI taxonomy): Eukaryota > Metazoa > Mollusca > Bivalvia > Cardiida > Solecurtidae > Sinonovacula > Sinonovacula constricta. The sequence goes on from CM017570.1 coordinate 10,147,216, forward strand.
TTATTCTTACCTCATAGTATAGACCGAAACTTATCTTACTATATATATAAATAAATTAATTGAAGTCCCAAATCAAGATATTCATCGTACTTAAAATTATCTGTTTTAATAAAAGTACTATTTTACTCAGGGTGTTTTTATTATAGGTTTTTATTTATTTTTAGATTTTAAACAGTTTTAGCAGAGCATATTGAGAACTTCACGTGACAATTGCAAACAGTTTGTTGCAAAAATGTAAAAATGTTACTCAGACTGTCACTAGTGTCAACCATTTTGTTGTAAAGTGAAAGTCATGCGACCTTTTTATGCATCATTGAGTTGTGGTGAATATATCCGTGGTGATTCACTTACGTATTTTGAAAACAGTAGAAAAAATATGGTTTTAACCAGTGAAGGATGTAAACTTGTGCTTTTTAGTCAGGAGCTGTATTAGTAGAAACACTAGAAATATTTTGAGCTCAATTAACTTTTGAGAAGGCTAGGCTATCTGAGCGCCAAAGGTGAAAAGCGTTGCTAGGGGGTCCGGGGGCATGCTCTTGACCATTTTTCATTTTTTTTCAAATTTGAGGTGGCCCGATTTTCATTTGAGGCGGTCAAATCGGCCGCCAGCCGCCTCCTAATGACAACCCTGTATGCGCCCACTACTTAGTACTATTTTCACGTATTGAATTATCCACAGAACACAGATTTGATACCCTGTCTTTAACCAACAAAAAATGGCTAGAATCTTCTGACCAGTCACCGTACTATTTTTCTGGCTAAATAAGCAATCTTAAGTTTATGTTTATATTCTAAATTAAAATTTTAAAATATGTATTTCTAGCTGTTGTTGATCATTATTATTGATCAAAGTCACAAGATGGGTGCAAAAAAAAAAGCAGAATGGCTCACCAATAGTTAACACACTTTAATTATGTATATAGTAGCAATGTAAATAGCACAGTAAGTAGAGTACCAACAATATTCCAATGAAAATATGTATGAAGTGTTCACTAGCATCAAGATATACCTTCTAACTGCCATATAACCAGACTAGCCAGATTATCACAAGAAGCTAAAATCCTGTAAGTAGATTAAACAGTTTTGATAACAAAGTAACAACAGTAATCAGCTTCCATTGATATGGCCCTACTAGATCAAACAACAGTTATCTCATAGATGGTAAAGTAAAGGATTAATGTAAATAAAGATACAATGATATACTCCTGTACTTTTCTACATCGTTTAATTTTCCTTTGTTATGCACAGGTATAATAAAACTTTCACTTCATTTTGTTTTCTGCAAAATGTTATTTAAATGGATGAAGGTGGTATATAAATTCATGAGCTTCGTATAAAGAACTGATCAATCAATCTATCTGGCCCCACTGCTGGATTGTAATTACTTTCAAGCTTTAAGTATTTCTGCAAACAAAATTTGAATTTCGTTATTCAAATACCTATTATTGAAAGAAATGGTATTTTCATCAGGTTGAAAGAATTTTGAACTTGTTTGTTCATTGCCTTAAAATACCTGAACAAGCCAAAAAACAAAGGTGTGAAACAGAAGGCATCTGGTAAATACCTGGACAGTAGGCGTGTACCTAAGACTAATTAACTCAAGAAATATTAACATTTGGACATCCAAACTGAAATAAATAAATCATTATTGTCTTATATTAAGTATTGAAATATAAGTAGAATATTTGAAATCTTCATCTACAGACGATTATTTTGATACTAAATACTATACACAAATATGTTAGGCTATTGGAAATTTTGTAGAACATATACATGAAAAGGCAGTTCTACCATTATGATGCATTATGTATTTAAAATATGATTATAATAGTTACACTAAAATTAAATGTATAAAAAGTACTAAATCACTAAACATCTTCACAAAGTGAAGACCTATAAAAACAAAAGAATCTGTGTTTTCATGGGGGCGATAGTATAGCAGTCAATAACACGATGTTGGAGGTTTCCGTGAGATACTTTCCAGAGAAAAGAACCAAGTGTTTCATTTTTTGACCGGGTAGCTTGCAATTATAAAAAGAAGCATACAAAACGTAACATTTCAATGAAGATAAAACCAAGTATACCGGTGTTAGAAATACAGCTTGTAAATACAGATGTAGCAGAGAACAATGAAGAAAAACAAAGTAGCATAATTACTCCACTTCCCAGGATAGTCATCTTCTTGTTTAAATCACATGCTCTCTACGGCGCCTTGGATGTCTTACATCCTGGCTCTTTCTTGTAATTAGTTTTGGTAACAGGTAGGAAGATGAACCTTATACATACCATCATGTACGCACACTTAACTCAGGGTTGTCATTAGGAGGCGGCTGGCGGCTGATTTGACCGCCTCAAATGAAAATCGGGCCGCCTCAAATTTGAGAAAAAAAGAATATCGGTCAAGAGCATGCCCACGAACCCCCCTAGCAGCGTTTCGCGCCTTCGGCGCTCGCATAGCCTAGCTTCCTCAAAAGTTAATTGAGCCTGCTCAAAATATTTCTAGTGACAACCCTGTTAACTGTATATAACTTAGTGGGTGGCACGCTTTATCTCAAAAAGGGACACTTATACAGTCATACGCTTAGTCCTGCATGCGATGATTGCCCTCGTGGAGATGGCGATGATGATTGGCATGATGATGGCTGCCAATGTTGGTTGTCACGATACTGATGGAGACTGCCAAAATTAATGGTAGTGATGATAGTTGCCATGATGATGATAATGACTGCCAATGGTGGTGGTAGTGATGATGCTAATGATAACTGCCATTGATGGTGGTAGTGATGATGTTGATGATGATGATGACTGCCATTGATGGTGGTAGTGATGATGTTGATGATGATGATGACTGCCATTGTTGGTGGTAGTGATAAGTTTGATGATGATGATGACTGCCATTGTTGGTGGTAGTGATGATGTTGATGATGATGATAACTGCCATTGTTGGTGGTAGTGATAAGTTTGATGATGATGATGACTGCCATTGTTGGTGGTAGTGAAGATGTTGATGATGATGATGACTGCCATTGATGGTGGTAGTGATGATGTTGATGATGATGATAACTGCCATTGTTGGTGGTAGTGATAAGTTTGATGATGATGATGACTGCCATTGATGGTGGTAGTGAAGATGTTGATGATGATGATGACTGCCATTGATGGTGGTAGTTGATGATGTTGATGATGATGATGACTGCCATTGATGGTGGTAGTGATGATGATGATGCCTGCCATTGTTGGTGGTAGTGATGATGATGATGATGTGATGATGATGACTGCCAGTGTTGGTGGTAGTGATGCTGCTGCTGATGATGATGACTGCCAATGTTGGTGGTAGTGATGATGATGATGATGACTGCCAATGTTGGTGGTAGTGATGATGATGATGATGATAACTGCCATTGTTGGTGGTAGCGATGATGATGATGATGCCTGCCAATGTTGGTGGTAGTGATGATGATGATGATGTGATGATGATGACTGCCAATGTTGGTGGTAGTGATGATGATGATGATGTGATAATGATGACTGCCAATGTTGGTGGTAGTGATGCTGCTGCTGCTGATGATGACTGACAATGTTGGTGGTAGTGATAATGATGATGATGATGATGATGACTGCCAATGTTGGTGGTAGTGATGATGTGATGATAATGACTGCCAATGTTGGTGGTAGTGATGATGATAATGATGATGATGACTGCCAATGTTGGTGGTAGTGATGATGATGATGATGACTGTCAATGTTGGTGGTAGTGATGATGATGATGATGACTGTCAATGTTGGTGGTAGTGATGATGATGATGATGATGACTGCCATTGTTGGTCTTAGTGATGATGATGACTGCCAATGTTGGTGGTAGTGATGATGATGATGATGTGATGATGATGACTGCCATTGTTGGTGGTAGTGATGATGTTGATGATGACTGTCAATGTTGGTGGTAGTGATGATGATGATGATGATGACTGCCATTGTTTGTCTTAGTGATGATGATGACTGCCAATGTTGGTGGTAGTGATGATGATGATGATGATGACTGCCATTGTTGGTGGTAGTGATGATGTTGATGATGACTGTCAATGTTGGTGGTAGTGATGATGATGATGATGATGATGACTGCCATTGTTGGTCTTAGTGATGATGATGACTGTCATTGTTGGTGGTAGTGATGATGATGACTGCCAATGTTGGTGGTAGTGATGATGATGATGATGAATGCCATTGTTGGTGGTAGTGATGCTGCTGATGATGATGATGGCTGCCAATGTTGCTGGTAGTGATGATGATGATGATGATGATGACTGCCATTGTTGGTGGTAGTGATGATGATGATGATGATGATGACTGCCATTGTTGGTGGTAGTGATGCTATTGATGATGATGATGATGACTGCCAATGTTGCTGGTAGTGATGATGATGATGATGATGATGATGATGACTGCCATTGTTGGTGGTAGTGATGCTGATAATGATGATGATGACTGCCATTGTTGGTGGTAGTGATGATGATGATGATGATGATGACTGCCATTGTTGGTGGAAGTGATGATGATGATGATGATGATGATGACTGCCAATGTTGGTGGTAGTGATGATGATGATGACTGCCATTGATGGTGGTAGTGATGCTGCTGATGATGATGATGACTGCCATTGTTGGTGGAAGTGATGATGATGATGATGATGATGATGACTGCCAATGTTGGTGGTAGTGATGATGATGATGACTGCCATTGTTGGTAGTAGTGATGCTGCTGATGATGATGATGACTGCCAATGTTGGTGGAAGTGATGATGATGATGATGACTGCCAATGTTTGTGGTAGTGATGATGATGATGACTGCCATTGTTAGTGGTAGTGATGATGATGATGATGACTGCCATTGTTGGTGGTAGTGATGCTGATGATGATGATGATGACTGCCAATGTTTGTGGTAGTGATGATGATGATGACTGCCATTGTTAGTGGTAGTGATGATGATGATGATGACTGCCATTGTTGGTGGTAGTGATGATGATGATGATGACTGCCATTGTTGGTGGTAGTGATGCTGCTGATGATGATGATGACTGCCAATGTTGGTGGTAGTGATGATGATGATGATGACTGCCATTGTTGGTGGTAGTGATGCTGATGATGATGATGATGACTGCCAATGTTGCTGGTAGTGATGATGATGATGATGACTGCCAATGTTGCTGGTAGCGATGATGATGATGATGATGACTGCCAATGTTGGTGGTAGTGATGATGTTGATGATGATGACGATGATGACTGCCATTGTTGGTGGTAGTGATGATGATAATGATGACTGCCATTGTTGGTAGTAGTGATGCTGCTGATGATGATAATGACTGCCAATGTTGGTGGTAGTGATGATGATGATGATGATGTCTGCCAATGTTGGTGGTAGTGATGATGATGATGACTGCCAATGTTGGTGGTAGTGATGATGATGGTGACTGCCAATGTTGGTGGTAGTGATGATGATGATGACTGCCGTTGTTGGTGGTAGTGATGATGATGATGATGACTGCCATTGTTGGTGGTAGTGATGATGATGATGATGACTGCCATTGTTGGTGGTAGTGATGATGATGATGACTGCCATTGTTGGTGGTAGTGATGATGGTTGCCATGATGATGATGATGACTGCCAATACTGGTAATAGTGATGATGATGAGTGCTATGTTTATTCTTGACGGTGATGAGATGACTGGTGATGATTATGATGATGCTGGTGCTTTAACTGCTGCTGTTGATGATTAACACATGACTTACTTTCCCCTGCAGGCCATTTATGATCCCGAGCTTCTGATGAGGGAAGTTCCTCATACAATGTACAATTACACGGTGGTGGATTTGACCGGCCAACCTAGACCCTTCTCTAAGTATGACAATCATTATAGGAGTAAACTCTTAAAGGTGAGTCATCAGCTTTATTATAAAGGTTTATGGCAGTGACTGGACCTGGTAGCACAATCAGTAGAGTGTCAGCTCCAGGTACGAGAGGATCCAGGTTCAATCCTGGGTCCTGACCTAGCAAAGTTATTTAAATGGTAGTACATGTGCTATAGCTCCCCAGCTACACTCAAGCAAGTAGTTCCACGCTTGGTTGTCAGGATAATGTGAATGGATGTGGTATCATGCCAGGTTTTCACGGCATGCTTTAAAGGTGAAGAAAACGAATCTAGTAGCACAGTAGAGCGTCGGCTCCAGGTACGAGAGGCCCCTGGGTCGAACGCAGGCTGCAACTTACTAAAGTCATAAAAGATGGTAGTGGTATAGCTCCCTTGTTAATGCTCAAGCAAATATAAGGGTAGTTCCACGACTGGTTGGCCCAGTGTCAGGATAATGTGACTGGGTGTGGTATCATGCCAGGTGTTCACAGCATGCTATACACAGTGAAGGCCGCACTATATTTGCTTCAAGTGGACACCGTCTCCAGATAACTGAAATACTGTTGGTTTGAGGATAAACCCAACAAAGAAACATTGTAGTGACACAGTGATGAGAAATATAGCAGCATCCATTTATTTCACTGGCTGAAGCACCCAGACAAAAGTTAATATCTCAGTAGATTATTCACTCATCAGGAAATGACCTTCATTTAAGCGTCTCCTCTAATAAAAACAAAAAGATTTGACACCAATGTTGGGTGAAGCGATCAAAGATCACTTTTTCTTTGTTTTCAAAAAAGTTTTGTACTCATTTTCTCCAGTGTTGGTAATTACATTCTTTTACATTATCTTATTCTTGACTTTAAGTTAAAAATTTAGCCCAAAACATTATTACAGGATATTAAGTTCATATTAAAGTCACAAATAAGGGACTAATAGCTTATGCTCATGTAGATGTTATTTTATTAGGGCAGTTCCACAACTGGTCTTCTCAATGTCAACATAATCTATCTTGGTAAAGTATCCTGTCAGGTGTTAGTGGCATGCTTTTACCGCAAAAAAAACAACAACACTATATCTGCTCAATATATGTGCTTAAGTTTCACCCCTAGAAGTTTTTTTAACACTTTTAAAGCCTTACTTGGTCTGGGTCCAAATGTTTTGACTGAAAATCTCTCATTTCAGCTAAAGTATATTTAAAAATCCTAATCTAAATTTAAAAACAATATTCTGTACTGTTACTTACTATTGTTTGGATAGACAAAGTCATATGAACCAAACATAAATAATGCTTTGCAGTTTTTCTTTTAGGGTGGAGCAAGGGTTGGTACACTGACAAGTCTCGGACAAGATCAGATGTACGTGGCGGGAAAAGTACTGGCCCAGCAGTATATACAAGAAGCCAGCCTCATAGACAGCGTGTATAACCCAGAACAAATCTTGTAAGGTTATAGTCTCACAATGGATAGCCTAAACAAAATATAGCTACATGTTTGGAAAATAAACAGTCTTTAAGATTATAGAATGGACACTGTAGGATTCTCAGTAATTACTTCTGTCTAGCTGCATCTTTATGTTGCTCCTACATATTAGCAGAAATTTTAGTTATTAATTAAAAACAAAGTGATAAAATATTGTAAATGGCTTGTTTTGAGCAATGAATTGAATAACAGTAATAAATTAAGCTCAAATCAGGGCTACAATATGCAAATTTACCTCATGTAACACAAATTAGAGACACTTTTTAGTTTATAACAGAATGTCACATAGAAAACTTGCAAAGAAATGAAAAAGCTAAAGCTCAATATGGTTAATTTCTAACACTTCTTTTCTATGAAAGGATTTGAAAAGAAAGGCAGTCACACAGTTCAACTCCCATAGCAGAATACTCAAACAGTTTGCCCAGCCTGTTAAAAACTAGATGGAAAATGAAGTGCAAAATGCAACACGTAATAGACACTAAATTGATAAATCATCCACCCTTCTAGAGTGAAACTCGGTACATATCATGTAACCATTGACAACATATCTCACCACCCTCCTCTATTGGTTACGGTTTCAATGTGCTACTCGAATCTGACTGACCCCTAATGTTCTGCTTATGTCCATCGGCCACAATAGCTCAGGTGGTAGAGCGTCGGCTTGCAGAGCGGGAGGTCGCAGGTTCAAACCAAAGACTTTAAAGTTGGTAGTACTGGCTTCCCTCCTAACCCTTGGGGCTAAGGGGACAGCATTACGCCTGACTAGTCGGTGTCAGTATAATGGACCGGCTAGGTTCAGTCCCTGGGCACCTCATAAGTGCCCCTGTGCTATAATGATAGAAATATCGCTGCACAGTTTTGACAAAGATGCCGGCAAATCCCATCTCTCTGCTTATGTCCACAACAATGTAGGTGGAGTCGAGGCGGTGATCTTAACACACAATAACATCTGGCAGTTTATCTACACTGGATCTAATCATCTGAAAGCAGTGATTACTTTTCCAAAGCAGGAAATACCACAGTGCTTGCAGCACTTGAATTATACCAGCTTCTCTTCGAAAATGTTGTCAAAACATTAAATCATACAGCTCTACTACAAAACACTAAATCATACAGCTCTACTACAAAACACTAAATCTTACAGCTGTCCTACAAATCACTAAATCTTACAGCTGTCCTACAAAACACTAAATCATGCAGCTCTCCTACAAAACACTAAATCATGTAGCTCTCTTTCAAAACACTAAATCATACAGCTCTCCTACAAAACATTAAATCGTGCAGCGTTCCTACAAAACACTAAATCATGTAGCTCTCCTACAAAACACTAAATCATGCAGCTCTCCTACAAAACACTAAATCATGCAGCTCTCCTACAAAACACTAAATCATGTAGCTCTCCTACAAAACACTAAATCATAGAGCTCTCTCACAAAACACTAAATCATACAGATCTCCTAAAACAAGACACTAAATCATACAGCTCTCCTACAGACCACTAAATCATACAGCTCTCCTACAAAACACTAAATCATACAGCTGTCCTACAAAACACTAAATCATGCAGCTCTCCTACAGAACACTAAATCATACAGCTCTCCTACAAAACACTAAATCATACAGCTCTCCTACAAAACACTAAATCATACAGCTGTCCTACAAAACACTAAATCATGCTGCTCTCTTTCAAAACACTAAATCATATCACAACTTACATTTTAATTTGATCTATCTTTGCTGTAAATAGAAATAATAATAATAATAATAAATATTTTTTTATTTTATTTCAGTGTCCGTTCAACAAATGTGGACAGAACAATCAACACAGCCAGATGTGTTCTAGCTGGGATGTTTTCTAATCAACAACTGGACAGTCTATCAGGTTTTTATTGTTTTGTATTTAATCAGACAATTCAATCAAACAGAACAAAAAATTAAAGGTGGTATCTCACAGTTTGCCTATATCTATATAACACTTGTAACATCATTTTATCCTTGACTGACTGACAACTGGTTTATTTAAGGGCCAGCACATACATTCTTATATTATCGTGACCCCGTCATGTTGCCCAAGCATGATAAAGAGTTATGACCAATGTGCCAAATAGTGGGCTCTTATCAGGTACCAATTTCTGTTATCTATTAACACAGCTATGGAGCTTGGAAAAATGGAAAGTTTCATATTTTTGGTCCTTATATAAGGTGAATATTTAAGTTTGTGAATTTCACCGCCTAACTTTTATCTTAGGTTCACCTTATGGATATATAGCATTGGATCCCAGTTTTACGCACAATATGGGGTATTTAATTGAATGTTCTGGTGTCTTGAAGGTATGGATTGTAGGCTGACATCTTCCAATTGGTGAAATGAAATTGTGGATGGAAGGGGTCTGCCTATGCCCATACCCTTCTTTAGCATTGGTGGGGGGGTTGTTTTTAGTATGGAGAGGTCCTGTACCTGTGTATCGTATTTTATCCCTGTTCTTGGGAATTTGTTTATAATTCCAGCATAAAAAATTTAGTTAAAATAAAGCACTTCATAAAAGTATCTCGATTGTTAGATTGAAAAGATCATGAAATATATCTTTAAAAGTCCATTATGTCTAAATCTATTAAAAAAAAAAAAAAAAGGCATGATGGAGATTTCAGTTAACCCTTCGGCTGCTAAGCCATTTTCCATGCCCCCTGCTGAGAAATTTTCTATAAATTTCCTAAGAAAATGCCATACGTCAATAAATCGCTAAAATTTCGCTTATAAGTTTTATAGATGGATATGTAAAACTATAATATCATAGGAAAGGTAATGGAATATGGATTCTGAATGATATTATATTTAATAATTATCTTGTGATATGAAAATGTTATGTACTTTCAAAAATAGAAAAAAAAGTTGAAAAAAATCCAGAACTTTTTCTTTTTTCTTGGAATTTTACTCCTACACCTTCAAAAATATGAATATTTCTAAGAAAAAAAACACTGTAAGTTGTTGTTAAAGGGAGTAACTCTGGTCAATTCTATAGGAAATGCAAACACTTAAAAATAGTAGTATACAGGTTGATGGTGTACGTATAAGAGGAATGCTAGTGGTTAGAAATATGATGTACATTGGACAGCAGTGAAAGGTTTAAAAATAGACATAAGAGTTCATTACCTGGATGATCGTGCAAGTTCATCACAAATGTAAGTGGTTTTCTTAGTTTAAAAATAAGAAAATAAAAACTGCCTTTTTGCTCGGATAGAAAATACTTTTTTTTTAATGATAAATGTGGCGTTATGCTTAACATTTTACATGGATATTGAGCATTAATAAACAGCTCTTTGGGAGAACTTTTTGTTAACAATAATTTATTCGGCTGCACAAGAGATAAAGACAATGGTCCAGACTGTCAGAGACCACTTTTAAAAGATATCATGATATTTCTTTTAAATATCATTGTTTTTTCATAATAATGCCCAAGCACTCAATTATCATTCTGATCTTATTCAACAACATGCAAGTATAATTTTATCTGCATGCTGCAGTCTTGGGTTTTCATATATTAAAAATACTAGAAAAAAATCTGTATTTTATATATAATTAATGTAGATCTTTTTTCTCTAATTGTTTATACCACATGTCCCAGACAAGGGAGGTAACCCAATGAATTTGAAAATGGTTCCTACATGAATGAAAAGAGGAATATATCAGGTATAAATTAAGTGAAGCTTTTGTTCCCACAAGGATTCCCATAAGGCACCGATGACTGAGTGGTTAAAGTTGCTGACTTGTAACTCGTTACCACATGTGTTGGAGTCTCAGCAAAGGCAAGGACTTCCAGATGACCTGCGGTGAGCCAGTGATTCTACCCAGATATATCTGGGGATCTTCCTCGAGAATTAATAAGGTTGACTTCAATTTTTCCCACCGTCGCATGGGACATACTAGATTAACTCATTCATATCTTTTAAAAAGAGAAGTTTAACCTGTGTGTTTTCCTTGCCAGGAACCACTGACTGTCAACCATAATTTATTACAGTGTATCGACACAGACCACATTCGATTGAAGTATTTTAATGTCAATATGATGTACGAACTGTTTAGGATAGTGTCGGATTCTAAACTAGTTTGCTTCTTGAAGGAGATTAGTATTCTTAATATGTTATAAATTGTTTAAATGTTTATTTACCAACCGTTATACATTTTTAAACCATTTAATATATTAACCTGTTTTCGTTTGTAGTTCATATTGTTTTAACCTGATAGATTTTTGTATTTTTCTATGTTTTACTAACATAGTTTAGTTTTTACCTAATTATTCTCAATTCACATTAAACTTCTTTGTATTTTGTATGTCCTGTTAAGTGTTGGTGTGCTGTAAAACCCAAATAAATAAATAAACAAAAAAACAACATACTAAAAACGACGACAAAAAAAAAAAAAAAAATGAAAATTTCAATTAAAATATCAACTGTCAATCATTTGCTTATGACAACCTTGTTATTGTCATTCCAGAAGTGCCAAAGATCCATGTGTCTATAGAACATGAGGATGAGCTGGTTCCCAGGACCAGTTTGTGTCCAGTGTTACGTCAGATCAATCATGCTGCCATGGTCCATGGCGGAGATATCCCCGAACTCCGCAAAGATAGAATTGAGCTGGAAACCATTTTAGGTATAAAATAAAAACAAACTCCTCTTAAGAATCGCTAATAGTATAAGGAAAATAATTTTAAAAATAAATAATTTTTTATGTATTTTTAGTAACTTTTTTAGCTATTATAAAAAATAAGAGCAAAATTAATATATTTAATGATCATTTAATGTATGGAAAAAATTAAAATTACAATTTTTAGGCACTTTTTAATGACTATTGTAGCTTTGAAATAACAAAAGAAAAATTCTTAATGACCATTAAGAGTATGGAAGAAAAATAAAATTAATAATTTTTAATTACCATTATAAATATGACATAAAAGCAAAATTAACACTTTACAACCATTTAAGGTATGAAATAAAAGTAATACTTTCATGACCATAATAAATATCAAAAAGAAACGATGGGCGAAGGACTTAATGTGGAAAGGTCTTCCAGCTGATCTGTGGTGCGCCACTGTGGTCCTATCCAGAAATTTGTCTCTGGTCCTTCCTCTACCAAAATAATGCATTTCAAAAACAAAAACACAACACTTTTTAGTATATATTCCTTTTATCTTCAACAGGAATAGAGAATCGACATAACAACAGGACCAACTTTATATACGAGCGAGATGATATCGTAGCCCGGGAGACGCATGGGTTACCAGTCCCAGAATTCCTTCTTCCCATCCGAGACATGATAGAACTTAATGCTAGTCTAGTGATGTACTACGCTTTCTGCGGACAGCACGAGTAAGTGGAGATGTGATGGTTAAATACAGGCCTCCTATTGAATGAAATTATTGAAACCATTTAAACCCTGAAAACCTTTCTCTTTTTTTTTTAGAATCTGGAACATCTTTAATTATTTTAGAATCAAACCTTTCTTTTTGCTTCATAACTTGTAGAAAGCGTTGTTATAGCTGTTTTTTAAATAAGTATTGCTATTTTAGAGGTCAGTGAGTCATTTACATGGAACTGTTCTTGCTCCTTTGCCGCTCACGACATTAGATAGAATCCTAGGTTGAGGTTAGAAATTTTCCTTGGGGATGTCTTCCAGCTGACCTGCAGTGCATTGCTGTGTCCACCTAGATATATCTGGGGCAGCGATCTGCCGATTTTATTTAAAATAAAGAGCCCTGGTTCCTCTACATATGAAAGTTAGGGCCATTTTGAAATTTTCTTGTGCCAAGCATGAATTCAAATTGTTGTTGCAGAAACTTGTTTATCTAAGCAGGTTTTCCTGTATTTTAGATACATGCAAAATGACATTGTATAATTTTTGTCTGTTTAAATCAGCTATTTATCAGTAAACAGTTTCTTTTTAAAAAAAGGCATTAGAAATATTCGTGTGTATAAATTTCAGGGTATAATGTTTGTTGTTTGTGTACTGCACTCACTTAATGGCTATTTTTCAGATAACTGGAAAAAATAACGGCCATTACATTTTTGTGCTTAGTTTTAAATCTGTTTGCATAAATTGTGTTGTTACGGTATTTTTATTTCATATTAACTGCAAAGATATAATTTAAAAAAAAAGTACATTGCTTTGTGTTGCTTGTCATGACTTGGTCATTAGTACATTTTTGTCAAAAATGCCAAAGGTTAGACATTTTTGACCCATCTCCCCCCCCCCCCCCCAAAAAAAAATAAATAAATAAAATAAAAATACTAGGTCAAAGAAAACATGGTAATATAAAAATTACTTTAATTATAATTTATATTTTTATGAAATTTGAAATAAATACAACCAAATCATTGAGTTTATGCAACTGGATTTGAAACTAAGCAAAAAAAAGTTATTTTTTCCATTTATCTGAAAACGAGCCAAATACCCGTGGCAACAAATTTTCATTATTCATAAATTGTTATTTTTAGAAAACCTTTTTTTCTTTTTTTCAATTAATGTGTGACAGGACAGAATAAAACAATCATAATACTTCATTCTAATCTTTGTATATTTCTTACTAAATTTTGTTGCACCTCCATATGACCGTTTTTGAATTAATTTAAAATGATCATTATGTCCAGTTTTTACTTTAGAGAAGGCAGACCCAAGCAGATCTCTGCCGAGGATGTATTTTTGAGCCATTTGCACTAAAAAGAATTAATTAATGTTTGACAGGACAGAATAAAACCATCATAATACTTCATTCTAATCTTTGTATATTTCTTGGTAAATTTTGTTGCACCTCCATATGACCATTTTTGCACATTATTGAGGCAATGCTTTGTATAAATCACTAGACCTGGTAGTTAATTGTAGATTTTTTGCTCCAAGCACGTGAGTCCCTGGGTTCAAACCTATACTGACCATACTTGGTAGCGAAATAGGTAGAGCGTCGGCTCCAGATATGGGAGGCCTCGGATTTGATCCTTTGGCCGCAACATACCAGAGTTGTTAAAAATGGTAGTAGTATAGCTCCCATGTTAACGCTCAAGCAAATATAAGGGTACTTCTACGACTGGTTGGCCCGGTGTCTGGAAAATGTGACTGGGTGTGGTATCATGCCAGGTATTCATGGCATGCTATACACAGTGGAGGCAGCACTATATCTGCTTCAAGTGGACACCGTCTCTAGATAACTAAAAATAGTGTTGGTGGGACGACAAACCCAATAAATTCTTAAATAATAATATCTTTGTGTGTCTTTTTCTTTTCCAGAAAAAAAGCTAGACATTGCATCAGTGCTAATACATCTTGAAAAAAATAAAAAGATTGTTTTTATCGTTTTAACATTGTAAATATGAAAATGATTGTGAGTAATGAGATTTGTGCGGTGGAAAGTTTTAATCTAGAGAGGTGACTTTTAGAGAGAAAGCTCTCTCTTTCAAAGATAAAAATGTATGCTCATTCCTGGTAGTATTAACTTTCAAAATTGTTTCTTATTGCCATATGGGGAGATGCCCGTGACGTAGTGGTAGAGTCGCCGATTTGTAACTCTTCTGACTGCTTAGCCTCTCACCGCGTAGGAATGAGTCCTGGTGCGGGTGAAGGACTTACTGTGGGAAGGTCTTCCAGCTGACATGCGGTTCGCCGGTGGTTCTACCCAGACATTTGTCTAGGGTCTTCCTCCACCAAATAGTTCACAGCTATAATGATCGTAATTGGTCATTGTGACTACCAGATTACCAGGTGATTGCCAGAAGTACTTATATTTATGTTTTGCCTTCTTCTCTGATGTTATCACATTATTGCTTGCTGTTGTGAACACAAAGACTACATTGCTCATTTCCACAAAAATAACTGACCAGGACATCGCCTGGCAATGGCAAAATCTGGATTTTCCTGCAGTTACTTTTTTCGCCGCAGCAAGAGAATTACCTGTGGCATCCCATCTCTCTTCAGCAAAGCCATTAAAAATAACAATTAAAAACATAAGAATGTCGAAATAACGTTTGTATGTTGATATCTGTTTTTCTTTATTTCCAGAGCTGAGCGTGAGGTGGCCATTCGCTTGTCTTCTGGACCTGCAATCAAATTGGTGCTTGATACGATTGCGAAAACTGACTCATCCACGTAAGTGTTGTTTTATTAGAAAATACTGAGATCTATAAATAGATTGAAACACCAATTTTGATGCACCCAGGCTTTTCCCTTGCATTTTGTTTTGAGGGTCCTAAGGACTCTGTGGATGGAGCCAGTGTGGGTCATTTTAAAAGTTTGTGACTGTCATAGCTTAAGAATGTTAAGAAACTTGTATATAAAAGGTTTAATAAGATGCAACAATGTAACTTGTTATATTCAACATGTTCACAATATAAAGGTCTGTGATAATTCTTCATGTTCTTTTTACTTCACAATCTTGGAGAACAAGAAAACAGTTCAACACAACCATGGAATCCCATAATACAATGCTTTTGCTTAAAGGACATGCCCACAAATTCTTGACCTTTTAATTGATATTTATTTTTATATTGTGCTTACGAAAATAAATGTGAACCGATATGCAAACGCTTATGAATATTCCTGATCTTACTTTCGATTGCATCCCCATGGACACAATGAAATGTTATTTGGGGGTCAGTAGCTAAAAATCTGCATTGACACTTTTGAGCGTCATGAAAAACCCTGTGGCACAGTGGATAGATGTTAGCTTCATAATCCTCAGTGGCTCATCATGTGGTTTGAGTCAGGAGAGAACTTTCTTGTTGACAGATCTTCCAGTTTAGTTTCAGTGTTTCCACCCAGACATGTATCTTGTGTTTTCCTCATAAATAATTAATTGGATGTCTCCAATATGACCAGGGGTCGCCGGTGGCATAGTGTCTAGGACCTAGATAATCTAGAGGGATTAATAGATGTTTTAAGAACTTATTTCCCACTCAACTATAAATTAATAGGCTTAAATAAACCTTCAGTAGAATTAAAATGATCTAGTCAAATTGCCGCAAGTAAATATTGCAAATAAACATAAATATCGGCTACAGGTACGGGAAGCCCTGGGTTCGATCGCGGACCAAAGTCGTTAAAAATGGTAGTGGTATAGCTCCCTTGCTAACGCTTAAGCAGATATAAGGGTAGTTCCACGACTGGTTAACCAGGTGTCTGGATGTGACTGGGTGGGGTATCGTGCCAGGTGTTCACGGCATGCTATACACAGTGAAGGCAGCACTTATATGCCTTAAGTGGACACTGTCTTCCTGATAACTGTAATACTGTTGGTGGGATGATAAACCCAATAAATATAAACAGCCATCTATATATAGCGCATGCCATGTATCTTGGCACACATATCAGAATCAGGGTAATGTAGGTATATAAAAATGTACTGAAACTGTAAATAAAACACCCATTGGGACTCGGCAACATGCAAAGAATTTGTTTTGTTTTTATCTTGGCATGTTGAATATAGAAGATCATTTTCCATTATGAAATGTGAATGTGTGCGTGCAGTGATAAACACCTTGCATAAGGTTTCTGACCAGAAGGTTCTCTATAAAGAAGTTTGAAGTGTCTCAAAATAAACACAACATTAATTTCTAGTTCAATTTTTGTCTTACTTTAAATTTTAATAACAGGGTCAAGATGTACCTCAACTCGTGTCACGACTCCACTTTGGTGGCACTTCAAGGACTGCTTGACATCTTTGACAATAAATGGCCGCCATTTGGCTCCGATATACGTTTCGAGGTGTACGAGCATAGAGTAACAAAGAAGAGATTTGTCAGAGTGTCTTATAATGGAGAGGTAAGTGGGAGAAAAATAACACACCAATGCAGAAACTACACAGATTTTTTTCAGACCTGGTATCGCAATCAGTAGAGTGTTGGCTTCAGGTATGGAAGGCCCCTGGTTCGATTCTGGGTTGTGACATACAAAAATCATTAACAATGGTAGTGGTATAGCTCGCTTGCTAACGCTCAAGGAAATAAAAGGGTTGATCCACAAATGGTCAGTTCAGTGTAAGGATAATGTGACTGTGTGCGGTATCATGCATTGTGTTCACAGCATGCTTTACACAGTGAAGGCAGCAAGCTTCAAAAGGACACCTTCTCCAGATAACTGAAATACTGTTGATAAAACTAACAGTCACAGAGATTTACGTATACGTTAAACAACACAAAATCACACAGAAAGCTTCCTATCAACTACCATGTTGCAACAGATTAATCTGACACAATTGCACACAGATTAGCAATTTAGTTAAATAACACCAAATTACATGGCGTTCTCTTCTGTCATGTAATGTAGCATCAGGTTAAGAAACTGTATCTCCAATCACTTTACAACAGGTGGATGTTCGTATACTGTGTAGTGTTATGATAGTTAGATAGCTTCAGCGTGCCTTTCGTCACAGTTTTTACTATGAGCGAATCACATGTCTGATTGAGCAATCAGCGAGATTTGTTAATCATCTAATTGAAATTTCTTTTTCGTTCTGTGTATAGGTCTTTTTGGTAATAAGCAATTATTATTTTCTGAACATTTAACGAAGCTTTTAAATGACACCTTTATTTATAGAAAAACTTAAAACCTTTTAAAAAGGACATTTACTTTATTTACTTTTTTTTTCTTCTCTTTTTTTCTGGTAAATGACTTTGAATAATGTGACGGTGTCTTTCAGAGTTGAGAATGTGAAAATGTACTAGTTTAATGTATACCCTCGTTTGACTTTGTATTCTGTTATTTTTCTCATGCAATAGATGGTTATCGTGTGACGTCACACATTTTTCCCAGCATGCAATGCGGTCGGCCATATTTGTGGTAAAGTCATTGTTTACTTGTCTGCTTAGGACAGCTAGGTCCCTACAATTCGACGATTAAATCGATTATTTCGCGAAAGATGTCGTGTGTAATGGCTACAAAGTGCAATATGACTATAATAATTATACACTGGAGCTAGTGTGCGTGAAAAGGACTTGAAGAACACTAATTTGATCGGTTTTGATTCGTACTGTCTTCGACGACAGCCTGATGACTTACAGTCGGACATTGCATCTCCAGACATAGCGAACTATCTAGTGTTTCAGCAAAGTGCGACATCCACTTAAATATTGGTGGAGCTAGATCCTAGACTTGTGCCAGGGTAGAACCACTGCGCACTGCAGGTTAGCTGGTAATCCTCCACGACCAGGACTCGAACTCATGCACTGAGAGGCTGAGGAGTTACAAGTCAGCAACTGCTTGGACAAAGGCACTGCTAAACTTTGGTTTTAAAACAGGATCATTTATTATGTGTACTGTTTTCAATTCTTTACATCATGTTATACTATGTTTTCATTGCTTTAAGTTCCTTAAAACCCATGTTATGGTTGTCATATTTATTAAATGCGATCGAATACCATTACATGCTCCAATTTCCTTAGCAGTCTGTTTGTTTCTTAACTGCTTTTCTTTTCCTGTTTATTGATCGATGAATTTACTGTCATTAAATACTTGTTACCGTTTATTGTGTTGTTTTTAATTCAGAAATGGTGTGGTTCTAAAAGAAGTACTGGAACTTGAATTCAATATTCTGTGAAATTATTATTCTAATATAATGTAAGTTTGTTAAATTTGCTAAAAGGTAGGACAATAATAAAAATAAAAACACTATGTGCTATTATTTATTGACAAATGTCAATGTGAAAGCAAAACCATTTTAAAAACCTAGCTGTAGCAGCTAGTTCAGGCTCGTTCTGAAAACAGTTTGTTTCTTACACTTTATTAGAGCTGGTATCTGGCAGTTTGGACGAAACAATTTTCTCTCATGCATTCAAATAAATGATTTTTGCTTGTAAAGATCCCGCAAAATGCTGTTTTATATTCCGGACTGGATCCTTTGGCTTTATGGTGAATAGTAGCTTGGTAATGGTGTGGAGTGAAGTTATAGAAGTGGTAATGACAAGAGAAATTTAAAACGTTACTCAGGGATGAAGCCATACAGTTGACACTCTAGCTCATGCCATACTCAATACACAACCATTTACTTGTACCAATACAAACTGTCTAGGTTATGTATGACATTTTACTTTTCCCCATGTTGCCCCTGGCTATTTACAGCCCCTTGTCTGAAACTTGTTGTTTTAATAGTCTAGACCATATGGCTTTGCTTCCAGGGTGTCAAAGGCCAGGTGCAGGTGGATTAGCATTACTTTCTCACGTGTATTATAGGCTAAAAAAGAAGTTTAATTAAAATATCTGAGTAATTTAATTATTAGTATGATTATACATTATTTCAAGTTAACTAAATTAAGATTTCTGCAGTATTTTAAGGCAAAAAAATCATAGTTGTATTTGTCACTTTGTGGAGTATTTTCTAGCAGGTAAATACCGGGGGTTGAATTTACCGCCCAACCTTGTTCTAACAGCCATGTAAAAAGTAAAGCATAACACTTTGCCTGCCATTACAAACAGGTTTTTCCTATCTGAGATAACCTGAAATCATCAACGTGCCGATTTAAAATAATGGACATTTAATGCGATATTTTTAAGATTCACACTGTCGAACAATAAAGTTAGTGTAATAACAGTCTTCACCTTAACTAAAGTTTATTCGAGCATTATGTATAAATTTCCCAGAATAGAAGTAACATGTGTTGTTACATGGGTACAATATTAGCAAACTGTCAGATACCACATTACAATCACATACACGGCGTTCTATAGACGCTAAACGTCAATGGTCATTGATTCCTCATTCAAAATTTTCAAGGGTCAAATTCAAATATCTGGGGGTAAATTTTGTGCATCAAGCATCATGAGGGGCACATGCTTGTCTTCGTTGCCTGTAATGGTTAATTATAAAAAAAGTGCGCTTTCACGGTACTGATATGTTGATCCACCTTACCACAAAGATGGCGGACAAACAGGTGCGCGCGCATCCTGGTGAAAAATCGATAACCATCTATAGATATTTCATTTTTGCCCAGTTTAAATAGTTTTCAGAATTGTTTTTGAGAAAAGTTAATAATATCTGACATAAATAACCTGTACAAATTCATCAATTAAAAAAGTTAAATCAAGATAAAAATATATTTAATATCAGGGAGAAGCATATCATTACAGTTTTTTACTTGTACTCATTATTAATTATTTAACCGGCTGCAATTGCTCAGTTGGTAGAGCGTCAGCTTGTGGATCGGGAGGTCGCGGGTTCAAATCCAGGCCAGGTCATACCAAAGACCTTAAAGTTGGAAGTAGTGGCTTCCTTCCTAACGCTCGGGGCTAAGGGGACAGCATTATGCGGTGTCAGTATAATGGACCAGCCAGGTTCAGTCCCTGGGCACCTCATAAGTGCCCCTCTGCTATAATGATAGAAATGTTGCTGCACATTATAGGCAAAAATGCAGGCAAATCCCAATCCCTTTAAATGATTTTTATTATTTTTTTATGAATTTCTTTTAATTATTTGTTTCATTGTTGTTGTTTTTTAATCATTTGTTTTGTTGTTTATAGATGATCTCATTGTAAATTACAGTTTTTATTTATTAATAATTTGTTTCACTGTTTATTTGTAATATTTTACTGTAATTATGTATAATTTGTTTTCATTGCCCCAGGACAAGATTGTGAGAGGATGCAGCTCTGAGTTATGTCCCCTAGATGAGTTCCGCTCAGCCATGATGCCTTACTCTATAGACAAACAGACATATAAGGAGGTTTGCACATCCAATATTCTGAACGAAATAGCAAAAGGTAACGTAGATCTTTGAAATTCAAAGCTTAATTCGATAATTTTTTATCAAAACCCTGCAAATATGACACTCATTGTGACCTTTTCAGTGAAATCCCTACAATGTACCCACAATATAGGGTTAGGATTACTGTTATTTATAAATGCTCCTTTATTTCTCCATTATTTCAACTCCCAACCACATGCTTCTGTTACTGAACCTGGTAGCGCAATTGGTAGAGCACCAAGTCGTTAAAAATGGTAGTGGTATAGCTCCCAAGCTCAAGCAAATATAAGGGTAGTGCCACGATTGGTTGGCCCCAGTGTCAGGATAATGTGACTAGGTGTGGTATCATGTCAGGTGTTCACAGCATGCTGTTCACAGTGGAGGCAGCACTATATCTGCTTGAAGTGGACACATAACTGAAATACTGTTGGTGGGATAATAACCCCAATAAATAATAACCAAATCCCCTCATTATGACAATATGATAATATCAATATAATGTTAGGTGTACTGTTATTTATTTCTCCATTTTTTTCAACTACAAACCACTTCTGTTTTTAATGAAAATCACCTTTATGTGATAATATCATTACGTACTGAAAATATAGAGTTAGCTTTGTTATCTCTTAAACTTCTGAAACATACTGTTTTTATTCTCTCCACTTAAATCTATATAAGGCACTCATTAAAATATCTTTAATTTCAGTGAGTACTGACAGTATATTGTATGGTTTGAGAAATCTGGGATATTTGATTGTACCATTTGTTTTTTTTTTAATGTCTGTAGTTTTTGTATGTATAGGAAATACTGCCCATCCAATTTGATAGAAATAGCATGGTTACACAAAATCTGTTCCAGAAATTAGTTTTTCCCTCTTTTAAAACTACATAAATATAGCACTCAATAGAATCATCTCAATGTGAGACATTGTGTTCCAGCTGTAAATGGAATTATTTGACATTAGACTTCATAAACCATCAGACATATTGAAAGATCCTAAAGGTTGTATCGGAAAGTTTGGACCAAAAATATTTTCATAAAACATCTTAGTAAAGAATTGTTATCTGAACAGATCTTGCAAAATCTGTTTATTGACGTCCTACACCTATAGTGAACCATAACGCCACAATCATAATTAGAAACATGTATTTCCCATGTGAACCACTCTGCACAGTTGGCTATTTTTAAACCACGTGACCACTAATGTGTTAGTTCATCTACGTCATCCGCTGTGACATCGATGTCTATTTTTAGCAGGAATTCCAATCATTCTTATATACAGATATTGTTACATATATAAGATGTAGGCAATTTGTTAGATACCAGCTTTAATATAACTTTTAGAAAATAAATGTGAATTTGGCTTTTCATGACCAAATTTGCCTCAATGACTTCAACAATGTCATTAGGGAAAACCTGTTTCAGTGAATGCATTTTTATAGCAAATGTTAATGTCAATTAATATTTATTGTTCCCTGTACTAAAGGTAATGAGTTGCCAAGCATTGCTGATTGATTCTAAAAATAGCTAACTATGATGTGTATACATAGATAGGATATACCCAGTTGAGATCTTGGGTGTATCATAACATAACCTACACATATGTTGGACATCACCATGCAGTTGTGAACAGAATATTTCTAGTAAACCAATGCTTTCAACTGATTCCTATTTTCCTGTATTTCTCCTAAATTTTGAAGAAGACTTAGTTGACAGCCTGATATAATTTTAATATTTACTCATTCAATTTATTAAAAAATCTTTAATTGCTAATGCAAATTAACTATGCCTAGTGATTATTTTGTATTTCAATTGATTCCTTGGGGAAGGTGTGTTATCAGTTTCTTATTATTTTATTTTGTGTATACTATTGAACATTATAAATTCTGTACTGAGCATCAGCTTGCGGATAGGGAGGTTGTGGGTTCAAACCCCATCTGGGTCAAACCAAAGACTTTAAAGTTGGTAGTAGTGGCTTCCCTCCTAATGCTCGGGGCTAAGGTGACAGCATTACGCCTGACTTGTCGGTGTCAGTATAATGGACCGGCCGGGTTCAGTCCCTGGGCACCTCATAAGTGCCCCTGTGCTATAATGATAGAAATGTCGCTGCATAGTATCGGCAAAAATGCCCGCAAATCCCATCCCTATATATTCAGTATGCTCATGTTGTTATAATGGGCAAACTTACTCATTTATGTTTTAAATTGTTTCATTTATTTCCCTAAAAATGCTTACCCTAAAATGTTCACTAGTTAAATCCAAACAACTGCTCTTTTTGCATATTTGCAAATGTACCTGGGTACTGCCATATTAGAAAAAAAATATGTAAAAGGATCAATTGTTTGTGTTCAGTTCTTAAAAAGAGGCCATTTTTCAAATTATTTGAGTGTGCACATTTTAAGATTTTAAAAATTAATTTATGTATCCTCGTTATGTACTTACAGAAATGATGGCACTGGAAGAAGGGGAGGTGGAGGATGAGGACTCACAGGAGCGCTCTGACATGCCCGCTGGAATGTAATACACATATAGTCTGGATTGATTAATAATTGATTTAAATTCTAAACATTAATCAGTTATTGAAATACAACAACATTAAACATGCTACCAGGAATTGGATTTACAGATGAAAAACATATGTGCAGATTTACCAGCTCAAACATAAATCACTGATGTGTTATTTGGATTAATTGAATAATAATTGCTTAATAATTTATTCATTAAGTTAATAAATAATTAAAGCATGGAGTATTAATATAAAGATACAATTGATTAGTATATGTTATACAGGTTTTGGTTTGTTTTATTGATAATTGATTTTTTAACATTAATTTAATTTATTTAAAAAATTAACTTTTAAGTGGAAAATGCCAGCAACAACGATAATTGACATAAATTAAAGATTAATTGATTGATGCTAATTTATGGTTTATAGATAATTTTAGAGTGGATTGATTGAAGAGTTTTTATTATTAGACAATTAAAAACATTGATTTATAGAGTAACAGTGATTATAGGTTTATAATTGTTATAAGCAACATTTTACAAGATACATATATTTTCTAGAAAACTTTTATTTTCTTTTATAAATTGCATAATACATGTATATAAATTGGGAAATATTTCTAATAATAGAATATTATTGTAGCCTCATTGAGGTATTAAAATTAGGTATAAAGTGAAAATGAAAAACATGTTTTTAATTTTACAACCGCTCACAAATATGTATGGATAAATATGGAATTGTTGACTGTCATCAAAACATTTTTTATTTACTATCATTTAGGTAGTTGTTTTTTTTAACAACTATAGGTAATTTTTATTTTGTAACAGAAGACTCATGATAATTATAGATCTATTATCAGTTTTTATTTATATTTATAGACATATTCAATTAAATTTACAAAAAATGTCATAATCAATCATGATTAGAGTCTTAATTGATTGACAGTCGTAAAAAACTTTAATTGGTGTGCAACAACAAAACATTTTTGATTTTATATTTGAGTATTAATGCACAATGGATAAAGAATGGATAGCAACGGTTACAAAATTAGTAACTGGTTAACTATGTTACCATCATATATCTGCCGTATATATTGAAAAGATCAGCCATTACTATTATTGACAATTTATTTTGGATCACCTCTACGGTTATCATACAAGACATGTACATGTAACCCTTTATATCTGCACAACATTCTTTGATTTGATTCCCAATAAGGCAAGAATATGTTTTATGTGTGAAAATCATCCAATCGATGTGCAGATTTATTCTATTAATTAGTTAATTATTGTCATCTTATGTAAATTATTATTTGAGCATCTAGAAAATTGATCAAAGAAATTGTATTTCTTATTGATGACTTGTCAAATGATTACTTATTGAAGATGTGTGCACCAAAATGTGACATGTCAATTTTGCTATTCTGTTGTTATTTTTTTGATTAGCTAACAAAAGATTTAAACCTCTTGTTTAGCTAGTTGAGAAATTTATGTTACTCTGTTTGTTAAAAAACAGGTAGATCTTTATTATATCTTTATTCTATTTTTGTCCTTTGTCTAATTTTATTACATATGCCAGTATTTTAGTAAACATGAATAATTTTAAATATAAAAAGGTATATGGGCAAACTATGTGGGTAATGAAAAATATAAGGTTGTTAAAAGCAAACACATTAGTAAATAGAAGAAAAAAAGAAAATTTGAAGACATTACAATAGTTTGTTCACAGTATGTATACATGTTATGTCAACAATTGACTGAAAGTATTGTCGGTTAGAATTAACTTTTAGAATTAGACTCATCACTTTCTGTTTAATATCGGAACAATTCTGTGAATCATTTAAACTATAAACCATTGTTTGATGAATGAACTAGGTGAAAGTAAGTTGGCACAGTGGTACGAGCCTAAGTTCTACTTGAACCGGAGGTCGCTGGTTCAAGTCCTAACCCCCTCTGTTTTTTGGGAGGGGGTGGGGGAGGTTGTATACTTTTTTTCTGACTGTTTTTTTCCATTAATTTTATTTTTTAGTGGAAATGGTGACTAACGTGCCGCATGCTTTCATATTTCTGTGCTAAAAATAGAAAATAATAAAATTCTAACACGATCGGGCTTTGAACCCACAACCACCTGCTTGACAGTTGAGCATCGTTACCAATAGACCAAATGCACTTTGTTATTATGTTTTTGTATTGTTGGGTATTAAAACTGATTGCACTTGATTGCGAAAGTACAAGCGTCTGCAATAGCTCAATCAGTAGAGCGTCAGCTTGCGGATCGGGAGGTTGGCCGGGTCAAACCAAAGACTTTAAGATTGGTAGAAGTGGCTTCCCTCCTAACGCTTGGTGCTAAGGGGAAAGCATTTCACCTGACTTGTCGATGTCAGTATAATGGACCGGCAGGGTTCAGTCCCAGGGCACCTCATAAAGTGCCCCTGTGCTATAACGATAGAAATGTCGCTGCACAGTATCAGCAAAAATGCTGGCAAATCCCATCCCATCCCAAAGGTACAAACTGATGCAGGTTTCTATAAATAGATTGCCAAGGTTTCTATAAATAGATTGCCAAACATAAGCGGCATATTTATTAGTCTCAAGTTAATTCTAACGGACAATGCATAATTTGGTCACAGTATGTATACAGTATCAAAACTTTGCCAAAAAGTGTTAGCTGTAGAAGTTATTTTATATAATTTCAATTATTTATATATCAGTAACACAAGTAAGGCTTTAATATAAAGGTAAAGCCTTTTTGTTTTAATCTCATGGAAAAAGTAACAATTATTTTGCTTTTATTCAAAGGCATATACCTTTTGTTTCATCTAAGCTAGAAGAAAATAACAATAGTAAGGCTTTCAAGTGAAAGCATAGTCTTATTCTTTTTTTTTTAATCTAACACAGAAGTAAATAACTATTTTTAGCTTTAATAGAAAGGTAAATACTTTTTGTGCTGTTTTCTAACATAGACAAAATTAACAGTAGATAGCTTTTGTACTAAGGAATTCACTTTTTTTTTCAACACAGAGGAAAATATTTATTATAATCCATTGTAGTTAGATTACGATATACAAATATACTGTTGTTTCTATATACACTGTAGGTAAATTTTGAGTGTTAATATTTTAAGTAAAATGCGTGATATGACCCTTGTACGAAATAAAGGAATGTTGTATTCTGTTATGAACTAACCAAACGTAGTGATTATATATAATAAATAGTACAGGTATGAAATGAATTTAGGTGATAATTATAAACTTTATATTGGTTATACAATAAATGCATTTAATTTCTAAAATTTATTTATAAGATTGGTTATACGATAAATGCATTTAATTTCTAAAATTTATTTATAAAATTGGTTATACAATAAATGCATTTAATTTCTAAAATTTATTTGAAATCAGACATTCATTTTTTATACTAATATGAAGGTTCAAGTGAAGTTATGACATAAATGCATTTTCTTTTTTCTCCAATGTTTATCTCACACAAAATAAAAAGTCAATAGAACCTAGGTACTTGATCAAAAGTCATGTTATGTAATAAGTGTTTGCTACACTTAAAGTGACATAGGCAATTATGATCTGTTCAAGGATTTCTTTCATTGTTCGCAGAAAGTGAAACTTTATTAAACCATGGCGAATAGGGATTGAATATGGTTTGGAAATATTACCTCTGGTCACAAATTAATATATAATATTTTACCCTTCAAATAATTCAGAATTTTGAGAGAAGCTAAAACATCTTAATGATTCTTAAGCTTATTTAGTAGTGTTGTATCACCATTTTGTTTTCATAGAGACGTCCCTTTCCGTAATCAATTTTTTTTTTAAATATGTCTCTTGGGGAAAAAATATATCACATTCTACATGTTTATCATATTCTTATGTTTCACATAATGTTTCAGCTAATTTTGAGCAGTCAATAACATAGCATTTGGTGATTGTCTTTTTGTGTAAAAAGGAGTAATATAACAGCTGATTACCTTATGTGTAAAAAGGAGTAATTCTGCAGCTAATTTTCTTATGTGTAAAAAGGAGTAATTCTGCAGCTGATTTTCTTATGTGTAAAAACGAGTAATTTTGCAGCTGATTTTCTTATGTGTAAAAAGGAGTAATTTCGCAGATGATTTTCTTATGTGTAAAAAGGAGTAATTTTGCAGCTGATTTTCTTGTGTGTAAAAAAGAGTAATATTTCACGAGCGTAATAATGACTAGACATTTGAAACTGTTTAAGGTTGTGTCTAAATAAAGTTATTTTTCTGTCTCAATAATTGTTTAAAGCATGAATATTACCCCTTGCACTACCTCTGATTTAAATTATTTCTTCTTATATCCGTTTTACTAATTAATTGTGATTTCTTTTGTACATGTGTCTCAAGCCACAAACTATTATTTATTGGAGATACCGGTTTTTGAAATTTATTATAATGATACTAATATTTATAATAACAATAATGATCATTCCAATTACAACTTTCTTGGTAAAAATCAATTGCAGTAATAAATGATATGCATTTAACCCCCTATATTGATATTATATACACTTTGTTAAAATATCAATGGGGACCTGCTCACCAACAGAAAGCACATTGTGTGTTCGTAAAGTAGGTCAACGGTTCCCCTAGTGCTTTACATTTGCACTGATTCTTTTTTCTATGTAAACAAACTTTTATGACAAGTAAATTGTCCATAATCTTTTATTAAAACTTAAATATACTGTCAGTTAAGGGAATTGTCCCACGGACCTTGTGATCTTGAATCCAGTGCCTCAACAGCCGCAATTGATATTGCTATTCATATTTGCCAGTCCCTATAAGAACCATTTTACTAAATAAGTAAGAAAATACAACAGTGTTAATTCAAATGGGGTTGCCCACCTTTGCCAATTTTTTAGAGTCTAGTTATAACTGCCCATTATCTATGACTGCTCGATCGAGTCCAAAGAAGGGCAAAAATGCATGTGTGCAGGCTTTGGCGGATTTACAAATGACTGGATTTTTTTTTTTTATAAATCATAATTTATTTGGCCGGATATAGATTGTTCAATTGGCATACATGTATTTAGGAGTTTTTTGTTTTGTTGTTCTACAGTGTATGCTTGATTGGTATTTGTATGGTAATTGTAACTGTTAAAGAAATATTTTCTTATTATTACTTTGGTCCAAAGTTAAAAATAATATTGGTATGTTTAAGATTCGTACTTATAATGTAAACGCTAACATTAATAAGAATATATGACAAAGTCCTGTGAGCATTGCAACAGATACCAAAATTTAAAAAGGCACAGGACAAAAGGTAATCACAATGCTAGCTAAATGTAAAATAACTAATCTGTGATGAGCCATTTAGCAGAGTAAACCCGACAGTTACCGCTTTGGAACGGTCAGTCGGCAGTATCGAATTCGTTACATAAGTACTGGGTTTACATTTGTTAAGGTATATATGCATTCAACAAACGCGAATTGTGTAACTACAATAGGAAACTTCCTATGTTCACAAATTTGACTGTTTATTGTTGTGCAGTTAAATACAAACATTGATTTACGGCGTTGAAATTATTAAGTCATAGGTTTAATTACTGTGAACGCGAGGTATTGATAATGTACAGTGAGCCAAAAATTCAAAAGGAAAAAGATTTTACTGTAATCAGTGCAAGTAACGTACAAGAAAGAGCCCGGATGTGAGACATCCGAGGCGCCGCAAAGAGCATGCGCTTGAGACAAGAAGATGACTGTTCTGGCAACATAACACCCTTACACTTGCTGTTCATTACATTAATATGCTTGAGTAACTAACCGTAACTCTGATGGTAACTAGATTATCTGCTTTCTTCCTTGATGTCTGCTACATTTGTAATTGCAAGCTGCACTTTAAACATCGGCATCTTTTTATTCATTCTATACATAGCGTGTGACGTCACTACGTTAAAGTCATCTCTATACTACAACTCGTAACTCACACAAAATTTGAGATTTGTGCCTACATAAAAATAGTTCCGCGTAGGAAATACGTTCGATTATAATATTCATTGAATTAAGATAAATGACTAAACAACCATATTCTAAGTCATTATTCTATGCCCAGAAACTTTTAAAGTCTTGATATTTATAGATAAATGGAAAAAAATACGATGAGCAAGTTTTGCTACTTTCGCTTTCGTGTTAACTGTTCAGCTGTTATGTTACGTGTAGTGTGCACGTAGATCTACACCGAATTGAATTGACAATTTTACCAAAGTTCTGGACCGTTTACAAAATTTAGTTCAAAATGTTTGCATAAAACATATTTTAACTATTAGAATGTATAAAAAATGCCAAAATAATCTGTTGTATACCTCTCCGTACTTGTTTTGTTCATTTTAACAATCACTTCCGTATTCATAACAGCCATGTTGAAGAACTACTTTACCCACAATACACCGAGTGCATTCACACAGGTCATTTTGACCGTGTGTTGACGCAACGTCTTTTTATTAAGTTAAACCAGACCTCTCCAAACAGCTGCGAATTCGTATTTATGCCTGCTATCTTTTATAACTGCAAGCTTCACTTGCTTAATGCCGGCTACACTGTTTAAAGCGGAGAAAAAATGTCTCGCAGAACATCTGCGATGCGATTTCCTGCTACTGTTACACAATCCCACCCCAACCCCTCACCCCCGCTAAAACTGATTGGGATTGAGATATCTTCAATATCCAGTGATGTTTCACTCATACCTTCGGCACCAGTACGTGCAAAAGTTCTTGAAAGTTGTGTATCATTTGAAACACAAAGTCTTAGTTTTTTTATTAGCAGAGTAATGATAAATTATTAAAAGCGTCTTCATTAAAACGGTTTGTTCTGTAATTTATAAATTTAGCTCACTAGTACTTTACAAATGGTTACAGTTGTAGTTTTGTAAACTTCAAAAGTAACTCATTATTTTTTGTATGCACTAGTTGCCATCGTTACCGTAGTTGACTTGTAACTTTCAAAAGTAACTTCTTGTAATTTGTATGCACTAGTTGCCATCGTTACCGTAGTTGACTTGTAACTTTCAAAAGTAACTTCTTGTAATTTGTATGCACTAGTTGCCATCGGTTACCGTAGTTGACTTGTAAACTTCAAAAGTAACTCATTGTCGATCCACTATTTACCATCAATTACTGTAGTTGACTTGTAAACTTCAAAAGTAACTCATTATAATTTGTATGCACTAGTTGTCATCGTTACCGTAGTTGACTTGTAAACTTCAAAAGTAACTTCTTGTAATCTGTATCCACGATTTACCACCGATTATAACTTAAATAGTAATACATGAGATATCAAAAATGTCAAAGGCTTTCCGATTGATTCAAGTGAACACGAACATCATTCTTAACCAGCATACATCTCACATCTGCTTTGACGACCGAGAAGTGTAGGTGCTATATTCTTGTACATAAGGTCGCTGGTTTCAACCTTATTTTTGCATTTTCATGAATTTTGTTCAAATGTTTGATATTGACAATTAGATTACCTTTTTGCTTTTTGTGTTGTTTTTCCCCACAAATTTCTTTACAAAGGATTGTTTTGACAATGTGTTAGTGCTAAGAACAGAACAAGATGTGACATACTGTTTGAAAAAGCTTTGTACACCTCATCCTCGGAACCTACGTTCATTCACACCGCTCTCTTTCATGGTGGGCTTATAATATTAGGCTGGTAAAAGTTCGTTTTCGTGAATATTCATAGCAAACAGTGGTCCAATGAAAATGTGCGTTACATCGACGCAACTCTTCAATTGAAGTTAAAAAATCACAACTATTTGTTAGTGTCAAGATGACAACCAATAGTCCAGTGAAAATGCACGTAACGATGACTTTACTCTTCAGTTTGAAAAAAAACAAACTATTTGTCAATGTCAAGATGGCCTCACTAAGCTGCGACGCCTGTTTACAAATTATAATAATTTCATTGGCTGAATTTCCGTGCCGTTTTGGACACGGAGCCAATCAAGTGCTTCATGCATATATTCATGATGACGAAGTTTTCTGACCAAGTAGCCCACAGTATATGGATGTAGTGACAACGTGGGTGCCGACGATGTGTACAGCTGTCAGGGAACAGCGATTTATGAATTCAGTATTTATTTGCTAGATGCTAGTCAGTCAATCCAGTTTGACCGTTGTTGTATTTTTGCTCATGTGCAGTTACAAAGTTCCATAAAATTTATCTTATTGAAGTATACTAATATGTCATGCAATTCAACACCATTTTTCATTGACAGATAACATTATTAAAATACTAGGTTTTATATGTACAAGCTTTATGTCTAAAACTTTTAATCTTTCCCGCCGTTTTTGGTCTTGACTACATTTTCACTAAGCAAAACGTTTGTTTTAATTTGAAATATTTTGTCATTCAAAATAGTATTTTTTTATCTTTTTTAGAACTAAATGGTTTGAAACAATTTTTAAGATCAAATTCCCAAGTATATCCCCAGTCTTACCTTGAGCACGTACACAGTTAGGAGTATTTGCCATAAACAGAGCACTCTGCATTGATCACTTGATTTTGTGCGTAAGTTGAATGCGCCATTTTGTGTCATGATCTTATTTGCTATTATAATAGTTATTAAAATACATAACTGTTAAACATCAGCTATAAATCATTTTGCTGACATTTAAACTAGTCATCATAAACATGTACAAGAATGATTGCATTTTAATTATTATTTGTTTTTCTGTGAGATAATATCACAAGACTCTACAAAAATGCTTTTGTAATTCTAATTAGTTGTAAAATGGTATCAGACAGGTTGTCTATATCAAATACATGTAACAATATCTTACCGTAGTTTGATGAAATTTCGTTTGATCACTTTTAAAACTCAATATGTACGCCACGGATATTTTACGAATCATCTCTCAAATGCATGACGGGAAAAACCCGCGAAAATAAACATGTCGGTGCCTATGACGTCATCAAAACAACAAAAATAAATGTTTTTTTATCTGTACTGAAATACAGTAACAGTTATATATCTAACGAGATGTGAACAGTTAACTTGATATTTGAAAGTTTATAGGATGAAATAATTCTATACAATACATCTATCGCATTCTTAAGAACTTTTTTTATGGCGTATTCTTCTTCCGGCGAACAAAACGATCGTGATTCTGCAAGTATCACTGGCCCAGATTGTGCCGAGGACGGAATTACCCGAGGTGTTCCGATTGTTCAAGTAACGGCAATTCAGACATTACCTCAGTTGTTATAACTCTAAATATATTTTTTCTATCCAAATCTATGAATAAGCGCGTTTGGAATTTTCTGCTTAAAATTAGAGCTGATTACCCGGATGATGATGTTTGTTTTTGTTTAAAAATAGTTAACTGCAGTGTGGCTTAGGATATTTTGTTTTTGTTTTCGTGATGGCGAATGGGGTGCTTCACTTTTCACATAGATATTGGGCATCAATCAATAAACAGCATACCTCTCGGATCTTTCGTTGGGTAACAAAACTTTAATTGGTTGTTTGAGAGAAACTGTCGGAAACCATATTTACATATATTCTCTTAAAAACCCATATTGTACATGTATATATATATATATATATATATATATATATATATATATATATATATATATATATATATATATATATATATATATATATATATATATATATATATATAAATAATTGTCATTAAAAAAACATCCGTACATATTTCAATAAGAATTGCAGCTCACTTTTTTACTGTATTTAATACCCAAAGAGGAAAAGTGCGCTCTAAACATGATAATGGATACCCTCTTGTCCATCACTTTTGTTATACGTTTGTAGCTTTACGTAGATAGAAAACAGTTGCCTGTATTTGTTGCGTATCATGTAGAATGTTAATAATAATTGGATTGTCGTGTTTGTAATTGGAAGTCCAAGACGGACACTGTTAATTAAACATTTAAACATATTGCTAATATTATTTGTGCAATTTTCCTATTGACAATGATTTAAGTTTTTGTGTACAATTTTTGTGCAATGTCATTTCGGATTGTTGGTGAATGTGGTAGGATTATTCTAGAAATTGTTTTTCATTATTTAAGGTATTATAGTATTATATTGCTTTTAGGCTTTAATTTTACGAGCCTAAATTATATTCATCGACAAAGGGCGCGTTTTCTATTAAAGATGACAAAAGCGGTAACAGTGTGATGCCGGTAACATGTCAAGTAGAGATGTGTTGACGGATCGTTATAGCCATTTTAACCACGCCCCCGACAGGTTTAGGGTCAACGATGATGAACAATGATGAGCATTTAACATTTGCAAATTGTACGTGCAGTTTTGTCGATGATGCAGTAAATATTCAGGTTAGGATTTTTAAAACAGTAGAAAAATGAAAAAATCACCATTGCTTGTTTCTTCATCTTGATGGTACAATCACTGAATGTCCATCGCTTTGATTCGCCGAAAATCAAGATCTGCTCGCTATTACTTTTGTGCAAGAATTCGAAAACTGCTATCAACACATATCGTAATAATAAATACCTTAAAGTCCTGTGATACTTATGATTACAAAGCGATATGACAATGTCTCCAAATTTCAATGATGTCAAATCTTAACATGTGGCAATATGGAATGGAATTTTCCGATTGGTCGGATCTCGAGAAATAGATCTGTTCTGGGCGTGGCGGATTCCGATTGATCGGATCTCGAGGAATAGATCTGTTCTGGGCGTGGCGTTCTCCGATTGATCGGATCTCGAGAAATAGATCTGTTCTGTGCGTGGCGGATTCCGATTGGTCGGATCTCGAGGAATATATATGTTCTGGGCGTGGCGTAGGAATAGATATGTTCTGGGTGTGGCGTTTTCCGATTGGTCGGGTAACAAGAAACTTTTCTGGACGTGGATTTCTCCGATTGGTCGGATCACAAGGAATAGATATGTTCTGCACGATGAATATATCTGTTCTGGGCGTGGCCTTGTCCGTTTAGTCGTATCACAAGGAATAGATCTGTTCTGGGCGTGGCGTTCTCCGATTGATCGGGTCACGAGGAATTGATCTGTTCTGGGCGTGGCGTTGTCCGATTGGTCGGATCTCGAGGAATATATATGTTCTGGGCGTGGCGTAGGAATAGATATGTTCTGGGTGTGGCGTTTTCCGATTGGTCGGGTAACAAGAAACTTTTCTGGACGTGGATTTCTCCGATTGGTCGGATCACAAGGAATAGATATGTTCTGCACGATGAATATATCTGTTCTGGGCGTGGCCTTGTCCGTTTAGTCGTATCACAAGGAATAGATCTGTTCTGGGCGTGGCGTTCTCCGATTGATCGGGTCACGAGGAATTGATCTGTTCTGGGCGTGGCGTTGTCCGATTGGTCGGATTTCGAGGAATAGATCCGTTCTGGGCGTGGCGTTTAAAATAAACAATGCACCCTCTCAGATGGCGGCTTGCTGACAGGATAATAATTGCTGATGATGGGAAAGTTAATCAATGTGCCGCCGTTCGAAACCACCTTTTAGAAATGTCATTCCTTAAGCAGAGAGGTCATTGGGGAAGGCAATAAAACAATCAAACAAGATGCTCATGGGGTTACTTCAATG
Organism: Sinonovacula constricta; assembly: GCA_007844125.1. Taxonomy (NCBI): domain Eukaryota; kingdom Metazoa; phylum Mollusca; class Bivalvia; order Cardiida; family Solecurtidae; genus Sinonovacula; species Sinonovacula constricta. The sequence continues at coordinate 10,182,404 of CM017570.1, forward strand.
CCATTTGTCAGCAACACTCTTATCCCCACCCTTTTCCCCGATACCACTGTAGGCAGAAGCTGTGCTGTGTCAAGCACGGTAGCCGCCCAACCACCACTACCTACCACCTAGGGTGAAAACACATCCTGTACGATTTTAAAGCTGTAAGTCTGTATCGCCATTATCGTTATAATTACATTATTCAGTTTGTGGGGATATCAGTTTTTTTTTATTGTGGCTGATTATACATTTATGTATATTGATAACACACTTACAGAACAAGTTGGTTTTTTTTTCCAAATTTACCAAGGTTTGAAACGGGATTTCAGTTGGAATTAAGTTGTTTTAATTACCGAATGTTAAGTTAGGACCCCTTATACTGAAGGTTTGGACCTATTTAAGGCTAGGACCCGTTATACTGAAGGTAAAGGCCATTAGGTGAGTGATTCAATGTCACAATGGTTCTGTTGTGTTTAAGCGCGGATTTGCCCATGTGATCTGTATAGCTACATAGATATTATAAAACAACATATTTCATTAATTTATAAAGTGTTTTTTTTTTTTTGGAACGTCTTCCTACTGACGCACGGTGCGTAGGCGGTTCTTCCAAGAAGTTTAAGCTTAGTTCGTTTGCCGACAATTACAATGTCCAGACATTATAATGTGGGCGCGATTAATAAGGTATAAGCAGCCAGAAACAATAAAAAGTTTTGCAAATTTTACCTATGTCAGCCATGTCATGATCGTTATTACAAGTCGACTTGTCACAAAGTTGTTATCTGTTAGCTTGTGTAATATTAATGTTGTTCGAGACAGTAAGTAGCTAGTACAACTTGTATTCGAAAATTGTCCTTATTAGTTATCTATTATTCATTGGCTGTTTTAAATTTGCCTGGATTTGAGGACACGTTTATACTTTGTGTCATTTGCTTCCTTACAATTGTGCACATATCTTGGTTGAAGAAAGGAAAATTTATTGTAATGACATGCCTTGTTCAATGTACTGGGATTAATATATTGCACTGATTAAGAACTGATGATAGCAGACATCTGTGAATATATTTTTTATGAAAGTTAAACAAGTATGTAATTATACATCTATATTTTAATGTAGAACCATCGTCAAAATAAAGTTTGTCTAAATGATCTAATCATTGTTTTCTTGTTTATCCCTGGTCTTTGTTTGCATTTAATGAATATTCAAATATTCGGCCTATTTTACTTTTATTATTGGTTTATTTGTTTGTTTTGTTTTATTGGGTTTATCATCCCACCATCAGTATTTCAGTTATCTGGAGACGGTGTCTACTTGAAGCAGATATAGTGCTGCCTTCACTGTGTATAGCATTAGCATTAGCTTCTGCCTTCAAAGATGGCTGCCTAAAACTGTCTTATCAGTGCCTATGACATCACATGGAAACTATATATTCCTCATGTAAAGGCTAACTGGACCCAGTCAGGTAACGGGATTTCCCCACATTTTCGCGATGACCCGCCCAATGTTAGATGGGGGAGATAGCTGTTAGGGAGATGGTGGATATTTCGTAACACATATTGTATGTTTCTTTCTTTTTTTTCTTTTTTTTAAAGAAATTCTTTCTTTAATCACATTTATTTTAATCTAATTGAACTGATTTGGGAATATTGTCTACAGTATGAGTAGATGTGTGCATTTGATGTGCGCTGCGCTGACTTTGACACTTTTTAAGTAAAGACAATGACATGTCCATCTCTTTTCAGGTGTTATTGATTTTCTCACTATATCAATATTGAATTTCTAAGAATTCTGTTAAAGCTGGATTAATGCTATCGTCTTAAGATTTAAAAATTTAAATATCTGTGGTCATTTTTACAGTGCCTTTTCGTATTTTCCTCTTTATAGGAGACATTATCCAATAACTAAATTATTGCCGCCCAAACAGCACATTAATTCAGTGCTCTGCCTGCACCATGGTAGTGTACAGGGGAGCATTGTGGCCTAGCATATCAGGCAAATTGAAAGATGTATAAAACAAATTATGATTTTTTAGGGTGAACTATGATAGATCAGGTCTCACTTCTAGGACACAACCGAATTAGACAGTGTTGATGTAGCATCTATATACATTTCTACGTCGATCGATACTGTCGTTGGGAAATACGACGTACAAGTATACGCACAAAACATCACAATTATATTATGTTAATAAATAAGTCATTTGATATTGGCCCTGATATTTGTCCGAGGGCAGTCGGGTTGGCCCAAGGCCGAGGGCCAAAAAAAAACGACTGACCCGAGGACAAATAATAGTTCCTATATCAAATCACTTATTTATTGTCTATTATATTAAATAACTACATGTTCTTATAACATTTCACATTTAATACTTAGTTTTTGCATCAATCCACGTTTGTGAAATCTACACGTTGTAATATAACACATTCGGTTGAACACTACCTTTGCATGCCGTTAATGTTTGAAAACTGAGAATATTTTGTTTAATAAATGTATGCAACCTGTCGGCGTCTACACATAGACCGAGTTTAAACAAAATGGCTGCCATTTCCCAGAGCTTCTTGCTGAAATCTATATCATATTTTGGCTCTGCCTTATTAGCCAATCAAATTACTTCAAATGCGGGCTTTATATCAATATCACATTTCGGGGCCGAAAAAGTGATATTGATATTGGCACTGTTTTAAAGCAGACCGTCGTGATATTGAATGTGGCAATGCTTTTCTTAAAGGACTAATAACGTTAAGTTATTTAATAACAACTGATAACACATGTAACGGTTGTATTAAAATACATATAGTCTGTTTACAGTGAGTAAATATTTTTGTTACTTATATCAAGAATTAAAGATGGTCCATAAATGGTTCCGACTTTTATAAGTGTTGTTCAATATACAGCTCAATAGTTATTCCTGCGAAGTCAATAGACTCCATACCGGACATGTAATCAGTAGAGCATCGGCTCCAGGTATAGGAGGCCCCGGATTCGAACCCGGGCCGCGACATACCAAAGTCGTTTAAAATGGTAGTGGTATAGCTCCCTTGCTAACGCTCAAGCAAATAAAAGGGTAGTTTCACGACTGGTTGTCCCGGTGTCAGGATAATGTGACTGGGTGTGGTATCATGAGTGGTGTTTACGGCATACTATTCACAGTGAAGGCAGCACTATATCTGCTTCAAGTGGACATCGTCTCCAAATAACTGAAATACCGTTGGCGGGACGATGAACCCAATAAACAAACATTTACCAAGGCGACGTGATCGTCGTCGTCGTCGTCGTCGTCGTTCTTGCTCTTATTGCTTTATGGTTCCGAGGCCTTGTTGATTCTAGTTATTTCATAAATAATGTGACGGGGTATGGTATCATGACAGGTGTTTACACTGTAGGCAGATAACTGAAATACTTTTGGTGGGACGATAAACACACTAAACGTTTTGTCAATCAATAAAATACAACAGTAAGCTTGCTGTGTTAACTGCATTGATTCAAGATACATATGTCAGCTTAATTAAACCAGGGAAAAGTGTAGAGTTGTGAAAACACATGTATGTAAGCTTTTAAAACACGAAGTTTTTAAAGTAAATTTGTCTAAGGTCGAAGTTAGCGTCCTTAAACGTGTATGTATATCCAGTATTTAATGTATTTTTCTTTATTCTTTCTTTTAAACCGCATGCAGATAATTTTAAACTTGGAAGCCATGCAGTCTTCGTAGGTAACTTCACCTATTCATAATGTTACATCTTTGTATGCAATTTATTGTATGTAGGTAACTTCAACTTGCAAGCCTTCAAAGAAAACTGTGGATTATTATTATTGTATCATTTTACCATAATAGAATATGAAACTGGGTTTAAGTGACATAAAAGTACTGTAGACATTTATCCTTATACAGCATTAGTAGATTATGATACATAATTTGCGAATACTGTGATAAAGTTGAATGGATTTTGATTCATACCCCTCCCCACCAAAATTTTCTGGATCCCTGTGTTCAAGAACAATTGTTAAACGGTAGAGTATCTAGGACAAACAGCTTCTTTGCTCTAATTTTAGTTAAGGAAGTTTTTTTATAACAATCAATGTTCATTTCGCCAGCTCAATGTTACCTGTCACGTACTGTTTAGTATGCCTTTTTTCAAGCGGTTTGGACACATTTCAGCCAGATGCGGATCCAGAAAATGTGGTGGTTTTGGGGGGTGGGGACTAGGGTGGTGGGGGTGGTGGTATAAATTATGTAATCAAATAATGTTGTTGGTGGTGTTGGTTTTGTTGTTGCTGGTGGTAGTGGTGGTTGGGGGGGGGGGGGTTGTATAAATCATGTAATCAAATAATGTTGTTGTTGGTGTTGTTGGTGTTTTTTGGTGGTGGTGGTGGTGGTGGTGGTGTTGGGGGCGGGTATAAATCAAGAACCATTCAACTTTACCGCAGTAAATACTAGATATCTATACACAGTTACGGACCCTAACTTCTACATAACGCAGTCAATAGACAAACTTTACTTAGTAGTTTTCAAGCTTACATGTATCTGTTATCCCACCTCTATTCGTTTACCTGGTTGGTGGTGGGGTATGCATTTGTCAGCATGTTTTAAAGGTCGTTGTTATCATACAGTGTGTTTTTTATATAAAAAATCTTGTATTTATATGAAAATGACACTTTTCCTTGTAAAAACCTATCATCGCAGTGAAACCCTCCCATGCCCCCCTACCACTCCCGTTTTGCTTTTGATAGACATCGCAATGACCAATTATGTTAATTTTAGCGACCTTCAGCTGTTTTGTGACAAATGTCTGGGTAGAACCACCGGCGCACCATATGTCAGATGGAAGACCTTCCCCACGTTAAGCCCTTTGTCCCAAACGGGACTCGAACCTACGCGGTTGGAGGCTAAGCAGTCAGAGCAGTTACAGATCGGCGGATCCACCACGGTCGCCTCAGCAAAACAAGTGTGTAATCCAATATAAACAAGACAATTATAGGCTTTCCTATACATACGAGATGCAGTTTCCTAAACTAAGCGAATTATTCGATATCGCCATTTAGCTTAATTAATTTCAAATAAGTTAAGTAGTTTTAAATAGGTATATTTTTATGCAAAATCCAAACCGGCAATTAAGCGAGGCGTAATTTTGTTTTGATGATATAGGCCTAAAGTCTGAATCAAGTGATCTAAAGTGGTATTGAAATAGGGCAAAGGTAAATATAATGAACCGGCAGTGAAAGAGTGCGAATCCTGGACGTTTCGTTCAAGGTGGTTTATGACAGTTTGGACCAATTATTTTCCCCTCAAATAACCAAATATGCCAATTTTCAAATGAAAATGGCTTGCAAAATTTTATTCATTGATGTCCTAGATCTGTGTCGACAGAAAAGAATAAATGCCCACTCATCAGATATTTCCTATCTGATCCACGCTGCAGAAATAGCTATTTTTAAACTAAGAAAACCACGTGACAACTTACGTTATATGGTCCTCCGGGTAATATTCTGACACCGATATCTATTTTTAGAAGATATTATCATCATAGTTATTTATAGGTTTAGATAGAATAAACATTTAGAGCGATTTGTTTCCCGATTTATACTGTCTATCAATACAGGTGTTAAAATTTGTCTTTACTTCGACTAAGGTATGAGTTTGTGCAGAAACTACAACCAAATTTCCCAACGAGTGGTTGGATATTGTTACATGTATAGATAGTTTCCATGTGAGTCATCGACACTGTTTAAGGCAGCCATCTTTGTGGGCAGAAGCTAATGCAGGCCGAAATCGGGAAATATGTGCTATATTCAACTCACCACAGTGTTTTTATTTTTCAGTCTATTTTACTGAATTTTATATCAAATTTAACAGCTTTTATAAAGTATTTTAAATATCAAATCTATATTTTGATAGTTTTAAAAGTTAAAGAAATACAACCGAAAATGACACACTGTTAATTTTGTTTTAAGTATGAGCCAATGGTTTTATTTATTTCTCTGTATTAATTCTGTATGCATTTATCAATTGTCTATCAATACAGGTGTTAAAAATTGTCGTTACTTAGACTAAAGTATGAATTTGTGCAGAGACTATAACCAAATTCCCCAACGAGTGGTTGGATATTGTTACATGTATTTGATATAGGCAAACTGTCGGGTACTACCTTTTAAAATAATTTTAAAATGTTACTAGTTCAAGTGTCGTGCGTATCTGGTAACATGGTTTGACGTCACAATTCATCAAATGCTGTTAATCCCGCCGAGATAGGGTGTGCAATGAAAGCGAGTAATGTTCTGCTCTAGTAAACTTATTGTTTGTGTGTTTTTTTACCCAGCATGCATACGTTACGTGTACACTGCAACTTCCGAAGAAATCGCCGAGAGGTCCCGATTGGTGTACACTGTTTACCGCATTAGTAACCTCAGTTTCCGAATAAGGAAGTTTGCTGTTTACATATATATATTCCATCGCTCAATGTGATTTCCCGCCAGATATGACTCCCAGCTAGACTTTACCTGTATGGATAGAATGAAGGATCGACCCCCCTATCTAGTCGGGTACAGGTACGATTTGTGCATTATTAACTTGTGCGCATCATAAATTGTTATCTCTTACCTCGCTTTATCACTACAATACATGTACCCGGTATTCGCAACATCATCGTTTGATCATGAGTGCATGATTTTATTTTACAAATAAGGATTATTCACATGGAATGTAACGAAACGAGGTATGTATATGTCTGAGAAGGGTGGGACATGCCGCCATTTTTGCCGATACTGTGCAGCGAAATTTCTATCATCATAGCAGAGGGGCATTTATGAGGTGCCCAGGCACTGAAACCGGTCGGTCCATTAAACTGACACCGACGAGTCAGGCGTAATGTTGTCCCCTTTGCCCCGATCGCAAGGAGCGGAGCCACTACTACCAACTTTAAAGTCTTTGGTTTGACCCGGCTGGGGTTTGAACCCGCGACCTTCCGATCCGCATACCGACGCTCTCACTTGAGCTTTTGCGGCTGGTGTGTATGTCTGATCGTTATCTTAAGAGCAAGAGCTGAGTAAGGCATGTTTATGTAGACCCTGTTTGAGGTTTAATGTCTACAAAGCTGTGTTGTATTTTCAAACATTTTAATTGGAATCTTGTTTAGTATTTTTCTGTCATAGAATACTACTAAATTAAAGTTTTTTGTGTTAGTTTATCCATTTGTCGTTATTATACTTTTAGTTGTCACTGTTCATTACATACTGGTCGATTAAACTGCCGTGTTTATGATGAAATGTTTATAACATGTATAACATCAAGATATCCGTCTATCCTGTATTTGGAGCTCTCTTTCCTCCTTTATAGGTGTTCATTATCTCAAAGTTTGTGTTCACATACCATCCGTTCTCCCCTCATGTATTTATTTGTTACATAATGATTGTAAAGCGATATATTTTGTTTTGTATTGTTTTTTGTTGCATCGCTATTACGGTCATATTGTCGACGTCCGGCTAATTATTGGTGGAGAAAGACCCCAGACTTATGCCTGGGTAGAACCACCGGCGCACCGCAGGAAAGTTGAAAAAACTCCTAACATGAAAGTTCTCGCCCCGACCGAGACTCGAACCCACGTGAGTAGTTACAAGTCAGAGTCGCTAACCGCTCGGCCACGGGCGCCCCCTGTATGGTGATATGTATGTCAGTCAATCAGTCTGTCTGCACTTACCTGTCTGTCCGTCCGTCCGTCAGAGCATCCGTCATTTATCCAACTTAGTTAAATCTGTTCGTACTTCCGTATATCTAATCTGCATACGATTATCTCGTCTTCCTCATTTGGTAGTTTAATTTAGTTGTACATCTGTCCGTTTTTTGTTACATCGCAATGTGGTAGATTGGTGAAATGGAGATTGTCTCCTGTGTTAGTTAATTTCCGAGGTATTCCAAACAGTAGGTAGGTCCTTTTAGTTGGAATCCTTTGACTTTATCGGCTGTTCTTTTGTAAATATTCAATTACAAACTGTGATTTTTTTTACTTTTGCATAAATATAAGCTTAAAATCCACTTGAATACTTATAGAGATTTGTTATTTAAAAAGAAAATGGAAGTGTTTTTTGTTGATTGTTAACCTGGGTATCACAAGAAAGGAAGAAAAGTCAACATACACGCCAAAAGAATACAAGCATAAAAACCGAGTAAAACAAATGAAAAGACCTACTTGTACAATCGGAACACCTCGGATAATTCACGAATCATTTCTCGGATGTATGTAGGTAGTCGGATTACCTCGGCCATCTCCCTAAATGGGACTTCTTTTGTGACAGACGTCAAAACAAAGATGGCAGCTCGGATGACAGCTCACTATAGCACGATGCCTGTAAAACTTCACTTTGTGGCTGCTTCAAATTTAAATCATCCAAGTTTAATTTACCCGGCGCAGCAAAGACACAGCTTTTTAACGACTCCATTGTTTATGTTTTGTGCGAACTACATTTTAAGCATAGTCTTCCGACTTCCGGCGAACAAAACGATCGTGATTTCTGTACGTATCATTGCACCAGATACATCCGAGGGATGAGTGTCCCGAGGACGGAATTACCCGAGGAGTTCCGATTGCTAATTGCATTTAGGGATTATTCAGGGGAGACTATCCATTAATGTCTCTCATTGTGGTCATATTGTCGACGTACAGCGAGTTATTGGTGGAGTAAGACCTACATCTTTCTACAACAACTTTTACATAATGTACTTTTTACTTATTTGTCCCAAAGACTCACAATTAAGAAAACAATATTTAAAAAATGTTATTACACCTAGCCAACGGTACAAAAGTTTATAAACTTAAAGTCAAATAACTCTCCAAAAATACTTATCATGCTTAGTAAATTTATATATTTTGCAAATCTATTAAGAATAAACACATAAAGTTAAATTCATACTCATTAATATGT
>CM017570.1:10191393-10298893 GCA_007844125.1 Sinonovacula constricta
AAATTTCATCTACCTACTGTGGTATTTATACAATTCATTAAATAAACAATCTCTGTAATAAACATCACACTTACTTTGAATTAATCACGTTTAATTCCATCCATATTTGATTTATTTCCACCACTGTACACTGACATATTTCATTCTAAACAAAACGCAGCCAAGGGAAGTAACTCGTATCAGTTCACGGTTACACAACACCAACTTTTACCAATAATATCGAAAACTGACAAATAGTTGTGTCTAGAAAAGTCTGACAACATTTAATTTTTGTGTTCAATTAGTTCTAAATAATAATGATTGCATGGTGAATTAATGGACTTATACTTAATACTGTTTGTTATGAAATTGAGATTTCAACTTTGGATCGTGATGCGTCACCAAAAATGTAAATAAATATTTCCTAACACATTAAAATAAAATAAAATACAACAATATTAAATCTGTCAGGCTGTAGGCCTATATAAATAATCTAATATGTTTAAATCAATATCATGTAATCAACATACCTAAATAAGTCCTCCATTGTTGCATGGCTGCTTGACGTCGACTCTTCACAACAACTTGAAGCCATGCAGCTGTGACGTAAACCCTCCAACGTAGAGTTTCCTTTCGTCGACGTCGTAATATAAACATTGTGGTACACATATCCCATCTTTCCCGGCCAGCATCTCTCCAATAACCCGCCCCTCATCTGTCACCTGGACCACGTTGTGTGACCTCAGTCCAGCCACCATCACCATTCCCCGCTGGTCTGTGGTCACACCACAGGCTATATTCAGACCCATGTCGTCATTGGAGAGACGGAACACGACCCGACCGTCCCGGGACACACACACCAAACCATTGTTAATGTCACTGACAAACACACGATCACCGGCCTGGTTCACGGCGATACCGCTGATACTAGAGAATATTGACTGACCGTCGGTGTTCCGGCTGATGTCCCTGATCTTCTTACCGGACATGTCGTGGATCCTCAGGTTGTCTAGGCACCCAGCAAACAACTCTCCACCATGGCAGGCAAGTATGTCTGTCTTCTGGCCCATGTCGACCGTCCTGCTCGGTGTCAGACCCTTCACGGTGGATATAATGTGGACAATGTTTGACTTGTCAGAAACCTGTAACATAAACATGAACAACAGATGAACAATATACATGTTGATGTGTTTATATGTTGGTAATGTACGTTGTTGTTCGAGTCTCGACTTGTTGGAGAAAACTTTCATCTCGCTTTCACGGACGGCGTTCTGAAACAGTTGAAATGTAAACAAACATGTAAAACGATCCAAAGTGATTAGAATTATGAATCTGACTTTTATAAACTTAAGTTGGTTATTGTTTTTATGTTGGATTTTCAGTTATAAACAATTAATAAATAACGCTTTAAAGTTGAAAAATGTGTCTCGTCTCCTGTGGCAGAAACAAGTTTTGAACAATGCGGCAAAATCTACTTACCAGACGAACTTTTAGCAACATTAAATTGTACAAAACAAATGTCTATGTTGTTGTTATACCTAAATAATTATGTGATATTGCTATGGTTATTAATTTTAAGCATACATAGTATATTGTATTTATAGATTTAATTAAAAAAACACACGATACTTTACATTCCACAGGCTCCTGGCTCTCGAGGAGAGTATTCGAGTGCACTAAATGTTTATGATCTCTGAAATGACGTCATTTTGTAGCGCGTGCAGCAGAGGAATTCACTGTATGCAATCAGGGACGCGTAAATGTCGATGGACGGTTAATGCAGTTTACATTCAGACAATATTGATTAAAATCATATCCCGAAAACCGCTCCGCTCTTACATTTTGTAAGATCTGACTTGGTGATATTAAAATTCAGATTACTAGATATATATTGGCTTAAGAATATATTTGGCCAAGTTGTGTATGGAATTACATATTTATTTCAAATACTATGTCACTATCGGGCCAATCGTTAAACTATTTTGATTGACAGAGATATGCGATATGTTTACATTTTATGCGCTAGCGCAGTTCAGGAATAGTTCATGTAAATAAAATTATTTTGGCTAAATGGCGTGGAAACCCGTTTCAACTCTTTGATTTTCCCAACCTAGAGACAAAAGGAAACTAACCCGTTCCAGCGAAAACATGTTATGCTTTAAAGGCCGAGTATCGCATTTGAGTTCCGTGGATAATTTAATGTATGAAAAAGTAGTAATTGATGCTAATATAAACTTCTGACTATAAAACACAAGTTTACATAATTCATTGGTTAAAACAGTGTTGCTGTGTTGTTGTTTTTTCCGATTGTTCACAGAATACCTAAGGGAATTACCGCGGCTAATTTTAAAGCGGCTCAATGACTCGTCAAAATTTACGCGATTTTCACTATATAGACAAACAACAAAATGGCTGATTTGTAATGACAATTGAGTAACAATCGTCACGTGGCGCTCCCAATACGCTCTGCAAACAAAAACAACAACAACAAAAAACAAAAAACAAACAAACAAAAACAAAAAAAAAAAAAAAAAAAAACAACAACAAAATAAAAAAAAAATAAAAAAGGCGCGGAATCTAAAAATAGTATTAATAGGCTACGTAGCCTAAAAATGCAAAAACCGTGTTCACAATAGTAATTTTAAAAAAAATTATGAACATCTGGATTCGGCCTTCGAGTAATCAGATGTCATAATTACATATATTTTGCAAGTGTCGCTCTGTTGCGGTAAAATAGAGTGTACAGAAAATCCAAACAAGATCAATTGCGTCTAGGCTTGTTTAAAGTATCCAACAATATCAGGTAAAGATAACATCATGCCTGTAATGTGGTTTGGGGGTTCTGATCCTGCGCATAATACTTTCTTTAGTTAAGATGTAGGTATAACTACTCTAATAGTTAGAGAAAAAGAAAACGCAAAAACACTGGATCTCATTTTATTTTGTATTAATATATTATGAAATGCGAAGAGGATTTCCGCTATATAGATATGGGGTCTGACATAACACAGCTTCTTTCTGATATGGTGCCTTTGTTATCGATGTATCTTTTTTCATGCAGACTCTTTCCTTTTGCAATTACGAGGATTGGAAGAAAACACTGTCATGTGGGGCACTGTGGTTCTAAACAAATGCACGACCCTTATTCTTATACATCTATAGCCCAAACATTGGATGGCACTCAATGAAAGTTAAGTTTTATTGCTACTTTTCAATGCCAGCACATATTTAGGATAGCATCAATATCAAATCTTCTTCAGACTCTATCTTTATTAAAACCACAAAACTAACGCCAAAGTCTTGCGATCCGCTTGTTATCCGCATCAATGACCGGTCTATTTCGTAATAAATCGGTACATATAAATTGTGGAATTAATTTAAGCAATACTGGCAATATGTATGATGTCAGTGTCCATACCTCAAATACTAGGGTGGCCATTGACTAAAACTTGTTTACGTTAAATTGTCCACATCTTGTTCACAGACTAATTTTCCGCGTACATGCATGAACACAGTGACAAATAAACATGAACCACATGCTTACTCGGTCTTGGGTAAAAACAAAAAAAAAAAACATATACGTCTTTTCTTTCAACCCTGTCCGTATCTACTGTATTATTTGAACAACTTTAGTTTTATTGTTGTTGTTGTTGTTGTTGTTGATTTTAAATGTGAAAAAAGGAATTAAAGTTCCAACTAACACAGAAGAAGCATGTTAAAACATTGAATTGTCTAAGGGAGATACTTTCGCAATTACTGTTTTTTTAGTTGTTACACGATTACTGTTATTGAATACTCTCGATTGTGGAGAACTGAAAATAAATGGTTGATGAAATGTGCTCTTTGACTTTCGCGTTTTGCCAAACCATAATGTAAGTTTTTATCTTGTATACGACATTTCGTCGTTGTAATATGTTGCATTTTAAGTTACTTAATAAGTTTATTTACTTTGAGTTTGGAGACTTTAGTTTACAAGTAAAAAATCTAGTTGAGAGCTCACACCTTTTTTCGCGCCATTCATTTCCCTTGCCTTGTCATAGTACTGGAGTCTGTACCAATACGGCAATAGAAGCTTAGGGAGGTTTTGTCAAGTAGTTAAATGATATGCATTTATATTCACGTATTTCTGATATTTTGAACACGTCTACTTGGAATTTTAATCTTAAATTATTGTTATTAAGATATTACGTTTATTTTCACAAGCAAACTTTTGCTTGTAGTGACCCACTTCTCAAAGACCCCAGGACCTGTACCCTTTTTCAGAAAACAACAACAACAACAACAACAACAATACTCAAATACAGACAAATACAGTTAGGTCTTATAACAACACATTAATAGAACAATTTATACAACCTATAAAGTCTGATGTCCCACCAACACATTATATTCAATGTCAAGAGTCGTGTGCGCCTGTTTGCAGACGACACGATAGTTTACCTCACAATAAAATCACACGCATCTGCACAAAGTCTTCAGGAAGACTTACATAATCTAGAACTTTGGGAAAAAGAATGGTCAATGGAATTTAACCCTGACAAGTGTTAAGTTCTCAGAATACACAGAAAAAAGAAACCGGTTATCTTCCCATACACACTTCATGACACCACCCTCAGAACAACAGAACACGAAAAATATCTCGGGGTCACTATCAGTAGTAACCTCGATTGGTCATCTCACATCAACACCATCACAAACAAGGCCAAAAAACAGTCTGAGATTCATCATACGAAATGTCAAAACACAAAACAAACAACTAAAAGAGGCTGCATACAGAACATGTGTACGCCCCCAGGTCGAATATTGTTCAATTATATGGCACCCATGGCAGAAACACATCACACACAGAATAGAAATGGTTCAAAGGTCAGCCGCAAGGTTTGTTCAAAATGACTATCACTACACAAGCAATGTCACAAACATGCTCAGAGAATTAATGTGGTCTACTCTCGAGCAACGCAGAAATCAAGCCAGTCTCACGATGCTACACAAAATAAATAACAAAACGGTCAATGTAGATCACAGTCATCTCAAACAACAAATTCCTTATTCCCCACTCAAAAACAAAACACCACATGAATTCATTCTTTCCGCGGGCTATACGACTTTGGAAAGAACTACCGACTGAGATTAAGGATGCCCCAACGGTATCTGCATTTGCAAGTGGTCTAAATAAGTTTTATGCTTTTTAATTGATATTTTAGTTTAGTTAATTTATGTTTTCATTAAAATCTCATCAGTAAATTATTAGTCTTAAATTGTCAATGTTCAGGACTTGCGCCTGCCTTATGTAGTCAGTATTGACTTTTGGCAGTATAAAGTTGAAGTTGAAGTTGAAATAACATAAAAATAGGCAGCCTGATAAGCCCACTCAACACATATCGATGTTCAATAACATCAACATATGCTGTTTGATAAGCCCTTCAAGAAGTAAGGTTCAGTGTTCGCATGTGTCACAATGTTTACTGTTTTCCACTCAAGCAACACCATAGGAAACATGTTGTTTGGTTTTGTTTTATTTTGTAAAATACTTTACTATTATGATCATTGATATTTTCTACATTTTAATTAAAATTACCCAGTAGTGTACGGTGAACATTTTACAATTCTTTTTCTTATGAGTACACAGTATGCACATTTTCTGAAATGGGTCCTGACAATAACCTATGGACCCCTACATATATAAGGTATACCGTTAATTTTGTAATAGTACCTCATCTAGCAAATTCGATCTTTACCTTTACAATAACCACAGTTAAGTTTTAGCCAGTGTTGTTGAAATGTAGATTTATTAATGTATGCTATTGAGTCATCAGTATTAATATCATTTACATCATGTTCCTTGTCACTAACTTTGAAAACTTAACTTTTAAAAGTGCTTCAGTCTTTTAACTTATAGAGCATTATCTATCACTGGGATGAACTCCTCAGGCATTATATGATATATAAAGTAACTTATTTGGTGTTATCTATTACTGGGATGACCTCATTGGGCATTATATGTTACAGACATCAACTTATTAGGTGTTATGTATCACCAGCATGAACTCATTAGGCATTATATGTTACAGACATCAACTTATTGGGTGTTTTCTATCACTTGGATGACCTCATTAGGCATTATATGTTAGACATCAACTTATGGGTGTTATCTATCACCGGCATGAAGTCATTAGGCATTATGTGTTACAGTACTCAACTTATTGGGTGTTATCTATCACTTGGATGAACTCATTAGGCATTATCTGTTACAGATATCAACTTATTGGGAGTTATCTAACACTGGGGTGACCTCATTTGGCATTATATGCTACATAAATAAACATTTCTCTGTGTTGTTTATCACCGGGTTGACCTCATTGGGCATTATGTTACACAAATCAACTTATTGGGTGTTATTTATCACTGGGATGACCTCATTGTGCATTATATGTTACAGACATCAACTTATTGGGTGTTATCTATCACAAGGATGACCTCATTATTCATTATATGTTACATACATCAACTTATTATTTTAAATATTATTATGCATGTATTTTTATTATATAATGCATAACTATTGTATGTTTCTTTGTTATACATTATAATGCTGTATTTCAATAGTCTGTCATATGTTAAAAATAAATCTTTGATTTCGAAATGGTATTCATTTAATGTAAATTTAAAATATTCTACTGATACTCAAATACCATGTAGTTCAAATAATGTTCAGTTATTTCTAATATTTAAGATGTCCAAATAATGGTATTTCCTAAGTTGATTAATCTTGGGTAGAACACTAACTGTCCAGATTTTTCACAATCATTTTATAATTACCATTGGACGAGTCTGGGGTTAATTATGCAATATCTATGAGTCAATCAGCTGTGCTGAATATGCTGTGCGTTAAGCATGCTTTGGTCACCAGCTGGAACATATCTGATGATAGATCTTGTCATTACATCATAAAGAAGCATGTAGGGCCATATCAAACGAAGGCTAAATAATGCTGATAATTAATAATTTGCGTAATTTATTGCTTAAGCATTTTGGCTAATATATTAGTCTGTTGTATCTTTGTATGATAGAAGGAATCATTTGATACTAGAAGCCACTTCATATATATTTGAATTTGAATACCCATTGGATTTAATTTATTGAGCTCTGCTGGGTTCTTTTAAATTGCTGTTATATTCAGAATTAAAGTGTTTAAACAACTGGCAAGCCATTCTGCAGTTTTCCCGCACCCATCTTATCACTCTGGATAATAATTCACATTATTAACATATTGAACTTGACTTTTTCAAAAGTAGCATTATAATAATATCACCAGCATGAACTTATTGTGCATTATATGTTACAACATCAACATATTGGGTGTTATATAACATCAGCATGATCTTATTGGGTCTCATCGTTTACTGATATCAGCTTATTAGGCCTTATATTTTACCAACATCAACTTATTGGGTGTTGTATATAACATCAGCATGATCTTATTTGGTCTTTTATTTTACTGATATTAGCTTACTGGACCTTATGTGTTACCCACATCACCTTATTGGGTGTTACATGTATACAACGTCAGCATGACCTAATTGGGTCTTATACATGTATGTTACCAGCATCAGCTTATTGGGTGTTATATAACATCAACATGATCTTATTGGGTCTCATATTTTACTGAGCAGCTTACTGGACCTTATATGTTACCCACCTGAACTTATTGGAGGTTATACGTCATCGGCATGAGATTATTGGACCTTAAACACTATTTGCATTAATTTATTTAGTGTCTTCTATTACCACCATCAACGTGTTTCGTGTTATATATCACCTATATTATCTCATTGGTAATTATGTTTAACCAACATCAACTTGATGGATGTTATTTATTTGCATGAATTTGTTGTCTTAAATATTACCAAAATACATGCATATTGAAGTAATACAAATCAAGTTCATTAACTAATAGGACATTATATCTTATCAACTTTATGTTGTTGGGTGTTATAAATTAGTGACATTAAGGTATTAGGTCTTATATTTTACCACTTTCAAATTATAGGGTGTTTAATATTATCGATAATAAATTATTGTGACATATATTTTGCAGACATCAAATTATTGGGCGTTATATATATAGGCTATTAATTTATTGGTTCTTGTACTTTACAGACATCAACTTATTTGGAGTTATATATTACCGGTATTATCTTATTGGATCGTATAATTAACTGCATGAACTTATTAGGCCTTACATGTTACTGTTATCGGCGCCTTTTGGCCTTATATGTTACAGTTATCAAAGCACTTGACCTTATATGTTACTGTTATCGATGCATTTGGCATTATATATTACTGTTATCGACACATTTGGTCTTATATGTTACTGTTATCGACTCATTGGGCCGTATATGTTACTGTTATCGACGCATTGGGCCTTATATGTTACTGTTATTGACTCATTGGGCCTTATATGTTACTGTTATTGACTCATTGGGCCTTATATGTTACTGTCATTGACTCATTGGGCCTTATATGTTACTGTTATTGACTCATAGGGCCTTATATGTTACTGTGATCGACACATTGGGCCTTATATGTTACTGTTATTGACTCATTGGGCCATATATGTTACTGTGATCGATGCATTTGGCTTTATATGTTACTCTTATCGACGCATTGGGCCTTATATGTTACTGTTATCGATGCATTTGGCCTGACAGTTACTGTTATTGACGCATTGAGCCTTATATGTTACTGTTATTGACGCATTTGGCATTATATGTTACTGTTATCGACGCATTTGGCCCTATATGTTACTGTTGTCGACGCATGTGGCCTTATATGTTACTGTTAGCGACACAATGATTCTTATATGTTACCAACAACAAATCACTGGGCCTTATATGTTATTGCTATCGACTCATTGGACTTTATATGTTACTGTTATTGACACTTTGGGCCAAATATGTTACTGTTATCGACTCATTGGGCCTTATATGTTACTGTTATTGACGCATTTAGCCGTTTATTTTACTGTTATTGACACATTGGGCCTTATATGTTACTGTTATTGCCTCATTCAACCCTATGTGTTACTGTTATTGACACATTGGGCCTTATATGTTACCGCTGTCGACTCATTCAGCCTTATATGTTACTGTTATTGACTCATCGGGCCTTATATTTTACTGTTATTGACTCATTGGGCCGTATATGAGACTGGTATTGCCTCATTCAACCTGATATGTTACTGTTATTGACTAATTGGGTCTTGTATGTTACTGTTGTTGATGCATTGATTCTTATATCTTACTGTTATTGACGCATTTAGCCTTTTATGTTACAGTTATTGACTCATTGGGCCGTATATGAGACTGATATTGCCTCATTCAACCTTATATGTTACTGTTATTTACACATTGGGTCTTATTTGTTACTGCTGTCGACTCATTCAGCCTGATATGTTACTGTTATTGACTCATTGGGCCTCACATGTTACTGTTATAGACTCATTGAACCTTATATGTTACTGTTATCGACGCATTCTGCCTTATATGTTACTGTTATCGACACATTTGGCCTTATATGTTACTGTTATCGACACATTGGGCCTAATATGTTACTGTTATCGACACATTGGGCCTTATATGTTACTGCTATCGACACATTGGGCCTTATATGTTACTGTTATCGACACATTATGCCTTATATGTTACTGTTATCGACGCATTCGGCCTTATACATTATTGTTATCGGCACATTTAGCCTTATATGTTACTGTTATTGACTCATTGTGCCTTATATGTTACTGTAATTGACACATTGGGCCTCATATGCTAATGTGATTGATGCATTGGGCCTGATATTTTACTGTTTTCGACTCATTGGGGCTTATATGTTACTGTTATTGACAATTTGGGCCATATATGTTACTGTTATCGACACATTGGGCCTTATATGTTACTGTTATTGACTCATTGGACCGTATATGTTACTGTTATTGACTCATTGGGCCTTATATGTTACGGTTATCGACTCATTGGGCGTTATATGTTACCGACATTAAATTGTTGGGTTTTAAGTATTATCTGGATGACCTCATTAGGCATTATGTCTTGCAGACATAAGCTTTTTTTGCTGTCATTTATTACCATGATGACCTCATTAGGCTTCACATGCTACATACTTAAACGTATTGGTGTGTTATCTATCACTGGGATTACCTCATTTTGCAATATTTGTTACAGGCATCAATTTATTGGGTGTTATCTATCACTGGGATGGCCTCATTAGGCATTATATGTTACATACATCAACTTATTGGGTGTTATGTATCAACGGGATGACTTCATTAGGCATTATATGTTACATCATTTAACTTGTTATCTATCACATTGATGACCTATTTACAGGCATCAACTTTTTTTGTTATCAACTTATATATTATTATGCATGTATTTTTTATTATTTAATGCATAACTATTGTTTGTTTCTCTGTTATTCATTATAATGCTGTACTACAATAAATCGTCATATGTTAAAAATAAATCTGCAGTTTTGTCCGCACCCATCTCATCACTCGGATATTAATTCACATTAACAACATCTCGAACTTGATTTTTTCAAAAGTAACTTTATAATGATATCACCAGCATGAACTTATAGTGCCTTATGTCTTAGCAGCATCAACTTATTTTATAACATCGGCATGCTCTTATTGGGTCTTATATTTTACTAGTGCCGGCATAAGGGGCCCTACATGGTACCAACATCAACATATTGGGTGTTAAATAACATCGACATGATCTTATTGGGTCTTATATTTTACTGACATCAGCATATTGGGCCTTATACTTTACCCACTTCAACTTATTGGGTGTTATATAACATCAGCATGATTTTTTTTGGTCTTATATTATGCCGTCATCAGCTTCCTGGACCTTATGTGTTATCCACATCAACGTATGAGTGTTATATAACACCAGCATGACCTCATTGGGTCTTATATTTTACCAACATCAGCTTCCTGAGCCGTATCTAATCTCCACATCAATATATTGGGTGTTATATAACATCAGCATGACCTAATTGGGTCTGATATTTTACCGACATCAGCTTCCTGGGCCTTATCTATTATGCATATCCACTTATTGGGTGTTATATAACAACGGCATGATGGTATTGGGTCTTATATTTTACCTTCATCAACCCATCAGACATGATATGTTACCAACATCAATTTATTGGGTGTTATATGTCATCGGCATGAGCTTATTAGGCCTTATATTGTGTTATTTTATCGCCGTCAATTTATTTGGTGTATTTAGTGTTATATATCACCTGAATTATCTTAGTGGTCCTTATGCCTTACCAACATCAACTTGATGGAGATTTGTGTGCCTTACATTTTACCAACATACATGTTAACTTACAGGGAATTAGGCCAACATATTAAATAAGTGGGCGTTATATCAGATCAACTGTATGTTGTTGGGTGTTATAAATCAGTGACATTAAGTTATTAGGTCTTTTTTTTACCGACATCAACTTATAGTATGTTTTATATTATTGATAATAACTAATTGTGTCGTATATTTTGCCGTCATATAATTATTGGGCTGTATATTTTACGGCTATTAATTTATTGGGTCTTGTACTTTACCGACATCAACTTATTGGGAGTTATATATTACCGGTGTTAACTTATTGGATCTTATATTTAACTGTATTAACTATTTGGGCCATATATGTTACAGACATCAGTCAATTGGGCCTTATATGTTACCAACATTAACTCATTGGGCCTTAATCGTTACTACCATCAATGTCAGGGGCATTTCATGATATTAAGATCAAATTATTGGACCTTTTATATCAACAACATCAACTAATTAGACCTGATAGCTTAAAACATCAAATTACTAGGCCTTGTATGTTATAAACATGAACTGTTTTGGGCTTTATATATTACTAACATCAACGTGTTGGGCCTTATATCTTACCATTACAATTCACTGGGCTATATAAGTTACGATATTAAGTCATTGGGCCTTGTATGTGAAAACATCCACCCATTGGGCCTTATAGGTTACTGCTGTCGACTCATTGGGCCTTATATGTTACTGTTGCCGACTCATTGGGCCCTATATGTTACTGTTACCAACTCATTTGGTATTATATGTTACCAACATCAATTTATTTGGTCTAATTAGTTACTAACATCAATTTGTTGGTTCTTATATGTTATCAACAGCAACCTTGTGGACCGTATATGTTAGAAACAACAACATATAGGGCCTTATATATTACCAGCACCAGCTTATTGGGCCTTATATGTTACTGTTACCAACTCATTTGGTGTTACCGACATCAATTTATTGCGCCTTATATTTTACCAGCAACAACGTATTGGGCCTTATATGTTACCAGCATCCACATACTGGGCCTTATATGTTATCAACAACAACCTACTGGGTATTATATGTTATCAACAACAAGCTCTTGGGCCTTATATGTTATCAACAACAATCTCTTGGGTCTTATATGTTATCAACAACAAGCTCTTGGGCCTTATTTGTTATCAACAACAAGCTATTGGGTCTTATATGTTACACACAACAACGTATTGGGCTTTATTTGTTAGCAACAACATGCTATTGGGCCCTATATGTTATCCGCATCAACTTATTGGGCCTTATATGTTACCGACATCAATTTATTGGGCATTATATGTTACCAACAACAACCTATCTGGCCTTGTATGTTTCCAATGTCAGCTATTGTAAAAAAAAATGTTTATTCAGTATGTATCGCAGTATTGTATTGACTTTACCCACTATCTCTATATACCGGTAAACCTTGACAACACCAATTATAACACACCTCACAATATGGTTAGTGTTTTTGACTGGACGCCAACCTATGTCACAAAACGCACCTGCACCATAGGACAGATACTCACATGAACAATATGTGTTTTTTTTTTTTTTTGTGTGGAATGGCTTGACGTCAAGTGTCATTTCTATTTTAATTGCATATTCTTTAGCTTAGTGTTACCATGATGAACACTGAAACAACTTCTATTCCACCTATCGATGGTAAGTGTTGTTGAGTCTGGTAAAAAAAGTGAAAAGATTTAATAAAAATGTGATTTTGTCATTTGGCAGGATGCATGACACTGGTTCTTTGTTCAACTTAATAAGGTCAAATCAACAGATAACAATTTCCTTCTAACAAGTGACATCTAAACCACGAGTACTTTACGATCTTAATAAACATGGCCGTAAATCTATTCTTGACTTGATAACATTGATGTTATTGTAACACAGAGTTAATCTAAGTAACTTATTTATGTACGGTTTGACATATTGACATGCTGCGTGTCAAGCTTGAGAGACTTCTAAAAATTATTGAATGTATGTACTGACACTTGAGATTGATCTATTAGCAAATGTGTATACTGTGTTAAATGGCAGATTGTAGCATTGCCATGCGTATGTGAAATGTGTCTTGTGATTGACTCCACATTTGCAAAGTTAACGACTAGAAAGTCTAGCGCCGTCCATAGAGCTTTGGTGCTAGTATTAGGGGACACATAATCGATCACCGGCTCGCGACATACCGAAGTAGTTAAATATGGTAGTTGTAGAGGTTTCATTGCTAATGCAAAGTCAAATGTAACTGTGGTTTTACGAATTGTTCAATGTCAGAAAAATGTGACTGTGTGTGGTATAAAGTCGTGTATTAATGGCAAGCAATACACAGTGGAGGTGACACTATACTTGTTTCAAGTAGACAGTCTAAAACAAACTGAAATAAAGTTGGGTGGGACGACAATTCCAACACTGTAGCGAGAGGAATTCTCCCATTGAAAATCTTGACTGGATGAAAACGTGTCCGCCTATGGTTACATGCATGGATGAGATTCAATTCTGTCTATGCAAGACATAGGTGTGTTAGGTTTTTATCCCTTTGCCAGGTCTCTTGTCAAAGCCCATCCGGATTTAATGACTTATAAAGATAACAAACCATGCACAGTTGTTGTTTTTTATCCACAATTATAAATCTACCTTAAGTTAGATATATATTGCTTATTCAATAGGTAAATAAGAAAAAAGCTCTATCAACATTTCCACAGATATTTAAATTTTATCTACCTGCAGACAAAGGCAAACACGGTAAATGTAAATGTGACAAAACACAGAGACGAGACATAACACACAAAAAGAAAAACCTTCAGTTACCGCCTTGAAACGGTCAGTCGGCAAAAGGGCCGACTGGGGTGCTTAAACCTGGTTTGTGGAGCGCTCCAACCTCGCACTTCCTGAAGGGTTTTCTATTAAAACAAACATTGTAAATAAAAATATCCCGTCAAAGTGAAACCACTAAAAATTAACAACTAACAATAAGCACCTGCATCGGGAGTTAAAACAGATTAAACAGTTTATATTAGAAATAAGCCTTAATTATAAAGATATTATAGGTGTATTTTTGCTATGGTTCAATGCAGACGGTGCGGTTCTTATGAACACCTAGTTCAAGCCTAGGGTGGACCAGCATATATTCTCTTAAATAATATGTTTGTAAATATGTCATGTTTAACCCAGATAGTTTTGTAGTCCAAGCCCAAAATACTAATGTTTATACCTACCATATTTTAAAACTTGTAAACAACATGTTTACTGTATTATTGGATAGGATAAAATTTATACTCATATGTATTTCCTGTATCTTCGCCATTCTTCGGCAAGTTTGTATTTATATTGTCAAATAATAAATAGTAAATAAATAAAAGGATATAATATAATATATAATAAATAATCTCTGCTAACGAACTGTCAAATATTAACAAAATCTGGCCGAACCTATTATTCGAAACAGTTTTTTTAGACATAGGCATAGGGAATATGTATTTTATTATGTAGAACCAAATAGAAACAAAAAGGAAATACTTTTACATAATAACTTTTATGCAAATTCCGTATATAAATAAATAACGGAAAATGTAATACTGATAGAAGAAGCTCTTTTACTTGATTGACTTTTGATAATAATTCATAATGAAATTTATTGTTGGAAAATGGAATTATTCAATATTTTTTATTGAACGTTTTATTAGTATTATTATTATTACCGGCCGCAATAGCTCAGGCGGTAGAGCGTCGGCTTGCGGATCGGAAGGTCCTGGGTTCGAACCCCGGCCGGGTCAAACCAAAGACTTTAAAGTTGGTACTAGTGGCTTCCATCTTAACGCCCGGGGCTAAGGGTACAGCATTACGCCTGACTCGTCGGTGTCAGTATAATGGACCGGCCGGGTTAAGTCCTTGGGCACCTCATAAGTGTCCCTGTGCTATAATGATAGAAATGTCGCTGCGCAATATCGACTAAAATGCCGGCTTATCCATCCTTATTATTATTTTTGTTATTGTTGTTGTTGTGGTTGTTGTTAGTATTAGTGTTGTTATTATCAGCATTATTATTATTATTATTATTATTATTATTATTATTATTATTATTATTATTATTATTACTATTATTATTATTATTATTACTATCATCAGGTTCAGTAGTTGTAAACAATATGCTTTATATCAATATATTTTGGTTTTAAATTGTATTTAAAATATGTCAGGTAACATGTTTCCAGGTAAACAATTTAACTGCAGTAATTGTGAGTTTTCCGGTGAATACTTCAAAAAAGAGCGGTATAATGAATAAGAAGCTTCGAATAAACACTCACAATTATTGCAGCTAAGGAAAAGAGGATGATGATGATGATGACGGTGATCTACTTTTTAGATCTACGCTACTACTGTTGATGAGGAAAGCATGTTTGAAAGATAATGTGTTTTTTATCATTATTGAACTAATTTGACGTAGAATACACAAAGACAACTAGATTTTTGTGTGCATGTACACACTTTATGAAGACTTACTTATGTTGCGTGAGGGGTGATCTTTGTACTGTTTGTCCCATTGTCCGACCACCAAATGCTTTTAAATACGGATGATAGAGCCGCATAAATTTAGTGCTGCCTTTACTATAATACCATTATCCATGGTACAATAAGCTTATACGACATTATAAGAGGAACGTTATAGTAATTAACAGTTGCATCACATTACCAGTGACCATTTCTTTAACAATAAATTAGGCACTAAACCTACATTTTTAAAACTCTTAAGTTCATTACAACAAGTTTTTGTTTTGTTTTTTGCAATTGCTAAAGGAAACATGAGTACTCTTCGACTGATCTGCATTGTAGTAACTGTATACTACTCTAACTTTGTCATATTTCCTTATTATAGCCATATATGAATATCTACGTATAAATTAAAATATAATATTGACTTAAAACCATACCCAGTACAATATATTTTATAAAATTACGCAAACAGTTCAATTTCAGAACGTTCCTTCTTATCCATGTCATTGCAAGAAGTCTGTATGATATTTAGTGCTCTTTAACATGTTGAAAATGTATACATTTATTTAACTTCATATGCCCTCGCCACCACACACACATTTATAAACAGTTTAATACTTACCGCCACCTCCTGAGGACCAATGCTACATACACCCCGTGGGATTTCCTTCATGTTACAGTGGTCAATAACCTTGTTGGTGGAGGGGTCCACACGCTTCAGTCTCTTATTGCCACAATCACTCAGGACCAGAGTCCTGTCACCGAAACGACCGCATCCCCAGATAACACAGTCTTGTTTGTCCCCTGATAGCTTGATATTGATATCACTCCTATGTCCGATCGTGTATTGTTTTATTTCTGTAACAAGAGAACTAAAGCCATTCAAAGATTCAACTATCTGAGTATCAGGCTTGTATAAAAACGGTGTATTCTTGATCATATCTGCAGACTCCTTGCATAGATGATCCGCTTTGTTTACAAGTCCCTGTCCCTTTTTCTTAAGAATAACTAAATGAGCTGTGCGCGTTTGTGACCGTTTTACGTCCTCTAAACTTTTGCTCATTAGTTCTTTAGTTTTTGCACAGTTCTTGCGACGTTCATTTGCTGCGGAAAAAAGTTGGTGTTGGACATGTGTAATACTTTTCCTTCCCTTAGCCGTAAGTTCTTTAATTTTGGCAATAATTGTTCGCTCGTAATTTTCCAGGTCCTTTAGGTATGTTTGTCCTTTCTTCTGTACATTAACCACATAGTTATCTATAGTATCCATGACCTGGGTAACACGGTCAAGAGTCGACTTTAACTGGTCGGGTACTTCTTGAAGTTTTTGATCGGCAATGAGCTCATTTGCTGCATCGCTGATTTGCTTTACATTCTCGCATGTCCTGTAATAATAAAATGTACATTTATTATAGCTATGCGTTAAGATATAAAACAAACATGATGGTAAAGCATTGGATTATGAAACAGGTCAGGTTTTCTTAAATTGTCAATTTTACAGGTTGATATTTCAACACCAGTATACGCAAATATACATTTATATTAAATTGCAAGTCCCCTGATAGTATCATAGGTGTATTGAGTATGTGAAGTAAGTATCAATACAGCTAAATATGTATGTACATGTCAATTTTCCCATTTCTATCATATAAACTGTTTGAGTCTGTTTTGCCAGTTAGTCAAAGACAACTGTCTATTATTGTTGGGGATGTGGCTATTGAAGGGAAAACTATTGTTACCATTCTATATAGTTATGTTTTAAAAATATGATTTTAATAAGGACGAACATAATTATACTACGGAAAGGGAATTGCAGCTTATATGCAGTGGCACTTAAATTCTTTAAGCACAACGTGCTTAAGGTGTGATTTTCTGATACCCTGTCGAAGACCGTGTGTCTGCGTCGTCAACAATATGCTTGTGAAAACCGCTAAAGGCTACAGTTTTTATCCAACCTTATCAAAAACTTCTTATCAGAATATTAAAAATAAACTTTGGAGTTAGCAAATTGGACACTTGGGTCAACCAGTAAGTCAATAGGTCAAATAAAGAAATAATATGAAAACACTTGAGGTAACATGCATGTAATCTTCATCGAACATGTCTAAAATGCCGCTATGAAATATTGCAGACTATCGTTACTTTGTCACGTAAGGTCAAAAAGTAGGTCACTTGGTCAAACCCTAGAGAACTCTATTAACACCCAAGAGAACATATTAATGACCCAGTTGTTACCATACCTGGTGAGAATGTTTGTCTGCTTGACGTTTGTCACTATCAAAGGTTTGAAAAACCCTGTGAGCTTGCTAGTGGCTACATGCCAGATAGGAGCCTACTGAAAGCTTGAGTATTCTTGTTAAGAGAATCAGTAACTCAACCGCCCGGATTTTAAAAACTTTTAGTCTCGATGATTATATGTAAAAATTTCGATTTAAGAATGGACAATAGAAAGCTGTATTACAAGAATGGCCCTTACACACAACTATTAAGTATTTGATTCGAAAGCCTAAAATACTAATATGCAACAAATGATAATTGTTTTGAAAAAAATGGCAATTGACTAGTTTATTTCAATTTCACATAAAGATCAACTCTACAATCGCTAATAATACTAAAATAACAGCTACAGTTGTCTAAGTAAGAGTTTCCGCTTCAGTAACCTCGGCAATATCAGACGCAGATTATGAAAGCAAATGTTTGTTTACTGTGCTATTTGTGTTAACTTTGTCTTTATTTAAACACATTTTGCATTTGGACTATTTTTCCCACTTTAATGAGTGCTGCTTTATTTTTATACAGAATGCATTTTTTTTATATTTATGTAGGCTAATCGAAATACATTTGTATGACAATAAGTGCAATAATTTTATTTTTCATTTACATGTATTATATTTAGCGCAGTGGAGTGTGATTGTGTGTGGGTGTGTGGGGTGGGGGGAGGGGAGGGTGGAGAGCGATGTGGCTTTGACCCCTGAGGCCATTTGGTTCGACTACATCATCCTGTGTGTATAGCATTCGCTTTAAACTCCCCCGCCCCCCCCCCCCCCAAAAAAAAAAAAAAAAAAAAAAAAAAAAAACACAGACAAAAAACAAGCTTTATCGGCACTACTCGGAGGTGATGCAGATGGCTTTAGCCGAGGTGTTACGATTGTTTGTCAACTTGCATTCCTATCAAGGTACATAGAAGAGATTCAGTGCACTTAAAAATCCCCTTCGTTTATTGTAGCATAGGTGTACAAAATCTCAATGTTAACAAAAGCAGACAAAGTCAATCTTGTAAATTATTAAAATATATAGAGAGGTTGATATTTTATAACAACACATCCGAGGTTATTATCATTGTATTTACGAGACTGAACTGTGCGAACCAAATAAACAATATTGCATACATGTAGAACATGTACAGGAGGGGATTTATAAGCAATAGGAAATTTACGGAAGTGTCCGCCTTTGCAAAAATGAACAGAATCAATTTTGCTCTGGAACAATTTTGTTCTTATTACTTTTTTAGCCAGAAGCCAGGCTTTATAGAATTATGTATCAAGTTGCAGAATAAAGAGAAAATGGATGATATATCGCTAGGTTGATAATACTTTTATAATCTAGTGATCTGCATCTGCAGGAAGAAACATGTGCAGCAATGTACAGTGTGTTTTACTTTTTAAATAAATGGCAGTGACCGATCATGATCATTAAAATGACGTACAGCAATTTACTTGGAGGCCGACCCCAAACAGATGTCTGGGTAGAACCACCGGCGCACTGCAAGTCAAAATACCACATACATTAAGTCCTTCGCCCCGCACAGGACTCGAGACCACGCGGTGAGAGGCTAAGCGGTCAGAGGAGTTACAAGTCGGCGACTATACCATCATACCACGGGCGATCCTGTGAGCAGTTTTTGTTGGCTCAGAAACGTTTAAACACATATATCATATGGTACCCGGAAAGTGCACTTATTTGGAAATATACGTGTATTTCCTTATGCCTCAATACTGTTCTAAATTGTTTGCATTAAACGCGTTGCTTTGGCGGATGTAGTAATGTTTTTTTTCTAAGCTCCAAATGAACAGTATATAGGAACACGCCGTCATTGACGATGTGTGAACAATCTGTTATATATTAGTCCAATATTTAGTAAACCCTTTGGTTGGTTGGTGTGCCGAATACCAATTATAAAGTTGAGAGAAGACATCTTACAATGCCTAGTTACATTTTGTTTGTTCTACAATAGTCCAGATAGTCAGATAGTACAATCCGACGATACTGCCATGATTGCTTGTTAAGATAGCCAGATTGTTTTGTTTTTCCCAATATATGCAACAGACGATCGATGGGAAAACAGAGTTACAAATATAATCCAGCAGTATTTTATGGTCCAACTCGAAGCAAAATATGTGTTTTCCTGTTTTTGCATATTTTTGTGAATAATTCGAAGCAGTTTTTAACAACAAAATAACTTTGCTAAAGGTATATATTTTCGCATTTCAGAGTCAGTTTAATAAAACCATTAAAAACGATTAATCTTATGTCCAGATCCTCTTCACAATGCATCTCCGACAATTTAGAAATATACATATATATAAACGCTTTGGCTAGTTGGTGTGCCGAATACCAATTGTAAAGTTTAGAGAAAACATCTTAAAATGCCTAGTTACATTTCGTATGTTCTACAATAGTCCAAATAGTTGTATGTCGTCTGGTCCAACATTTAATAAGGCTTTCCCGGCAATATTCAGGAAATATTAACTTATTTTTCTTAAACATACAATCCGACGATACTGCAATGATTGCTTGTTAAGATAACCAGATCGTTTTGTTTTCCCCAATATATGCAACAGACGATCGATGGGAAAACAGAATTACAAATATAATCCAGCTGTATTTTATGGTCCAACTCGAAGTGAAGTGTGTGTTTTCCTGTATTTGCATATTTTTGTGAATTATTCGAAGTAGTTTCTAACAACAAAGTAACGTTGCTAAAGGTATATTATGTTTTCGCATTTCATCCCCCCACCCCCGCCAAAAAGTTCTGGATCCCAATCTGTTACTTATGTGAATTCAATAATCGGACATGAAAATGATCTTACCTGTGACCCAGCCGCTCACATGTGTTACATAGAAGTACGTCGTGCTTTCTACAATAGTGTTCGATTACTTCATCCGGATGATCCACACATCGTTCGGTGAGCACGTTCTGAAACTTCTTATCAGTCACCGCTATTACTTGATGACCAGGAGTGTATTTTTTTATGACCTGATAGACAGTTCACACACAAGAAACCCTTGCAGATTAGGCAATAGTGTCCCGAATCGGATACTTTTTTATCTTGTTCACAAACAGAACACGGGTATTCAATGTATTCCTCTGACCAGCTTTCCGCCTGACCTCCCGTCGCCATTTTAAATATCTAGTATCTTGATTTTACAACAGAATAAATAACGAAATAAAAACCGGTTTGTATGTCTGTGCTTAAGTTTTGAAAGGCTTGAGGCTGAATCAATACAGGTATTACAAATAAATTTTACTCTTCCAATGGCAGATATAACGAACAAAAAACTGAGGGTTAAATTATTTTAGCAGAATGTGGTTCACCAACTGTACCCGTAACGTTCTGACTATCTTTGTTTACACTAGCAACGCAATAAAGGGACATGCGCAGACGCTATAACATACCTAGGTCATGGTACCCGATTTCAGTCCAATGAAAAAAGCTCGTTTCTTTCGAGTGTGACACTAGGCGCAGCCATTGTTATACTTCTAGACTCCACGCTGAAGCGTATGGATGTTGTAAGCAGTCTTATGATTGACCAATACGTGTTCTATTCAGTTCAATAAGACGACAGAACATTTTCAAATAAACCCGCAATCGAAAAACGTAGTAAACATGCATGGATGGGTATCCGACGATGGGTTAAATCTCTCATGCAATCTTCTGTGAGATAGGGTCTTGTTTGTGTCAACAGGGTCAGGTAGAGCAATCGGTGTTAGACAATGTGCTTTATGGGCCCTACCTCTCCCTCTGTGAATATATATTCTGGACGTACAATGAAAACGAAAGCACTGCACATCCTGAATTATGCATACTAATACATCGAAAAAATGTGGCTTCTTTCCAAAGTACGAAGTAAAAATACGTTATTATTTAATGTGACGTGAATTTAATTGTTGTATTATCTTTTAATTGTTAATTGTAGCTTCATTCTTAGATTACCATTTTCTGATTATATATTTTTAAAGTCCATTCATAAAACAGATAAAATTTTAAATATTAAATGTACTCTTTCTTTTTTGTTTCAGACACGTCGCAGAAAAATATAACTTAAAGTATGCTTGTTTTACGCTTTATAAGAACAATGTATGAATAGTCGGATGAATGTGTTATTGTTACAATCATTATATTTTCAAGTCGATTGCCCACAGTGCATATCTTCGCCGGCATTACCGCTTGTCTTATAGTAACATACACACACTTGTAGACAGCAAAGTAAAATACTAATATTTGAATGTACTCTTTCATTTTTGTTTCAGACACGTAGCAAGCAAAATATACTCGAACGGATTTTGTTTTGTGCTTTATAAAGACAATGTATGAATAGTATGTTGAATGTGAACAAGTCTATATTAAAGTCGGTTGCCCAAGATGTTCATCTACGCCGAAAGCACAACTTAGCTTACAACTTTAGTAACCTTCACACACTGATGAACTGCAATCTATACAGTTTAGGGTGTTTATTTCTATTGGTTGTACTTTAAAGTGAAATCATGTAGGAAATTATTGATAGAAAAAATATAAATAATATGTTTATTATGACTAAATAGATGGCAACAATATGCATAAAATAATTGTCTATTATAAAATAAACACATGACATGATATAAATATATTATCAATGTGCTGTCAATATGACATATATGATACATATTTGCAATATCTGCCTACAACACATGTTTACTTTGACCTTCAGATACTCAAATACCATATGAACAATGCCACTTTAAAACTAGCCTGCATTAAACTACTGTACATTTTTATTAGTCATACGTAATATATGACGGTTATCGTAAATAAGGTGTTTGTATTAATAGCAACTGTTTAACCGTTGATATATTTAATATGATATATTATGTTTCAGAAAAAAATATAAATTTGAGGTGCGACTAAGAAATATATACTCTAGTTGAATAATGTTTTGTGGGCACAAATTTATTAATGGCGGATAGTAAATTATTCTTAACTGTTAAACAGCTACATTTATCACTGCTTTTAAGGAGCGCGTGACCATGATGTTTTATAAATAACGGGCGGGGAAAACAAAGTGATTATTAGCACTAGGTTATCTGGGGTGCAGTAACAGACATGTTCAATAAACATGAAATTAATGAATTGTGTTTGAAAGTATTAATTAAATATAGCAGTAAAAATAAGCATGTGTTCGAATTGTTCATCACAGGTCGTGACAGTTTGTACCGCTTAAAATATTTATTACTTGCACATCAGTCACTCAAACGAAGTGATAAACTAGTTCCGATTGCGTAAACTCACTGTACACATCTACAGTGTACAAACACACATCACCTGTTTTATTATAAGCAGTGTAACTCATCTCCGATGAAGGTTTCTTTAAACAAATTGCCCATAAATTTAATCTTCAACGAGTGTATTTATTGAAGTACATGTATATTCAAATTATAAGGCGACTAAGCAAACAATGATATTCCTGTATGAATTGGCTGTCTTGCAAGCTCTCCCTCAAAGTTTGAAATTCGGACACATTTCAGTAGATAATATAGGCCACTGTTATTTGTGTTTGTTTATTGTTTGTTTATTTGCTTTATCGTCCGACCAACAGTTGTTTTGTTATATGGAGACAGTGTCCACTTGAAGCAGATATAATGAAACCAACATATTCATCACTCACGAGACGAATCGATAATGTGACTGGGTTTGGTATCATGCAGGATGTTCACGGCATGCGATTCACAGTGAAGGCAGCACTATATCTTGCTACTTAGACCAAATAGAAGTGATGATACAATATGGATTCAGTCAGACGATATGTTGGATGTCCAAAGACTAATGGGGTTAAGAAACCATAGTGTAGTTACGATACCATAGTCTGGGTACGACAGCAAGGAGACGTTTCGAGACATCGATGTGTTTGAGACAACATGGCGGGGTGACGACAGCATTGCCATTTATTGTCGACATGGTGGGAGTTAGCCAACATGGTGGTGGTACAACAATAAAGCGGGATATACTACAACTTACTTAGACAAAAGACCTTTGGAGTGTTACTGTATGGTAGGAAAAAAAGGGACAAGGCACTAGCTAGTGAAGTGACAAAATAGAGTTGCGATAAAGTGTGTTATCTGAACTAGTTGTAATATGATTATGCCTCTATGTGGACCGAAAAGCTCATCCATATGTTTATGAGATGGGCAGGGATTTGCCGGCATTTGTGCCGATACTGTGCAGCGACATTTCTATCATTATATCACAGGGGCACTTATGAGGTGCCCAAGGACTGAACCCGGCCGGTCCATTATACTGACACCGACGAGTCAGGCGTAATGCTGTACCCTTAGCCCCGAGCGTTAAGAGGGAAGCCACTACTACCAACTTTAGAGTCTTTCATTTGACCCGGCCGGGGTTCGAACCCGCGACCTCCCGATCCGCAGGCCGACCCTCTACCACCTGACCTATTGCGGCTGGTATAGGATTATGGC
The DNA here is from genome assembly GCA_007844125.1 of Sinonovacula constricta. Taxonomy (NCBI): domain Eukaryota; kingdom Metazoa; phylum Mollusca; class Bivalvia; order Cardiida; family Solecurtidae; genus Sinonovacula; species Sinonovacula constricta. Next base: position 10,216,018 of record CM017570.1, read on the forward strand.
ATACGGTCCTAGAAGACGATAAAAGAGACAGAATACTGTGGAGGTTTCTGCTATAATACCAAACAGTAACATACATGCACAAATAATGTGTCTTTACCTAACGCTTCTTTTCATATATTATTAGCGTACCTGGATTGAAAGATAGATTAGTACGGTACCTAGATTGAAATATATTGTTTATATTTTGTGATAGATATCACTATGACACAACAAATAAAGACAAAGCACTAGACATCGATATTAATGTACACACTGTTCTCTAAACATGTAACAACACCCTATAATTTAATACTCTGCAATCGCGCAATAACTCTATAAACGCATGTAACAAGCAGTTAACAATGATACAACACACATTTTACAAGCATGTACTACCACTATACAAGCATAAAACAAGCAATTTACAAGCATATAACAAACACTTAACACTCATATAACACATCGCTATACAGGCATGTACCACTTGCTCTATAAGCGTGTAGCAAGTACTATATAAGCATGTTCCAACACTTATACAATAATGTAACAGACAGTATACACACACACACACACACACACACACACACACACACACAAACACACAAACACACAAACACACTATACAGACAAGCAATCTACCAGAATATAACAACCCATATACACGAGTCAAAACAACAAGCATTTTACATGTCTGTAACAAACACCATACAGGCACTAAGCAAATGCTATACGTGCATGAAATGCACACTGTACACGCATAAAGCAAGTTTTCTACAATTACCTATTAATGACTGTAGATATGGAAGGGGATATCCGCCAATATTCAATTTCAAATTGCAACACTGCATATGCTTTAATTTGCTATTTGTTACATGCATCTAATTCACATTTCTCGTATACATTTCGGAAATTACAAATCTCAAGTCGTAATTATCAAGTCACACATTTTATGTTTTATTACAATTTGCAAGATGCAAATCTTAAAGTCACAATTCTCAAATCACAAATTACTAATGAACAAGTTAAGAAATTACAACATTCAGACGCTAGGTGGCGGTACCACATAAAAACAGACGTCACTTAGCTAAAGATAGGAAGGAATATCATAAGTTAAAAATAGTACTGAATCATGAATGATTCTTCAAATAAGATACAACAGAAAGCAGCCAACGTTATTTGGTTCTAAATTGAACGCCTTTTCTTTTGCCAAATGTATTTATGTATATATTAAAATTCTGAAAGAAATTTTACCATATCAGTCTTTGTTTTCTTAAAACTACAATCAATCCAATTTAACATAAGTATCGGACGTTTCCAGAAGAACATACTATATCATTCGCATTCGGATCTGTTTACAATGTATTGGAATTGAACTACATCAACAGGGGTACGTGGTGGAGTGAGTATGCTTTCCCCAGAGTCAGGTGCCCATGTAGCTCAGTTGCTAGAGCACCTACCTCAAGAGCAGGAGGTCTTGGGTTCAAGCCCTGCCCTCGGTAATGAGATTTGTCAGCTTTTTTTAGTGGCGTCAGAAGGGGTTCTCCAGAGAACTCTGTGGAGCAGCAACAGGCTAGGTACTGGTGGTTCTGTCCAGTTGATACCTGGCTAAAATAAGGATTCTTAGAAGCTCTCTGTCCAGGTAGACCAACTTGAAAGTACAGACGAACGCGAATCAAGCAGGACATTCTATTTATAGATGGACATTCCCGTGTTAGAAGCGCCCCCTTGCGTCCTAAAGTTGAACTGGTGATGTGCAGTGTACATTTTACAATAGAGATTTGCGCCTCCAGATTAGTAACTTGTTAATTAGATTCTAGTAATGTAAAATGCATTCGTGATTTTTGCCCCGCAATTTGTAACTTGTAAATTGTATATGCGGGAAATGGGAAATTGTTTACATGTAATGTTGAAATGTGAACATTTTCATGTGATATATAAAAGTTAGGATGTAATTAGATAGCGGTATTTAGCATGCGCGGTGTTGCTTTTTACAAACTGACATTTGAACTGACAAATCCGTGTATTGAAAGTTAGAAATAGTAATTACAATATAGGCGGATATCCCTTTTCCCATATAGAAGCATATCACAATAAACGAATATGTAACCCGTATTCTACAAGCATATATTAACTTCTCTACAATCATGTACCAAACAGGTAAAAAGCGCTTTTAAAGACTGTAATAACTAGATTTACAAGCATGAAACCAGCACTCTGCAATCAAGTAAGAAGCACACTACAAGCACGTAGCAAGCACTGTAAAAAGCATGTAAACCATAGCAATAGAAGCATGTAAAACTCTTTCATGTAACACGTACTCTACAACCATGTATCAAGCACTTTGTCATAAAACATAACAAGCATGACAATAGACAATGGAGGGCCTTCAACAATAGCTGTTTATATCACGAATAATTTGATATATAAGAATTTTTAATAATGTGTTTTTATTGATAATTGATGACATGCACGTTTGTAAAATGTTCTCTACAAAGCATACATGGTGCACATACATTACATAAAATCTAGACTATTCATATGCTTGTTTTACACGTATTGTAAATCCTACTACTAAATAATCAAGCTACAGCATGGGCGAAACATCTACTTGGACAGACAAGATCTATGTATATAAAGGCATTTAAACCAAAGCAATACAAGCATGTTTGCTTTATAAGCATGTTACAATCACTCTACAAGCATGTAGCAAGCAATATGTCATAAACCATAATTTTACACTCAAGGACAATTAACTGCCTTAACAAACAAAAACAAACAAACAAACAAACAAAACACACACAAAAAAAAACACAAAAAAATCAAAATTAAAATAAACAGCCTCATAGATGTGAACACCAGGAATAACTTGAGATATAGTTACTTTAAATAACAGTTTTAGTGATAGTTGATGACATGCCCGGTTGTCAAATGTTCTATACAAAGCATACATGTTGTACATACATTACATAAAATAAAGACAAGTCATATGTTTACACCATGAACAATTTAAAATGCATTTTCTTTAATGAAATTGTTTTTGTTTTATAATAATTGAATAACTTACATGGATTATAACACTTACAGTACAAAGGAACATATGTTCTATTAAATTTACTCTGATAAATGGCAACACATGCATTTTGTTTCGTTTTATAACCCTGTGCAATTAATAACAATGGGCCTTGGCAAACTTGTCAATTTCTTTCACCTCGAGATATGCCAAGGTCTATATTTACGTCATTTATACAGCCAATTGGTAAACTCGTTTTGACAGTCATACAATATACTCGCACCAGGAGAGCAATAGAGCATAAAGCCTTATTGTCCAATGCCATTTGGTATGCCTCCTCTTGCCATTGTTTATTTACCCTCCTTTAGCTATTCAGACAAATAATCATTGAATAATAATTACATTCCCACAGAATGGAGTAATCTTGATCTTGTTCATAAACGTCACAGTCCAGTAACTGTAAATACAGACACATTGTTGGAAAAATAGACCGGCCGATATTTGTTCACAACTTGTCTCGAAAGCGTACACTAAAGCCGTTTTCCTACAATCAAACTTTATTCTTGATCTTCTGATATCGTCATCAACTTTTGGATATCATTCTCTATCTGCATGTTACATATACACATACTATCAGCTAGCTACATGAAAAAAAATCTAATGTTAAAATGAGATGTATCATAATATAACATAATAAACGTATGTGTTAAATTGTTCAATAAGTATTAGTAAATCATAAATAAAACAAAATAATTAATTAGAAAAAAACAAACAAAAACAACAGCAACAAACAAAACAAGAAAACCAACAAAGAACAAAGTCAGCAGTTACTTTTTTCGTATAGTCTTTGTATATCGGTAGTATTACGTAGCGACACGAAATTATACGTCCATATAAATTACGGACATGGAGTTAGTAGGACATATACATTACCACCACGGAGTTAGTAAGCCGTATGCATTAATGCCATCTTAGACATTACGCCGTATACGGTGCCGTCATAAGTTAGTGTATAACTTGTCGATGCTATTTGTTTTCGGTTATATAAATTACCGTCATGGAGGTTTTAGGCAGTATACATTGCCGGCAGGGAGTAATTCGGTTAAATAAATTACCGATTATGAGTTACCAGGCAGTATGGACTACCTACTTGTTTTGAGTTCGTTTATTTTGCGGAAACGAACCAGTAATGTGTATTCTTCTACCAAGGGCATCTAGGGGATGTAGACTGTATAAATTGCCGACATGACATTATTATGCATGTACATTACTGACATGGTGTTTAAGATTATCAATACGGTGTTATTATGGCGTATACATTACCAACATGGATTTAATCCACTGGTATCAGTTTAAAATGTCGAATTATAAACCAATAAAAAATGATTCAATTTAAATTACATATATTGAGTACACATTCTGTTTTTTGTTAGGACATATACTTTATGTAAAGTAAATCCACAAAGACTTTACAGTAAACCTGGCCGAAATTGAGTTAAATTTGAATTGACATAGAAACTTCATACCTCTATAATACCTCGGTAAAACGAAACAAAATCATACCGATCAGCAAGTGCAATGCCTGTGTAACTGCGTCACACTTCTACGGAAAACAGGACGTAACTTGGCAAACTTTTAACATGGTGCCATTTTATCTCACGTCTAGATCTGCTAAGGTCTAACTATATGTCATTCATGCAGATAAATGTTAGAGATATTCTCGCAGCAGGAGAACAAGAGCCTCAATATTCAATGAAATTTGATATGCATGTCTTTGTCAATAATTAAGTACATAACTTACTCTTGTTCACCTATTCAAACTACAATACTAATAATGATACTACTACTACTACTACTACTACTACTTCTACAACTATTACTACTTCTACCACTACTACTACCACTAAAACTACTAATACATATACTACTTCTACAACAACAACAACAACAACAACAACTACTACTACTACTACAAGTAATAATAATAATAATAATAATAATAATAATAATAATAATAATAATAATAATAATAATAATAATAATTATAATAATTATAATGATGATGATGATGATGATGATGATGATGATGATGATGATGATGGTGATGATGATGATGATGATGATGATGATGATGATGATGATGATGATGATGATGATTATGATGAGGATGATAATAATAATAATAATAATAATAATAATAATAATAATAATAATAATAATAATAATAATAATAATAATAATAATAATAATAATAACAATAATAACAACAAAAATTATTATTATAATAATTACAATAATAATTATAATTATAGTAATTATAATAATTTTAATTAAAATTGTCAACTTTTTCCTAATACATTTATTATGACTTGATGTTAGTGTTAGCAGTCGGTGAGTTCACCTGAGCTGTGTATCAAGAAGATGGTATACCGAAACGTTATTTATTGAATGACAGACTGTAATGAGTTTGTTTTATGATCAGTTAGACAAATCAACGACTACTTTTTGTCATTTTACTTTACGATGGGTTTAAACATTATAAAGTCGACTTTCGTGACGAGCATATGACAAGGATTAAATCGTAAATCCTATAAGAGCTGTTTGTATGCTCACTGTGAAACTAAATAAATAAAACATTTCACTCTTACAGGTGTGACAATGCATTACAGAATATAGACACTGGCACGATTTGCATAGGCAGTTGCTCGAAATGTTGAGCTAAATGTGACTTCATGGATCATACTGAAATTAGTGGTGTTCAGTTGCTGCAGGAGATCGATTTGAAACAACTGAATGTTAGCTGCATTAACCAATGCCTTACACATCGTAACACTACCCACATGCAGTCCCAAATAGCTATATCATGATAGTATTCGTTGTTTCTTTAGGTATGTACATTGGTTTAACACGCTCAGAGTCTATCTTCTGAAAATGTACAATTCGTTTAAGAAATAGTGTATAACTAGTTAAATGGTCAATGAAAGGACTTTTCTTTAAAAAAAATGATAAATTCCTTTTATGCTAAAGGTAAACACAACATTTTGGCTATTGTAGGGCATTATGCTCTCGGATGGAAACAACAACTACAACAAACAAACACACACACAAAAAAATACAAAAACAAAAAAAAAACAATAAAAAACAGCAACAAACAAACACGAAAAAACAGATACAAAAAGGAAACAATCAAAAAAGCTGTACATAGTGTGTTCTTACTTAAACATTTTGGTCGTTCTAGTCACGCGGTAATAAATGAATGTGGCACAGTGTACTGTTTATTTTTGTGTGAAATGTCTGGCCTTGTATGTGTCTTGTTTTACATGTCCATAGTATTTTCGAGTCTGATTGTAGTAGAAGTTTAAATAGCTGTGGTAATTCTTATGAAACATGTTCTTCTTGTCCTCTTCATAGTGTGGTATTACAATTATGCTTCTTTGTAATGCATGACAGGATAACCATTCACGTACGTTCACCTACCGTATTTTTATATGGGCAGATCCGTTAAATAGTGTATCCTTCCTACTTTCATATTCCTCAAATCCCGTGGTAAAAGGATGCTGTGGGAAGGGGCACGAACAAACAGTACAACTGCATCTGATCACATTGCTGATGAGCATATGTGTGTGTCGCCGGCAGAAGAGCTTTTGATACATGGACTCTTGCAAACATCGCCGAAAAAAACATCGACACATCGAGTACAATTTGTGTCTGAGACGCAAGGTGCACAAGTTGCAGGGCATTTACGAACATGATTTCATTTATACTGTATCTTCTTTCTTTATACCCTACGTTGCTCATAGCAAAATAGAGAACTGAAAAGAAACTAGGAAACAAGAACCATTAGTATGCTTTTAATCGATCTGTCTTGTTGAACATACGCCAACGTCATTCATTATACATTTCAGTGTCAGTGTGAACCGTTGTTTATTGAGCGAGCGAAACAAATATGTATGAGTTTTGACACAGTGCATATATGTGTCTGAAACAATATAAAGTTTATATCATCAACATTATTGCGAGCATATAACGAAATTCCAGATCTGCAGGAAGTTTTACTCATTAAAAACAACATTTACAAATTTTACAAGACCATAAGCTTCTTTTATTTCCATGGCAATACAAGTTGAAGCGCTTAAGATATATTCAGGATTATGGACGCACTATTACGCAATACGTTTTCTAACTACAGTATAGTTTTGTTTACTTATAAAAGATACATGAAGCAATGTCGTCTGTAATTTAGATAACACTTCACCGTATTGTATTCGATGTAAAAGTACGAAATAATGTCGCAACATACAGATAACTTTAAAGGCCTTACGCCCTTTCATGAACTGAAATACGATTTACGTTTAATGGGAGGTAACTCGAATGTCAGTTAGATTATATTACTCAGAGTGTCGACTCTTCTTCAATATTAATGAAATAGTTAAGTCTGTGTCAGGGAGTTAGCAGATCTTTGGAATCGTCGTCTGTTTGTTTGCTCCATTACCGCTGCTTTGTTTGGGATTCCTCCACCTTCGTACGGCTGTGGAATAGCTACGTTTGACGAAGCAATTATTAAATGTACTTGAATCATTGTCTCTTTATAATGCATATGCTATGCCATTTAAGAGTGTATGGAAACAATATATTATCTCCATAAATTATTCAACACAATTGTTTCGACAATATACACGAGGATTTAAATAAACACATAGCAATACATTTGATTACATGATCACACAATTCCCGGCCTGCCATTATAAGCGCCGAGTTGGTTTGTACATTACAATTAAGAGATGAAACAAGAAGGTGTTTTCCCGTTCGATTTGGACAATATTGCACTTCGTGACAAATCCTTACGCACACATTAACCGTATCTTGTTATTGTATTACTGTATTATGTTGTTTTAAGTTTGTTATTATATATATTGTGCGTTTGTGTGTGTGTGTGTGTTTGTGTGTGTTTGTGTGTGTGTGTGTGTGTGTGTTTGTGTGAGTTTGTGTGTGTGTGTTTGTGTGTTTGTATGTGTGTGTGTGTGTGTGTGTTTGTGTGTGTGTGTGTTGGTGTGTGTGTGTGTTTGTTTGTGTGTGTGTTGGTGTGTGTGTGTTTGTTTGTTGTTGTTGTTTTGTTTTGTTGTATTATCCTATGTCATTTGCTTCTCTCGGAAAAAAATATACACTCCATATTCTGCAAACTGCTCTTTTGTTTCACTGGAACTTTTATAGGATTAATAGTTTATATCAGAACAAATGCAGTTCCGGAATACATGCTGGATACAAAGCACGGAACATATTTTTGAGAAATTGTTCATCCCGCTTGTGCAAAGATACTGAATTTGAGTTTTCAGTTTATTTTACATTTGTTTCTACTAATAATTGAAACTTTGGATTAACTATACTAAAGGAACTAGCCATTATGATATGGTGTTACATTTGCGATCTCTATAAGTCATGCTATAAAGCATACTTTTATGAAAGTTTACGTAGTTCATTGTCAAAACAATATTGCTTTTATTATGGTGGCCTAAATGAGTTCTCAATAGACCGACTTTATTTATGCAGCAACCTCCTAGTATCCATCGCTCTCGTTTACATGTTTATTACTATCTGAATGATATACACTCAAAGTGGATGAATACGTGCTGATCATGTTATCGATCACAGATACGTGTTACCAAAGTTATGTCCCATTTGTTACTAAGGTCTATTGTATATTAACACTAATCACAAACAACTTAGTATTGCTGTTTCATTATCAAAAAGCGAGTTTATTCAACCAAAAATTTAGTCAGACTATCCAGAGTATAAGTAATATTAGGATCAAGCATAATAAATCTTACCAGCGCTGCCACAGGCTAAGCTTTATATTCGGGAACTGTGAAGTTCTATGTTAAGCCGCTATATTTAGCGTCATAATGGTCATTGTTCCATACGCACCGCTACTGTATGTTTCTCCTTTGCGGCCAGCTTCAGACTGTATTAACGCACGCACGCACACTCACCCATAGACGTCACACCACAAACTGGTATGACTAGCTTATTGTAGTGTCACTACCACCGCAAGCGTGTCTTTATGAATTACATTACAATCGTGTTTAAACGTCTCCTATTCTTGAGCGGTACCGACACCGATGAAATATGATATGTTGGACTTTAACTGGTACAGGTAGAACTAACATGATACAGCAAGTCGCTCGATGCGTTAAAAAGACAATGAACGCTGTGCTATAAATAGAAATGGGATTTTCCTGGCACAGAGACAGCATGGTGGGTCGATCTTTTTGCAAGTTTACTCTAACTTAGATGTGGTGTTACATTCCCGATCTATATACGTTATGCTATTAAGCATACTGTTATGAAAGTATATGCAGTTCATTTTCATAGCAATATTTATTTTCTTTTGGTGGCGTAAATAAATTCTCAATAGGCCGACTTCATTATTGTGGCAGCCTCCTTATTATCCATCGCTCTTGTTTACATGTTCATTAATATCTGAATGATATACAATGCAAGGGGATGAATACGTTCAGGCCATGGTAACGATAACAGATACCTGTTACTACAGTTATTTCCAATTAGTTTCTTATGTCTATTGTATATTAACACTTGTCGTAAATAATTTAGTATTGCTGTTTCATTATCAGAAAGAAAGTGGGTGCATTCATCCGAATATTTAGTCAGACTATCCAGAGTATAAGTAACATTAGTATCATGCACAAAAAATCTTACCAACGCTTTCACAGGCTAAGCTTTGTATTCAAACACTGTGAAGTTCGTGTTTATGCTGATATTTTAGTGTGCTAATAGTCAGTGTTCCATACGCCTTACCATTGTATGTGTTTGCTTAGTATTACAGTCAGTGTAAGATTGTATTAAAACAATAAAATAGCTTCCGTTAATACGCCATGTCTACACGGTTGTTGTTTTAGGATTACACTACCGGATATGAAGATTAAATAGTGTGTTAGTATTTCTCTCAAGAGATAAAACTTAAAATGTATCATTTTAATTTGAACTTACTTCAGCGAGTAAAAATAAATACTAATTGTAATTATAAGTCAGTTTTGGAATTCACATTAAACACGCCATACACACAGAAGCACACAAACGCACACACACACGCACGCACGCGCGCGAGCGCATGCACACACACACACGCACACACAGCAAATTAGCAAAATAAGAACAGGCGACAAAGTCATATGAACATTGTTACAAACAAAGTCTAAAAGAGGCACTGGACACATGTATTCACATGGCATTCAAGTGCAACAGTAAGAACAAATCTGTGATGAGTCATTTAACACAACGAGCACCTAAAGTGTTATCGCATTGAAACGGTCAGTCGGAAGAGAAAGGACCGACAGGGATGCTTTAACCGGTTTTACATAGCTATATCCTTGCACTTCATAAGGTCTTACGCACATGCAAACAATGAAAAGAAACACGATATATTTTAATAAAAAAGCGCTGAGGTTTTCTTCAAGGATTTATGACGAATGTAGTGAAGCCATTTAACATATATGTCTACATAGTATTTAGAAGATAGGCCCGTTTTATTGCTGCAAAAAGAACCACACACGATTGTTGAACTACACAACTAGCATTGTTGTCGTCATGAATAAGGATATATAACAAACGTGGAAATTACTAATGTGCATTTAATATGCTAGTCGGACTAGGTTTATTTGAATGTTGTAGCATATAATGATAAAGATGTATTGCTCTTAAGGTCATAATTATATGAAAATCATAACACATCCAAAAATTATTAACACGTAATAGCTTTGTTTAGATTATAAGTCACTGAACGGCCATAAAACCTGAAACAATTTGCAGAAAACTTAACGGTTTATCAAATATTGACGTTGCTTTTAGGTGTACAATAAAGTCATCCGTTTTTGGCATTGGTTTATGCGACTTAATTGTAATGCAGGTAACGTATACAATGATGTACTGATTCCAAAATGTACCCAGTATGGACATGACGACATCGTTTGTTGCTATATTCGCAGTGCACATTTGCCACATTCTTACTCTATATCTACGCTTGGCACCATTTACAATTCCTCCTCCGCGATATACACTTAACATACGCTATGTTTTACATGAAGCAAAGTAATAATAGTCAATATTCTTTTGAAGCGCAGATGTTTTCTGAAATAGACTATACGTGCTATGTATTTAGCAAGTATTTAATAACACTTGCAATGGCTCGCTGCCAAGTGGGTGAACACTTTGATCCAATCGTCCTATCGTATCTACCTTAAGAATGCATCTATTTGTTCGTTTAATCACACAAACTCTAAACCTATGGTGTAAGCACTATTCCAGAATTGACACTGTCCAAATAAAAACACAATGGCATATATAATTACAAGTTGTTATTGTCTTTCCAGGTCCTACCTAGGTAACAAGATTCTAGACATAACAGCAGGTTAATGCTTATTACAAAAAAAAAAAAAAAAAAAAAAAAAAAAAAAAAAAAAAAAAAAAAAACGTCCATTATCTAGAACACATAGACAGCACTCCTGCAGTATTTTTTGTACCGATCAAGTACATGTGATTGATACATATGCATTGTATATCTTGTCATAAAAGGAAAACATTGGAATTACACTAACCATTGCTAGTAATAAACCAATCAGATTCTAAGAGCTGCCACGGCATAGTATGGATATATATTATATTAAAGAATGACCATATTACATTTAAACACGTAAATGATTCAAGTTCGATCGCTTCGCTAGTGTTATACATTGTGAGATGTAATAACTGTGGCATATCCTAATCTAATGAGTGTACATACATCAAACGTTTGCATACGTCGATATCCTCGTTCGGCCGGTTTTGTTTCTTAAAATCTGAATTTTTCGATGCATTGCGAGAAGTCGCAGACGATTATGCAATTGGAGATATGCCGATTTAAACAATATATACGCCGTCACATGTACATATTTGTAATGATGCATGTGCTTTCTGTGTGGGTTCATAGATTTCATAAATATAAATCGAGCAATCTATCGTGTGCCTTTTCAGAGATTGGTATGTGTTGCAATGCTCAGAGGAATATGCCGTATGCTCTGTTTGGGAAAATTAACAATACTACCGTCGGTGAATTAAGGCCATTCGTATACTGTCGAAGCTTTTGTTTTTATACACGTGTTTTCTTTAAAGTAGTATTTCAAGTATTTACTCAATACTTTAGCTGGATGAATAGCAGTTTCAATCCCATAGGACGAGGTCGGTTTTCAGCCGCCATACTACACAACGGACAATGAGTCAGGTAACAAAACTGGTTACACCTCTTTGCATGTTTTGTCAACGTTAATACTTTATATATAAACAAAGCAGTCCGACACCAACAAGGACTCAGAAAAAAATGCGATCTTATTTATGGCAATATATTATTTAAACATATTCAAGCATAGGATAGACAAAAACATGTACAAGGGTTATTTTACCACTGATTGGTAAATGACACACGTAGCTGTAGCTACGTGAATCAGAAAGACAAGTAAAAACGTATTTATTTTGATTTTTGCTGACGTGGTTAATCCGACCCTTTCGATCGACCCACCAAGCTGTCTCAGGTAGTGTTAGGGGAACCCATTTCTATTTATAACACTATGCCTATGTATTGGGTCTACCTGTAACAGTTATGGACAAACTATTATCATAGTTTATCGGAGTCGATAGCGTATCAAAAATAGCAGCCGTTTACACACGATTGGAATGCGATTCATGAATAAATACTCTACAAGTGCGGTGGTAGTGTCACTGCGGATATGAAGCTAGTTAAAGAAGTGTGAGGAGTGAAGTGTGTGTGTGTGTGTTCGCGAGTGTGTGCGTGTGTGTGCGCGCTATTATGCGTATGGTTGTGTTTATTTTATTATTTAGTGCGCATGTCAGAACTAGCGTTTCAATGGTCAGTCAGCAAACTCGCTGACAGGGGTGCAACAGGTTAACTAAAGATAAATATGCATCATTTAGACATTTAACAGTCAAACAAAGACAAGTAAGGGTATGCGATTTATAAAAGCAATTGATCTTAATGAGATCTCTCCTGGCCGAAATATTGTGACATTTACATGACAATTATGACACTTAATATAACGACATGGTAAGAACTTCAAAGTTCTTCCATATTAAGCTGAGCGTGCAAAGAGTGTGTGCGATATCTTTTACATGAATCTAATGTTAAGTAGTCTCCGAATATTCTGACTGAACGTTCATTTTACTAAATATTATCTCTGACAATAAAACAATACTTATAAATTGTTTACTGTCATTATTAATATACAGCAGACGTAAGTAACATATATAAAATAACTGAGGTATTTGTGATAAATAGCATGACCAGCACGTGATCAGTCCTTTGCAGTAAATATCATTCGGACATGACTAAATATTTAATGAGAGCGATGGAACAAAGAAGGTTGCTGCAAACATATCAAAGTCGGCCCACTGAGACGGCCTTTGTGCCATATTTATAGAAGAATGCTTATGATGACAATGAACTACATATATTGTTATTTCATCATCTAGATCGTGAATGCAACAACGTATCTATGTTAGGGTCGAATTACAAATAGTGCGTGGTTATATGAATCGTCCTTCTGTGTATCGTGGCGCATTCACTTGTTGAAGTTGATTCATGCATTTAAACACATAAGAGGTAACTGGATTCAGTTGTAACATCGTAAACACAAATGACTTGATCAAAAGTTTATCCGAAATTCATATCAGAAAAAAAAGCGTGTTTCTTAAGTTGATCCGAGTTTTGCATCGACGAGGTTAAAAAGAATAAAACATAAAACCTGTCAACCAATACTAACCAATCAAAGAGTGTGTAACGATTGGTTACATGGCACATTATTCTCCAAATCGAAATTTGTCAAATGTCTCATCTGTTAATTGTAATGCATACAAAACGAACAAACCGCTCTAAATGGAAGGTCGGGAATATGTACACCCAGTCCAAATCGAGGCTTAGGTATCGTGAATGAATCGGTATCAATGATGTTTGCTTTGAAAGTTGCATTCCGTAGGAAACGATAGTGGATTTGTGTGCATGAAATCGGAGCTGTTGATACGTCTTTGTAGAAATCCTCGTGGATATATGTATCTCCTCGACATAAGTTTGATAAATCATTTTTGGGGCTCATGTGTTGTCTTCATCCACCCTAAAATAGCATAGCCTATGCAATATAAGGAACAACCATCTCAAAGCATTCGATCAATTCTTATTCTACCGGAACGAATCGTCAGCTGTGCGAATATGGAGGAAGCCGAAACATAGCAACGCAAGTCGTAGGTAATTCCTTTAAATAGACTTAAATACTTTACTTTCAGTAAAATTGGTTGTCGAAATGGTCTGAGTCATATAACCAAATTGACAATCGAGTTACCTCCCATTAAACGTCAGTATATGTTTATTTCATGAAGGGACCTTACGCCATTTCAGATATCGTTATGTCGTTACATGTTGTTTTTTTTTTCCATTTCGTTCTTTGCATCAAATACACTTCTGTTGACTTGAGTGATATGATTTTAAATACAGGTTGTTCTATTTATTACAGAGGGCATGAGTCCAAGTTAATCTTTCTTAAGTGAACACATCTAAACTTTATTTACTAATCTTTATTCTGAATGTTATAACCTTATTATAAATTAAGCGCACTAACTTGAATTAAAAAAAAAATCATGTGCCAAAGAGTTATGCTTGTTGATGTATAGTCTTTATTTTTAGTGAAATGCGCCTCTATTTTTTTGTGTGTATATATTTTCATTAAAGTTGATTTTATAATTACATGATGTGTGTTGCGTTTGATATTTGTAAACTACTACACCACTAATACTAACACTAACCCTAACTTGCATTCTGCCATGATTTATACAACTGTTTACGACCGCTCCGTAAACGACGTTTCGGGTGAGTTAACTTACGAAACGCAGGTTGTCAGTTCCGCTAAAGAATCGCGTGTCTAGTTCACTGCTCACGGCTTCGTCAGTAATACTATGTTGAACTCACAATCCATTGAAAACATATAACACCACAACCAGGAGCCGCGACCACATTTTCTTTTCTTTCGGGTTATTCCTGAATGATAGTTTCATTCTACAGAAAAATCTATTGGAACCTATATTTATGTATTCAAGCACGATAGACTCCAGGTAAAGCTACAGCGACAAATATTGGTGATGGCAACATATGCGTGTACAGCATAGATACCAGCACCCAGTGATTTATTCGAAATGTAGCCGCAGCAAATATACATCGTTTGTGTTGTTCTTGTTATTTGGTCGGTGTTTTGTTCTGTTGTTGTTGTTTTGTCTGTGTGCTACATTTATTTATTCATTTCTATCTTTGGTTTGTTTTGTTTTAGCAGCAATGTATGAATGTATTCGTGAAATATTAATGGGGCACGAATGACAGCAGTTTTTAAAACGTTTGTTTAATTCTTCAAATTTTAGCCAAACAGAAACGTCGTTATATCATATGTTAGAATTTCATGAAGCCCGGATGTATACACAATTAATTAATTATGTCGAGACAAAGCAAAACGCCGATGTGCCTTACTGTTTGCTTAAAAATTTCTACTTATACGCATATATATCGGCGGATATGTGGGCGTTTCTGCGCCAGATCCAATTATTAAATAACCGTGTAGATATCAATAGATTAAAGACTGATATAATAATCGAACTCTTGGAATTCGACCAAGTGTTCAATCAAATATGATTTTTACCAGCCTTATTTTCTCAAACTACCGGCAAATTGCAAGCAAGCTTTAATCTAAGACTGCCTACTGTTTCAAGTTATTCATTTGATTTAGAGATTATATAAAGCCGTATTATTGTAATATGATATTACTAAATTAACTAGTTTTTAAGTAAATAATAAATGTGATAGTAGTTTTCAGTTGGGAAATATTTGGTTGATAGTTTAGTTAAAGACATCGCGTCGTTTACATAAGCTAAAAAAAGTTATTTTAGAGTAGGACAAAGAATGACATGATTGAAAAACAAACAAGGAAATATACTATAATGTACGTCAATACTAGTGCCAACAGCATCAATAAAACATAGGAAGAAATCATGTGACACTGCGCTGGTCAAAAGACACGATTACCAATAACAGTACGACTTCCAGATTTATTAATGCCGATATCAGAATATAATAGGCGTAGGCGACGCAATTGGCAAATGAGATGCAGAGTTAGCGTAGAGTGTACATTGGGCTGTCGAAAAAGAAGGAAGGAATTGAGATGAGTTAGGAAGGGCTATTCACATTTTGTTAGATTGTAAATTGTAAATTTGACTAATAGAATTATAATAATGGGATGATGTTGAATTCTGCCATGCGGTCCCGATACGTCACATTATTTCCCTTATAAACAGAAAATATGATGAGGCCAAGTATACTTTCATTGATCAATTAACATGTAAATTGATAGCTGTAAATTTTCAAAAGAAACAAAAGGTCTCTTACAATCAGGAACCAAATAAGAATAAGTAACCGATAAATCTGATAAAGTATTAAAGTACATGGCAAATAATCAGTTTTTAAAAAGTGGTGAAATTATATTTTAACATTTTATTTAGGTTTGATAATAAATTCCACAAATAGTGTTAAATTTGATAATACTAATCTTACATGTTCACCAGATTTCATTTATTTTCATTTTTTTCTAAAGTATTTCTTTTCATACCGTGTAAAAATACATTGTTAAGAAAAACACTTTCTCAGATACATGTATAAGGAAAAAACATTGAAGAGTATATCCACAATGACATGTTCACTATGGTGTGTATTCACTCACCCCCAGTATCGTCCACTGACCAGTAATCCACAACAGGCGTGTCTAGGCATGAGTGGCAGATAAGACCCCTACCAGGTGTAGGGTATGACTAGGAAAATGTCTCTAAGGGATGACGGGTTAATTGGCTGTTGGACTCAATGAGTTAACATACCTTTGAATAAGGTATTAATTTACTGTAATGTCTAACGCTCAAACACATATAATGATAATTCCACGACTGGTTGGCCTGATGTCAGGTTAATGTGACTGGGTGTGTATCTTGTCAGGTGTTCAGGGTATGCTATACATATTAAAAGCAGCACAATTAATACTTAAAGTGAACACCGTCTCTAGATCATTGGAATACTTTTGGTGGGATGATAAACCCAATTAACAAACACTTATAAAACACACGAGTATTCGTGAATTAATTCTGCTTAACCGCATTAAATGCTTGAAATACGTTCAACGAAAACAATTATCGAGTGTATTTAGACACAGTTACAAAAGATAAAGTACTAAATCAGCAAATGCATCACTTCGTATAATTATATACATACATTAACATAAAATTCATGTTTATCATTCGTTTCAACTAAATACGTAAGTACAATCATTTGGAGTCACCTTAATTATATACGAGATTTACAAATGTCTTTGTAAAACTAATGGTACATAAAAGTAGGATAACTGAATGCATCTTTCGTTATATTTATGATTACTCCTCGATCCGAGGGATAATACTACGCATTCTATTCAGGGTGTCTGTGTTTCTAGAAAGGAAATAAAGACATGTTCACGTTTTACACCTCACTGAATAAATTTGCACAACTCTTGATAATAAACAATCAACCTGTATTTGATTTTCATAGATATTCGAGTTACTTTAAATACTTTATATGGATGCTGGACGTATTGTTGATTGATACGCTGAGTCTACATCTTTCTTTTTCAAAGTATTCATGTGTATTTTCAGTGTGTGTTTTCAAACCAAAATAAATTGTAAGTAAATGTTCTGAATCCAGTGTAAGGTAAAATCTTGACATACAGTCTATAACATTATATTGCACAATCAATATAAGTTGCATTTTAAATTTCGCACCTTCTAATAACCATGTGTACATTGTTTAATGTGTTTTTTTTTTCTAAAAGTTTTAATTGAGATAGCAATTCTAATAGTTATGTTTGCTTGAAGGGAGGTAAGTCGGAGATAAATTGAGCCGTAAGCTAGTTCTGTGATCGAACCTGATGCGCAAAGCAGACACTATAAACGAGACTTTTTATTGCATTTTTTAAATTATATTGATGAGGTAGAGTGATGATGATGATGACGATGATGATGATGATGATGATGATGATGATGATGATGATGATGATGATGACAGTAAAAAGATGGAATACTGTATGAATCGGCATCACGTTTGCACAGTCTAATTTATTTAAAAATAACATCATTATGACTAATTACATCGTTTTTCGATTTATTTTAGTTTGGCCAGCTAAATCTCGCTTTAAACATCTCTAATTATCATGATATAAACATCTAATATTTTATTGAAAATCACGTGTTTATAATAATTAATAAATAAAAATGTTACATTTATATTCTAAAGCACACAATAACAGAGAGGCTTGCATGTGTCTATGTGTCACCTGATAACCTTATTTATCTTATGTACCAAATGTATTTCAATTGTATCCGACTTTTTATACCAACTTTATTTTTCTCTCAAAATAACAAGATAAGCGTTTGCTACCTGAACAGCTCCTACAAAATGCTGTTTAGTGGTGCCATAGATCTGTTTGAAAAGCGAAGCATAAAGCCCCAATCGTCATTGCAAAAAGCATTTGCCTTACAGAGCCACGCTGCACAATTAGCTATTTATAAACTTAGAAAATCACGTGACCACTTACCATTGACATCTTTTTACACGGACAATCAGATAATCTGTTCTGACGTCGATATATATTTTTTACAGAAAATCACATCATGATAATCGATATATTTTAGGATAAGTACTGTCTTACATTTAAGCAATTGATATAAACAGGCTTAATTTAAACTAAGGTAAAGGTTAACGCAGCAGTAAGGTAGAAAATCTTCAGAACAGTGTTAAGATGCTGTTACATGTATTAGATGTTTGTGTTAGCTTTAGTAACTTATTAGATGGAAATTTACCTATTGTTGTCAAGGAAGTACAGACCATCGAGCTAGAAGAAAGTACGCAAGGCGTCAGGTCGACATTTAACCTGTCCCCAGTTACTAACCGTGTATGTTCGACTACGCAGATAAAATTATGAGCAATTAAGAGTGATAGTTTCGATGCAGCAAACTATTTAAAATCTATGGCAGTAATGATTCATATAAGGCATTTCATTGCAACACCATGATGTAACTGGACGTACAATATAGTACGTTTTACTCGATATGAATCACATAGCAGATATAAAATAACAAAGTACCTATCACATCAACGCTGTAATGTGGAAAAGTGTTCTGTACGGCAGGGCAATTTGCCTGTTGTTCGCAGTTGGAAATAAATTGCCTGTAAACGAAACATCGACACACTTCTCTGAAATGTTAACGGTCAGCCACACAGACCTTATGTAGGTGAGCTACCTGACCACTGTGTGACTATGTAGAAACCAATCATGCTTGAGATCAGCGAGTTATTTTTCAAACTAGTAACATATAGCTTATACAATCACTCTCCATTTCACCAACAACACAGTTTCGATCAAATGATCTTACCTGCAACATATAGAATATATTTTGTACAAGGACGAGTGTAGCATAGTTATTATGAGTTGCCAACTGTAAGTTGATGACATGAATATACAATTTCATACAGCCGATGCAATATGTGTTGCCCACTGGAATTTTGAACATTATCTCAGATTAGTTTTATTGTATTTTAGCGACTTAAAAGTGTATGCTTTTATAAAGCAATTGTCCAAAAAGACGCCTGGTTGTACCCAAGGTTTTTGTTACTTAACATTATAACTGTTTTTAATACGGTACAATCTATTGTGTGACTGGTGTTTAAAGATAGACTGTTTCCAAATTGTATTCGACGAATAGGCTTGCCTGTTATTTAAACTAGGGTTTGATATATATCGGCTGTTTGAATAATGTAACTTAGAAATTGAACAATTGATGTTCGTGTGAAAAAAAGAACAGGTAAATTAAAATTGGTAATGTCAACAGATTGCTTGAAATATGTAACATGAAATAAAATAAAATAAAATATGGTTTAAAATATAAATATATCAATAACGATCTTGAAACAGTTGGAATAGTGTTTAAATGAATTAAAACTAATTTATATGTTGGTTCTGTTTAGCATTAATAATATATATTGCTTATATAATGTAACTAATAGTTTTAGTAAGGTTGTTAAACTGCATACAAATAGTTGTTTTTCGTTGTTGTCAAACGTGTTTACCTTACCGTGTATTACCTGCTTTCTGTATTATACCTACTACGTACCAGTTCTCACCGACCGACACCTGTGTAGTGTCTCGGGTTTCCTGCTTTACATTCGTATTTATGGCTGAATACGCCTTTAACAACATAATTGCTTGTTACATAAGGTCCGTTAAATATTTCTCTAAATGAATTGTAAACATGTACTTTAGCAGGGTATTACTGAAATAAAGTTGTACAACTGGAGAGGTCCCATACTAGCAGCGATAGGGGCTTTTCTGTCAAGGAGCCTATTTGTATTAATTAACCCACTGAAATGCTATGTCTAAGCAGGAAAGTCTTTTACTGAAAGTTATTAAAGGAATGCATATATCCAAATTATTGCTACTTTCATTTATTCCCTATTAAAGCGATTATACCACATTATACAGCAGACATGTCTTAAGCAGCAAAGCAACACGCTCTTATTAGACATTGTGATAAAAGCTACAATACAGTCACTAACATTCGATTATAGAAACTAGTGTATTAACAAAACACAACAGTCGGTATGATGGCATTTGAACTTACGTAAGATTAAAAAAAGAGTGTTCAATAGTGCTAGCGGACGCAAACACAATACACAGAGGGCAAAATTAACTCTCAGTTTTACTAGATCGTTACAACAAACGTAGTAAACAATTGCCTTTATTTCGGCTAAACTACATCCCTGTATTCTAAACCTAAATTTATCCCGATTGCAAACCCTGTATAGAGCCGCAGAACGCAGCCAGACCTGGCCATCGATATTGCGATAACTTGGTCTAGTATTTAATGCATAGTCAGTGGGACATTTGTTCGTATTAAATTGTCCTCCCTCCATTCGGCCCCTTAGTTTATTCGGCAATATTCTTGCGTGGCAATGTTTAGTCCTCATCTATTCATTTCATGAATGTCGGTTTAAACACAAGACGATCACTTGAAGACCTACTATGACTCAATTACACTATAATTGTTAACATTTGTAGCTGGGGCACAATTAACGCATAGTCTTCTTTGCCATGCAACTTTGTTTCTGAACTACTGTTTTTCAAGGCAGGATAACTGACCTCGAGTAGTTAAAAGGGCTCCGAATCGGTCAAAATTAACGATGTGATATGTGTATATATACATACATACATACATACATACATACATACATACATACATACATACATACATACATACATATATATATATATATTTATTTATAATCAATATCCCACCTATCATATGATAATATAAAAACATACATATAATTGCTATTGTTTTTTCTTGTGTTTACAGATTCATAAAGTATTGCAAAAAGTACAATATATAGTTCTTCTATTATAACATTTTTTTATTATACTACTAAACAATTTGTTTATTATGGTATTGGTCAAGTTTATAAATACAAATGAGGCTCTTTTTTTAAAAATCATAATAAGGTTATGGTATCTACAGTATATATCCGATTAAATCATTGTTTTCAGAGAAAACTATGCCCATGTGCTAAACATATTTATATGCTAATGATGTGGCCAAAGCATTCAGATATTAATCTGCTTTCTGAAGAAATCTGTTTTATGCCAGGTAAACGGGGAATTCACATTTCTGCTGCTCTCATTTTCGTCATCATAAAGGACTCTTGGAAGGTCTTGGATTAATCATTTTATATCATAAAATTGGCATATAAAGATAATGCATTAAATACTCTGTTTTATCAAAATGTATAATGTAATAACATCACTTTCCCAAAACGACAACTTATTTTCATTGCAAAATTGAGACCAGCAAAGTTTAAAACAGTTACTAATTACATTCAAATTTCTATTAAGAAACCACCTTAGGTACATCCTCAAGCAAGTTGGCAATATCACATTATTGATTGTTTGCCTATTGCTATGATCCTGTATGCTTACATGTAATAACTATATGTACTCAAATAGAAGATATAGGGTAATGTACTGTTCAAATAAATATTTAATACCACCACATAACTGATTTTAAAATTTCAACGTATGATTCAGAATATCAAAATTATTTTACTATATCAAGGAAAATTGTGATCCATTGTTAGTAGTTTGGTACAATAAAAAGCAGAACATTTTAAATTTTTACTAACACATTTACACTGTCTGTACCAAAATCTTAGTCCACAAATCACCGAAGAACTTGTCATATGTACTTTTTTCATTTTAATATGCCCAGTCACCATATTTGCCACGGTCTGATTATGAGTTATCCATACAGGCAATAATGCTATTTACCGAATACAAATTATACCCACAGCAGGGACAATATAGCCCACAAAGCCTTATTATCCAACGTCTTTTGACACGAACCATCTTGTCAATGCGAGTTTATAATTATGCCTTATTTACCAATTCAGACACATATCTCCGGTAGGTTTTATTGCAAATCAAAAAAACATGTTATCAGTGGGCGAGATCCTGCTCACAAAGCATAATTGTCGAATATGTATTCTTACAAACTACTCGTTCGCACCTATAGATGGATCGATAGATTTTTACTTCAAATGTTGTCGGGTCAGTGTACCTCGCCATTGCAATGCAAACTTCAAAGTCGAGTAAATGCAACGAAATATAAGTTTAGCTCTCCTCAGTACTTTTCGATTTCTCTTTTCATTTCGTTGCGTTTACTTTCATAACAATTGGCCATAAATCACCTTACGTATAGTATCATCCAAACTGAACAAAACGTGTTATATTATAATTATGTGTTCAACTAATGAATACGATTAAGTTAAACATAAATCGAACAAAGAGAGTTTTTTTCTTTTTTTTTGCTGTAATCGTCTCTGCACGTTTAATTCCGTCGGCTTTATTTCTTAACGTGGTTTTGTATGTGGTCTGCCGTAAAATCTATACACAAATCTTGTTTGATATCATTCATATTAATTAAATTTATAGTATGCATTGTCTTCAGTTTGGTTTCTATCCTGCCACACCATACTTTTTATAAATTAATAAACTAACTTAATTTAATGATAGTACATCTTTGAAATATAATATGTACACATGGTATCTAGACGACCTACAAACTCACGCGTGTCGCTTATAGTTTAACTAACCGGCTGCAATAGCTCAAGTGGTACAGCGTCGGCTTGCGGATCTGGAGGTCGCGGGTTCTAATCCCAGCCGGGTCAAACCAAATACTTTAAAGTTGGTAGTGTTGGCTTTTCTTCAAATGGGGCTAAGGAAACAGTATTACGCCTGACTCGTTGGTGTTAGTATAATGAGCCGGCCAGGTTCGATCTTTGGGCACCTCATAAGTGCCCCCCTGTGCTATAATTATAAAAAAAATGTCGCTGCACAGTATTGGCAAAAATGCCGGCTAATCCCATTCCTTTAGTTTTAAATTATACCACAAAGAAGAATTATGGCCAAAAATGTCTCTCCAGTTTTACAAACAATTTACTGAACTTATTGTAAAATCGTTACAGAAATGTTTAAAATAGTCACAGATATTATGTTCAGTAATAATTATACAATTAATTCTGCCTAAAATAGTTCTTTAACTTCGTACAACCAGTGTTTCTTCCCTTTTTGTATATCTCACAGCAAAGTTTATGTTTTACTATGTTAAGGTACAACCAACATTTAATTACTATTATATATCGCCGATATGAAGTGAATATCCCCACAATGGTTCAGTTTAACCGACTATATATCAGGTAAATATTAAAGCCAACATGATCTTCAGAGGAATACAGTGTATTCTGTGAACATGAAAATGTTTAAGGCTGTAGGACCTTTACCATAGATGGATTGTTGGTATATATTCTAACTTTGAATATTAACACCAAACCTATCTTAAAGATCTTAATGAACTCTCACAAAATCGTGTCATCACCTTAACTCATTCAGCCCGACAGCCAATTAACCAATTATCCCCCAGATGCATTTCTCCATTCATCCCCTACACCTGTAGTGGGTCTTATCTGCCCCTCATGCCTTTACACATCTGGTGTGGATTACAGGTCAGTGGACGATATTGTGGATGGTTGTATACACAACACAATAAACATGTCATTTTGAATCATACTTGTAGCACAGAAAGTGTTTTACACAACCATGTAACTTTTAACACGGTATGAGAAGAAATACTTCAGAAAAGAGTGAACATGAATGAAATCTGAAGAACACGTAAGATTGATAATATCAACATTAACACATTTCAGATTATTAAAATGAAATATTATTGACCTCATCAAGGTTTTTTATGTTTATAACGTAAATAACACCGTTCTATATAATACATTATATAAAAAGTAACTTTAAAACAGTCGGCCATCTTTGATTTAAAGCTGCAATTTACTGGTAGTTTGAGAAAATAACGCTCTTAAACTTCATATTTGATTGAAAACTTCGTCGATTTCCAATAGTAAGATTTTGTCTTTTATCTATTGATGTCTGCAATTATCATATTATTATTGGATCTGACGCAGGTAATTCCACATATCCGCCGATACATATGAGTTTAAGTAGGAATCTTAAAGCAAACAGTAAGGCACGTCGCCGTTTTTCTTTGTCTCGACATAATTCATTCATTGTGTTTACATCCGGGTTACATGAAATTCCAATATATGATGTAACAACGTTTCTTATTGGCTGAGATCGAAGTATAAATTAATCATTTAAAAACTGCTTATACGATCGTATTTCAGCCGAGAAATGTTTCAAATTAGATGTGAATCAGAGGAAAATGTCGCCGATTTTTCTGTTGTCTCGCTACAATAAATGAAATAACAAAACAGGATTTAAGCCGGTAGATTTAGATTATGATGACATAAGCATTTACGATACGGTGATTTACTTGATTGGCCGAGACTCGAAAGTGTTTGGAAACATGAGTTTTAACCAGCATATATGATGCGCGCATTAACGCGGCGTTCGGCAGTAGCCGAGACATGTTCAGGGTCGCCTAAATGCGGCTCTCGGCGCCAGACACAGGTAAAATGCGACGCGATAATGCGTCTCCCGTCATGAAACGGCTCTTGTTCGTGCCACTTTAATGCGTCATTCGGGTAAAATGAGTAAAGGCCATCTTATACATGCTGAACATATCAGGTTTCTAGATGGAACAGGTATAGTCAAATTTATTTAAACAGACTAGTTAATGATCTTATTCTGTCGATTACTTGTATACATTTAAATATAAAAAGGCGTTTGTTACAGGAACACGTCACGTCTATTTCAGAAAACACCTGGCGTGGTACGTATTAATCATTTAAAAAGTGATAAATGGGGTGAAGTAAATATTTACCATGACAAATTTTGTAGCCTGGTACCTTGCATGCGACGTCAATGACGTCAACGTCTACGACGTCAAATGGTTTGATATGTTTCGCTCGTCGTCGTATTTGTTAGCATTGCCCAAAGTATTCCCCTGCATGTTGAATACATTTACGATGGCGGTGTATCAACTATTGAAATAATGATCGGTACCCCACAGATGAGAATTATCAGATGACTGTATTAGTTGAATGCGGATGTCATCTAGTGAAGGATTTCTAGTAGTGTGTCAACGGTTGAATGTGAAGGGTCGTTGTCCATGTGTAGTATAAATTCCTCAAGCGGAACGTTCTTCTGAACTCGTTCACTAGGTTTTTGCGCAACACCTGTTAAAGTGTTCCATACTTTTATAAACCAAAAACATGTTTGCACAATTTTAATAGCTATAGGTAATACTTAACAAATTTGTAATAAAATAGACCTGTTTAAGTATGGTTTAAAATTAGTGCATGTATAACAATACCTAACAGTTGTTGCTTCAGAATACAAAATGAGATTAATTAATATTAGTCATATCGGTTGTTTGACAATGTTTTGAAAGCGTAAATGAGAGATCTATTATGCGCATATAATACACGATTATATATTAACTGCTACCATGTTGAAATACGCCGCGTTAACTGTTGTGTTCCTTGGGGCAGCGTGGCAAAGAATCATCCCGTGAATGTCCCCAAATATTATAAACATGTATTTGCCATCGCTCACACAGGCACATGCTTTCTTTGGTAGAGGAGAGGACGGAGTCACCCACAATGAAGACTGTGCCTTGGTCTCTGGATCGAAAAAAACAACCAGGTTTCGTCCGTTGTAATAATGTGGGACAGGAACTCATCCCATTCTCTCTAAAAGCGCCCTAGAAACGCGCGAGAATGTGCAACTCGCCGTTCCTTTTCGAGACCTTGCAGTAATTGAAGCATCCACCGTGCAAGTACCTACAACAATTTAAAAAAATGTACATGGGCGGTATGCACGTACCTTCTTAGACAAGGCAATAATTAGTATCTAAAGTTGCTATTTTATTTTAAATTTAATTCTTATAAATCATTTGCGAAACATATTAACTATTAAAATTAGTATCATTTATTTTAACAAATAGCGAAATTAACGTTATTGTAATAGTGAGTTAAAACATGTATTAGATTACATTCGACATTTGCAAATCTTTTTACCAGTTTTGCCAATACTGTGCAGGGACATTTTTTCGTTAAGGCAAATATGCACTTAAGAGGTGCCCAAGGACTGAAGCAGGCCGGTCCATTACACTGACACCGACGATTCGGGCAGAGTGCTGTCCATTTAGCCCCTAGCGTTAGGAGGGACGCAACTACTGCCAACGTTAAAGTATTTGTTTTGACCCGGCCGGGTTTCGAACCCGCGAACTCCCTATCCGCAATGGGCATCGTTTTCATTAACTTAAACATTCCCGTTGGTGTGTTTCCTAGTCTTTAAAACAAATGTATGACCTCTCTATCTTCAGTACGGTCAGAGGTCGTCATATTTTTTTTACATTTTAGTTAGCACTAGTTTCGCAATGACCTTGTTTTTTTTTGTGTTTTTTTTTCAAAAATCTAACGACAGAACGACGTCAAACTTTTGCATGACGTCGCGTTAAAACATTCGACGTGTTCGTGGATTTTTAAAGACGATCGCCTTAGGGTCTGGAGATTTTGACCCAATCATGCGACACGAAAGTGCGTGTTTATCGCGTGATTCGCGTGCGCGTTAATATGTGTCTAGTCGTACCCCTGGCAATTAAAAAATATTTGTACAAACGTTAGTATTAATATATAATTTTGGCCAATTTTGAAAAAAAAAAAGTTTGGTCAATATCCACAACCGCCGGATAATTTGGATCATCCCTCGTATTTTAAAGCTGTGTTGTGCTAACATTATGTTATATCAGACCGTTCTAGGAATAACATAAATGCGTGTCACTGGAAATGTGTGGTTGTCCGTAAACTTCCTGCAACTTTTTTTTTTCAAATGATTCTGAGAGACATTTCGAGATGGCAGTGTTACAGATTTATGTAACTGAAACTAACGGTTTCAATGGTTTGAACAAACTCGATGTTTCTCTAAAATCATGTATACAAGTATGTGTGTCCTGTTTCGTCGTCAATTTGCACGTCAGAACGATTTTATTTTGAATGCCGTCATTGCATGTTAATTATGTGATATCCTTACCTACTTTATTAGAGTATATCATCTTGATTAGCTCTCTTTAGCAATTCTCTGCCAAACTTCACGCATATCTATGAGTTTGTTTGTTTGTTTCTTGGGTTTATCGTCCCACCACAGTAATTCAGTTATCTGGATACGGTATCTATGAGTTTTAATGTTTGTACTAAGTGTATGTTTAATAATGAATGCATCAACTGCAGTAATCAGATTTTAGTCGATCTATGTACACAAAATTAATCGATATATAAGTTCATTGTATTTGTTTTAAATCCCGATGCAGGTGCTTACTGTTAGTTTTTTGACTTTGACGGAATGTTGTTATTTACACTGTTTGTTTGCTAGAAAAACCTTCAGGAAGTGCGAGGTTGGAGCGCTCCACAAACCAGGTTTAAGCACCCCAGTTGGCCCTTTTGCCGATTGACCGTTCCAAGGAGATAACTGATGGGTTTTCTTTATGTGTGTTATGTCTCGTCTCTGTGTTTTTGTCATATTTTCATTTACCTTGTTTGCCTTTGTCTACTAGTAGATACAATTTAAATATCTGTGGAAATTTTGATAGGACCTTTTCATTACATTCCTCATGCTTTGGCATAGTTACTGTTAAAAAATATGTTTTGTCTTTTAACAAAACATTATTTTTCACTATACTTGACCTTTTGGTTATGTCGATTACTTCTGAAAAAAAAAACACATCCATTTTAACAAGTCATTTGATCCGACCAGGGGTGTTAAGTGAAGTGCAGTATGTGCAGTTCGGTCTCTAAATCTTAGCCCCGATGTATTGACTCTATTAGTTTGCATTTAGCCTGCATTTATAATCATATAAATTGTAATAAGTGCATGTAGAAAAAGCAAATACGGAGTAACGACAGACTGACTATTAAAACCAAAATAATAACAACGGTTGTCTTAAACTATCAGGCATGAGTATATATACATTAAGATTCAGTGTTGTTGTGTGTTTTAACTGCTAAGGAAGTAGGATGTCTGCCTGCAAAATGCCTGCTGACGTTGTGGATATGGACCAGACGTCATCGGCAAAAAGTGGCAAAAAAGTGGTAGTTTGAACCAGACAATACTGGCAACGAGTTTTAACCAGATGCCACAGCAATGATGGCGACTTTGATTTTAACAATTCCCGCAAAAATGTTTGAACCTGGCATTACAGGCTAAGGAAGTGAATTAAAATACGACGACTCTTGCAACGTCATTGGCAAACGTTGTGAGTTTAAACCTGACAGGAAAAGATTAGTGTCTTAGCTTGAAGCTGACATTACAGACAATGTGTGTGAGGTTGACCCTGACATTGCTGGCAAAGAGTGCGACTTTAAACAAAACAATCCGGCAAAGAGTGTGACTTTGAACATGAACTTACATGCTAAGTGTGTGAGTTTGAGGCAGACGTCATGGTCAAAGAGTATAAGCTTAATTCAGATGATATGTGTCTCTGCCTGACAGTTTAGGCTGTATTTAAGTATGGACCAAACTCAAACGGCTAATTGTCTGTGTTTAACCCTAACTTTAGAGCTGAGTTTGAACAGGACTTTAGTGGTTTTAAACTGGCATTGCACGCTAAGTCGTGAGCTTTAATTTGACATTACATGCTCACGCAGTATCTTTTGACTGTACATTAATAAGTTATTATTATTGAACGTGTGAGTTGGAATAATGCATTATCGGCTAGAGTCTTTAGTTTCACCTAGACACATCCAGATAGCTGTGTGATTTTTAATCAGAAATGGCATCTTATAAAATGATAATTTTAACAAATACACGGCTCATTCGTTATCTATAGCCCCGCCCATATTTCTTTCAAACGTGGCTTAATTCATAAACATGTCGGCAAGCGGTAATCATGACAAATAAATCTGCGCTCCATAGTATCATGAACCAAGTGTGTCTTAAAGACAAAGATCAGTTTTTTGAACCTATTCATACGAACCATACTCATGCTTATTCGGTGTTTCTAACGGAACATTGCACACGCGGCATGTGTGTATTCATGGTTAGCTCAAGACAACCCAATGTAGTCACCTGCACCATAAACAGCCTTCACGCATAGTATTATTTTATTATAGGACGTTGTGATTCACGAATCAGTTTTAGTCTGTTTGATAATGTTCGTATAAGACGGGCGTAATACTTGCTATATGCGGCCAAATATTCTGTGTCACAATCAAGAGAACGACACACGGATCATTATCCAACAATTGGTTACGCGGATTGCAAGCGGATTGCAAGCCGGAATGGGAGTAAAATGATTTACTGACACTGTATTCATCGTGCAGTCTTGGCGTGCATTTTGACTACAAGAATGTGCTGATTCAACTCATAAAATGATCTCAAAATTTAAGCTGTTTGGAGAAAATAATGTTGAACATATTGAAATGGGTGATTCATTTAGTTTGAAGGTTACGTCTGTATTGTTTTGTTCAGTCGTTCGTACCGCATATGTTTGTTGTTTGGGTTTTGGGTTTAAAATAATTGTGTATTCAGTCAAACCATTATACTATTCAACAAATATATTAAACAACATGTGCACAGTGGTAAATTAAATAATTTCGCATGACTCATTTTAATGACCTCTGTGAAATAGTGACAAAAATGGGAAGAACTGGTAAAAGCCGTATCAAGCATTAACACATTGTCATTCGATTTATCGAAGGGGAAAAAATACAATTTTAAAAAGCAGAACACATATTTATTTTGATTAAAACACATGCATTTAATAATTAATACATGCGACAAGTGGGGATTTAGCTTTATTTCGAGTAACTTCTCATTGTAATGAAATATAATTAATGGCCGATATTTCAATTAATGAACAGCTGCACTTAGATGCATAGAGTTCAATATTACAGTATACGCATGTAGTTCCTATGAAACCTAAAACCAGTCGACATATTCAACGACATACAATTTTCTGAACTCGTAAGTGTTCTACTATATTAGTTGAATGTTTATTATTAGAACCGTTTCTTTGTTTCATTGACAACCATTTCAGTAATATTTTGATAATAATTTACGGTTTCCCTGATTGATAATAAATACTATAAAACGATTTGTTGTGAACACCGAGATATTTATTAAGTACCAATACTTCATGGTGGCTTCGGGTATGCCATAAATGCGACATTGTATACGCTCAGCATACCAACATTCTAGATGAAATACCTATTAGACATAAGAATTTA
This sequence comes from Sinonovacula constricta, assembly GCA_007844125.1. Lineage (NCBI taxonomy): Eukaryota > Metazoa > Mollusca > Bivalvia > Cardiida > Solecurtidae > Sinonovacula > Sinonovacula constricta. Next base: position 10,246,917 of record CM017570.1, read on the forward strand.
AAAGACTATCTAATGATGTATATTCGTCGATTACTTTTTTAAATGTATAAGTAAATGCGCTTACGTTACTGAAATAGGTGTATTCTATTTAAGTAAACAGATAGTGCGGTACGTATTAATCAACTATACAAGTTATCGATTACATGTAGTAACCTTTTACCATGCAGCAATGAACTTGTCGTATCGTTGCGCTTTGACAACGCGATATTATTTAACGACTGTTCGTTCCAGCGCAGTAAGACAAGTCTTAGCATATGTTGAGTGTAATGCATTGTCATAGTTGTCAATACGACCGATACCGTTGGTGTAATGTTTCTATGAACAGCTTGGTTGTTGGGGGGGGGGGGGGGGGACAGTGCACTGTATTTAAGGTTTTATAAACTCTTGCCCCGTATCGGAAGAATGCACAGTTTACGACACCCTTTGCCAAAATACAGACCTGTGAGTACGTCTTTTACACGTGCATTTACTTGTTCATTGCATTTGTACCGTGTGTTGTTGTTTTTTATCTTACAATTAATCATAACGTTGACATGTTTGTTAACATGTATAATTTTTGTATAAAAATATATAAAATAAAAATAATTATAATAATAATGTTTATTATTATAATAAAGATGGTCATGATACTGATAATGATAATAATAATAATAATAATAATAATAATACTTAATTTTATCTTACCATTATCATGGAAGCTCCTTATACTAGTAACATGTGTTTGGCATTACAACGACGAAATTAATGTTGTTGTTTTTCACACTGACTGTGACAAAGATTTGCAAATCATGACTTTGCATTTACCGTATGTATACACTTATTTATGGCAAATGCCTATGTTGTATAGCATTATTTGCATTGATTTCAGTGCATTTAGTCAATAGTTCATTATGAAACACATTAATGGTTTATGACATTGCGCGTGCACTGTAAATGGTGATAACTCATGTCATGCAACGATTTATGTTAAGGTGTATATTACCCGACGCATACTATTTCAGATCAGACTCGCACTTATGAAAACTGTTACTGCTCGATATTGATAACAGATTTATTTATTGTTTCTTTATGTTCAAGGTCATTTTAAACGGGGACACCGCCAACAGAAACTGCGCTGCGTACGCACACCTCAAGACAGCACACACGACTGATGCATTTAAAGTATGTGGTGTACGTTTATTATGTGTTTGTGCATTGTGATTGTATTGTGAATATTTAAGGCAACATGTTTTACCCTAATCTTATGTTGTTTTGCGTATGGTGTTATTGACTTGTTTCACGCCAATAAAGTCTCTATATCTTAAGTCATGTCGTCTCATCCGAAACACTATTAATGAGTTGTTACATCGACTATTATTGATCAGTTTCTTTTTTTGAACACCGATAGAGGCAGTAACAGCGATTGAGCATAACGTCATTTAGTTTTCCTTTAAAATGAAGGTCCAGTCTTATTTGGAAGCCTTAAAGAAGCATATATGTCCATCCAATTTTAGACCAGTTTTCAAGATACATGTCATTTAAAAAGATATTTGAGAAATGTAAGAATGCAGTTATTTAATTTTAAATCGAAGCATCATACATCAATGTTTGGTTATATTCCATTGTAAGGAAACAGTATTCGACCTTATTGTACAATGATATTGCAAAAGTAGATCCAGTGCTGCTTGTAGCAAACCGTTAGGTGAGCAATTCGATATACCAGCAAGCGTCCTCAAAGAGAAGTTACATGCTTAGACAACTGTGTCACCTTTGACAGGAACATAATATGATGATTTATAATGTAATATATAGTTCGTTGTACATATTCAATGCATCGCTGATAACAGTGACAATGCTCGTTCAATATAATGGTATCAATAGTCTGTTTAAAGCATTCACTGACAATTCAGGACATAATTACTGACCATCCTATGCTTATTTTTGAGCGAAACATATATTGCTAGTGGTGCGTACTCTGAGGAACCATCGATCGACAAATGTAGTGTTTGTTTCAATCTTCAATAAACAGTAAACCCTTACGTTCGCCGGTTTAATTATTTATGTGTTTGCACACAATTAAGTCGTCAACGTGGCAAGCATAGAGTAAAAACTAACACATACTTCATATGAGAGCTGCATAGGAGTTGACCTCAAGGTGATCATATTTTATATCACAGATAGGAGTTATCTGGCTAGTCGTGTACCCCAAAGGTATTTTAATAGAGAGCTATGCCGTTTATATGTATTTTTGGCCTTTTCAATATCTGCGATGTCTGGTATGTATTGCATTGGCCATGAAACTTTGTCATATTTCCTTTCTAATGATAAGGGACTATTACCCGTGCATGTATTAGATTTCGCCATTTAATTAGTCCTATACTGTGTGGTTCGTCCATTTTCCTTTGACGGATATCAGACTTAAACAATACACTCTAAACATGAACATGATGCTACACCTATTTTTTATTGTTTAGTTATCTCAATAATTTCGTTTAACGAAGTCATACCGGCAGGGCATGGGTATTGTATTCATTCATCGGGTTTTTGTTCAAAGCGTGTACATGAGAAATGTCTCAGGAAGTAATAGATAAGAGCTCTGTAAAACCGGTTTAACTAACCACGCCGGTCACTTTTACCAAAAGCGATAACCGTTGGATTTGTTATTTTTGTTTAATGGCTCGCAACATATTTGTTTGTCATGAGCTGTTTCAATTGTTGCTATGTGTTACAATGCTCATAGGGATGAGTCATATTTCCCTTTCCACGCCGAAGCATACTTTCCTCGTGTTAAGGCATGGCGCGCGACTGACACACACACACACACATATCTTCTAGGATGTTTAATTACTTTCATTAACTTGAATACAGGACATCTTAGATACACGTGTTCTTCCGCAAGAATGTACTTATATTAATCATAATCTTGTTCGACTGACGTTTTCCATATTGTTTACCACCTTATTTACCATTAATATAAAAGTAATATGAATTTGTTCCTAAAGGGAGATCTGTCGCATGTCATTGTACACAGTGCTTATTTACTTTTTTCAAGCATGTATGTGTTTGTGTTAATTAGCATGACATGCATTAGAACATGTCCTTACTGGCACAGTACTAGTGTGTGTAATGAAGTGTTAATATGAGGTGACGTTGTTTATTTTATTTTGTTCTCTTACATTGTGCCAACAAGGGAATGTGCGCATAGCGACACAAGTACTAGATAATCTGCTCGCTACGAATCCTGGCTAGATTCTAAAATTGATCTTTGCAACATGTATACCAAAATACATATGTGTATACGTGTTTATTTAATCACCTGATTACAAACCCTGTTTTGACAAGCTAACGAAACTGGCATGCACAATCAATTGACAGGCTCTGTTTGAACCTTTACGCTGCAAATAATTTTAATATTAAATGTACACATTTTCAGTAATCCAAAGCGTGTAAATGTTGCACTGTTGACCCCTTATTATGCTATTTGCAAGCAACTATGTGTAGGTGTTCAGTTATACGCGCGCATGTTTGGTTACGCTGTTACCTTCCTAATAAGGTAAACGTTGTAAATGTTTCGCAGGTGCCGGTATACAAGTTGAAAATTGCATATTGAACACAAACAATATATTACAAAACGAGTGTAAGGAATTATAGAGTATCTTGTTAAAACTATATTGTTTTGAGTAAAACGTTAGTTATAAATGCATGGCGTGCTTTCTCTTACTACGAATATCGCCAAAAGAGTATAATAATATTCCTTGTATGGCAATTGTAACACGTGCTGTTTTGTATATATGATTATTTTTTAAATAAATTAATGTAAATCACTGGTGACTGCAGGCAATATTTGAAGTCATCACAAGATAATATCAAGATAGCAGATTACTTTTAATTAGCTGGACAAAAACATGATGAAGCACAGAATGACTAATAGGTAAAACGTATTTACTAGTTCATATTACACTATCACTATGTCGCATTTAAACATGTTCCTGTCTAGCTAATTGATGTTTGGTCGTTTTATTTGTTGGGTGTATCGTCCCACCAACAGTATTGCAGGAAGCTGCAGACGGTGTCCACTTGACACAGATATAGAGCTGCCTTTACTGTGTATAGCATGCTGTGAACACCTGACATGATACAACACCCAACAACATTTCCTGATACCAGGCCAACATTATATTGACTACTATTATATTTGCTTGAGCGTTAGCAGAGGAGCTGTGCTTGACTACTATAATATTTGCTTGAGCGTTAGCAGAGGAGCTGTGCCACTACCATTTTACGACTTTGGTGTGTCGCGACGCGAGTTCGAACCAGGGCCTCCAGTACCTGAAGACGATGCTCTACCGATTGCGTTACCAGGTGGGGTATGTGTAGTTGTCAATATGGCAAAGCGTATAGTATCTATGCGGAATAAAAGGTTTTCACTGAAAACTCTCCTAGATTTCACCCATACGTCTGGACTTTTGTCATAATACATTGTCTGTAGTACTTAAACTGTAAGTTTGTTTATGTTTATTGGCAACACAAAACAATGTTAATCACTTAGTAACTGGTAGACCTTTCCAATACAAAAGAACATGTGTGTAAAGTTGTTAGTATTGTTTGTAAGCTATGGGTGTAGACCTAAATAAAGCTTTCTTGTGCCGTGAAAAACAATTATAAAACAAATCAATATATGCAAACGGATATACTTTGTCGTATATGTGTTTTACGTGTGTTTAACCAGTTTAATCCTTGCTTAGTGTATGTACACTGCGCGTTTGTCATACGGTCAATTGTACCCAGTGTTTACAACATCAATTCTTGCCACAGATGGCGGCATTTGTATTGTTCTTTAAAATATCACAAAGCTGATATACCAAAGATGGTAATACAATAAAGTTTCTTCTTTTATCCGTTGATTATAAGCGTATGTGCTCGTTTTCAACAGGTTGCCTTTTCGTCAGATCCGGAAAAAGGTTGTAAGTCGCGAAGGCTTTCTTTATTTGAGACATTGTTTTCCCAAAACATCGCCATAAAGCGCATGCGGGAATATCACGTGAGTGTATACTTCGTTTATATACAGGTAGTAGTATGATCGGTTAACGATGCATTACCTAAGATGAAATGTATCAGTCTCCTTACTGATGGTGATGTGTCTTGTTTGAGGACATGTAGTACGCAATGTATGGGATGTATGCTTACACTGACCAGGAGGAAGGAGAAGTGGCAGATAGTGAAGTACCCAAGGAAAGCTTTTGCAGGCAGACAGCATTTTCTAAACAGACCTTCTATCCTGTATATAGGAACATACCTGCTAACCTGTGTATAAGGACACATTACACAATTATCACTTACTTTCCAATCAAAATGCGCTAATATCGCCGATAAGCGTATTATTATGTAAAGAAGCGGGTGACATAACCAGTGTTATAGGACATGCAGCCCTTTTAAGCTTCAACATTGCACTGCCTTGTGTACTAACGTAAATAAAACTATCGAAAGTGGTGATGTTGTTTTGCCATTGTCGAATGCTTCGTATTGCCAAAATAAACTACTAGTGCCATTGTCGGTAAACATGTAAGATTGAGAATCGAATATGAAATAAATTCACATGTGACTTTCCCGATGTATCGACGTCTGGTGTCGATCAATTGGATGAACCAAGTCTGTTTTGATATCTGAAAAACTGCAGTTCTGTCTCTCCAACTTACCCCCGAAGTATTGGCTCTATTACTTTACATTAAGCCTGCATTTATAGTCATATGTAATGATTATAAATACATGTAGAATGAACCAAAGACGGAAAGACATGCTGATTCTTAAATTCAAAATATTATCATTATTTGTCTTAATCTCTCAGGTATGAATATATAACTAAATTAAGATGGTATCTTTTCATTGTACAGGTGTCCCGGCAAGATGGCTGCCTACACAAAAGCTCTCATGATGCTACTTCATCTCTCAATTGTCCTTCAGAATGGCCAAGGTAAGCTTTCACCTCAAATGCCATAAATGCTTGTTGTCTAGTTATCATGCAATGTAAACGACTAAATACAGTTGTCGTTCGTCTCCTAAGATCAATGTGATGTATGGAAGCTACAGCTTAACAAAAATATTAACTTGAGTTTTTTAGTATGACTTTTTATACAGAAAACAATGAAATAAACCAGGAAGTGAACTCTAAGATAATTTGCAATCATTGTTTGCTGTCTATTGTTCTTAACAATAAGAAAATTCCTGAAAGTGTATGCATGAATTAAGAAAGACAATGCAATAAAAGTATTTGAGTGACTTAGTTGTGTTAATGCGGGCAAGTTGATTAATGTTACTAGCGTTAGTGAAATAGACATTTGGTCAAATTGCAAATGCAATTACAGAGGTTAATGTCATTGGAAGTGGTAGTATGTCCAATTAATTAAAATCAAACGCCTCTAAACTTCGAGATGTTGTATTCTTAAACGTGATTTGGTTACGTTTTTTTTTTGTGTTTTTTTTTTTCCAAATTTGCAGAGAGTTCTCTGACATTATAAATAAACTTCGCTTGCCCAGTGCTGCATACCAATTGTACCCTTGTTTTTTTTTTATTGTTGAAGTTGACAGTCACTCCAAGACCTGGCTTTTAGTCACCGTATGCATGTTATCTTTACGACCTACCGTCCATCGTGTATTTTTAAGCACTGCACGTTCTAGAAAGGAATTCATTACACCGAAGGATTCAAGAGTTGTTACCATGAGCAATAACTTTCTTGAGTTGTGTAGAGATGTCAGACAAGTTATTGAGACTCTCAATTAGGTTTATCGTATAAGAAATATTTCAATAAAATGCAGCAATATTTATGCCTACTGCTTTAGTGTTTACATGAAGTTATTATTTCTTTTTTGCGGACTTACATAGAACTGATAAAATAAGGCCGTAACTCGTTAAATGGCGTTCTATTTAAGTTCATAGTACATGTGTTTATGTTTAGTTGTGTGTGCATGTAACTTTCACAGAACATGGCAGAAAACGAGAGCTGTCGGTTTATTTCTGTTTTATCATTACGATGTCTAAACCTTGAACGTAATTGTTCAAGGATGCTCGGTACGCCCTTACATATTCATACTTAGGTAAGTAGCTAGGAATGTCTTTCGATCAATAATAACGTCCAATACAGGAAGAACGCATTTTAACAGACTTGAACGTTTTTGGTCAAAAGGTTAAAGTTAAGGACGCGGAATATTGTGATGGAGAATTACTCAAATCAAACAGATACTCAGTTATCGAGAGATATCAAGACAAATTAAATGCATACACCAAAACGTCGATGTTAATAGGATGCTGGAACCACGTTGGTCATAGCCAACTGTGGTATTGTGTATGTTAAATGTATCGGTATCGATGGTGTCTGCTTCAAAAGTTAAACACGATTAGGTTCAGGTTGTATTGGTGAGAAGGGCTGCAACCATTCGATTCGATTCATCGGTATTCAGTCACAATACCTTCGATTCGATGTTCGATGTACAGTGCGCTAGGTTCCATTGGATTAGAGTTAAACGGGCAGTACTAATGTGGTGCGAATTTACCGGGCGTTTTAAAAGGGTATAAAGACAGACATCCGGATTTACTATAATACGCGCGTTTCAATTGGATAGAAGCCACAGCTGAATCGTTTCAGCCCTATTGATGACGTCGAATATTGTTGTATGCATAATTGAAGTAAGTGTCCTTTATATGTGTAACTCCACGATAAAATTTTGATGAATTTTCTCTGAACATGAAACTCATATCGAGGAGTACTTGCCAACATGAACTTAGGCAACACATACTGACACAATTAAAACGAATCGATAGCTCGAAGCATCGTCTGGATATGGAGGAAATCGTAAGGATATGGAGGAAACCCATGAGTATATGCTAATGTCATGATATATTCCGAACACTTTGAATAACTTTAAGAAACACTTCAACTCTTCGAGTCTTGTAACCAAAGTATTTCCCATTAAACGTTAAACAGAGTTCTATTTTACCAAGGGACCTACCTCTTTTTAACGTATTGTAATTTTGTTTACCATTTATATGTATATGTTCTTCAAGAAATCTAATGCTTTCCATGGCAACCAGCATGTAGAGTTGATGGGAGGTACATTCGAAAATCGGTTATTCGAAGTCTACGTGACAGCTGTTTTTAAATGGTTAGTTATCTGCTGCTATGTGTAAGAAGCATCACTATATACCATATAACTTTTCACAGGGAAACAGAAGAAACAAATATTTGTTTGGAAAAAAATGGAGCAGTATATGCTACAATACTTTTCACAGCGAAACATAAGAAAACATTACTTGTTGGAAAAGAAATTAGTAATATGATCAGTGTCAAGTAGTTTGTGTTTGTTTTTTACTTTCAAAATACTAACGCATATACATTTAAGTATATATATATATATATATATATATATATATATATATATATATATATATATATATATATATATATATATATATATATATATATATATATATATATATATGTATATATATATATATATATATATATATATATATATATATATATATATATATATATATATATATATATATAAAGTATTGTCAAATAAACATGACCATGTTTACATGTCGTGAACAAACTCAAACATACAGTTTATTATAGTACCAAGCACTTAGTATTCAATCACATTGTATGAAAGCACATATGAGATAAAATACAATACAATAGTTTTAGGAGAAATACAGTTTAAACTCGTGAAGCTTGTCCTTCTTCACATGGCTCAGCTATGATTCCCGCCCCACTCACCCACACACACACCCCTACCCCAATGTTTGCCACTTATTAACTGAGACGACGATGACTATTGTATCCGTCAGCATTTATACCTACACACCATGACCGTTTCCTGGGAGACGAAATGCTAGCCAATCTTTAACTTGATTGTCACATTATTTAACTGGTGCTGCATCATAACTGATTGTCAAACAGATCAACATTGCATATCAAATGAACAATTTCGACCTGTCAATTAACTAAGCCAAACATTGATGTTAATAGAGTAAGCTCCGTTTGCAGATTGACACGTGATAGTAGCCGACCTGTTACGCGATCGGGATTTGGGTAATATGCTTGAAACAAGCAGTAAAGCTGCACGTTGGGGCTCGAAATTGAATGAATAATGCCGACACTTTGATTACTGCCAATAACTACTCGGACGCTGTTTTTACATTGACATATAAAAGGAAAAAAAATCCGGATCGACCGGTGACTTTTGATGATGCCTCGGCTTTGGACAACCAGAATTTTAAAAAAACCGAAGTCAGATTGTCGGTTTAGAACATTTTAACTTTTCCAAAATTGGTGACAGAAAAATACATCTGATACTTATTCAGACACTTCTGAAGTATAACAAGTTTAAGTGTGTTTAAAATATACAGCCGCAATACTTGTATTTATATATTTACAATAACAAAACGCGCATTTTTATAATTTGAATTATGTTTATCAGTACAATGGCCGACATGCACCCAGGACTCCTTCTCAAGTCAGCACATGTGTCATTATCCAAAACATAACCATGTGTAACCTATTAATATAATGTACCTTCCACGATACAAGGTATAAATCTGGACTGAGCTTAGTGGATAATTATATCTACCATATTTATAACAGTATAAGAATTTGAAAATTGTAAACTAGGATTGATTATTAGTAAGAAAGTAGTAAGGGTTGTACCTTTCATGCAATGCTCTGACAATGTAAATTGTCTATAAAGAACAACTGTTTAGATCATAGCGGCTGTGAAAACAATGATAGCCTACCTCTGTCTGTCTCTCCCTATCTGTCTGTCTCTCTCTTTAACTTTGCCTCGTTCCCTGTCTATTTTTGTGTCTCTTTGTCTTTTTCTTTGTCTCCCTCTCTTTCTCTCTTACATACATAATTTCTCTCCCAGTCCCTCTACAGAGACCACCCACCCAAGGACTCTTTTTTATGATTTGTTTTGTCAACAGCAATAAGGCGAATGGTTTTAATCTCTCCATATCACATGGTAACCAAATGTTTTGTGTCGAATGTACAGCACATTGATGGCCCTTTTTGATCCTTAAGCTAGTAGTAATATCACCTGATTTCCTGAAATATATGTAAAGTGGAAGAGTTAAATACGATACTATGCTGCCAAAACATGCTTGGTAAAATCTGTTCTTATACTAAAATGCTATTTGTCAGTGTATTAACAGTGTAAGACCTTTTTATTAAGTTATATGACTTCTTCAATTGTATCAATCGATTCAGGCTTCACTATATCCTAAAACGTAGATAAGGAAAGATATTTATTACATAGTACACAGTTTCCTTTTACATCAAAGCAAATCCAAATAAGTCACATGTCTTCAAGGAATTACATTGTTGACCAACTTGTAATGTCCAGTTAAGATGAATCACCTGTTGTCTATTGCAGAAACTGTGGCGCTGCACCACATCGTAGGAACTAGGACACTGACTTAAACTGCATACAATAAGAAACTGTTGATTTAGTGCTTTTAACTGTTGAGGTATCTCGATAAAAGATACCTAATAGAAATATCAGCCGTGTGTTAATTAGGTTGCAATGTTTATGACAAATGAAAAGACCATCCGCTACTTAATAGGTGTGCCTTAAATGTAGAAACAACCAGTCCGGAATAAAATTGAGTAGTGTTTAAAGATAATAATGCTGTTATTAGATACATTGAAATGTGCTATGGTTACCCGTAGTCGAAATGTTACAGTTTAAACAATCAATACAGTGTCACTTAGACCATTGCAAAAAACGACATTTTCAACGGCACGGAAAGACCTATGAACAACATAGTTCTGTCTTTAAACGCCCTAGTTAGACACACATGGTCATATACTGGTATACGACATGTTCTGTATGAGATCAACGTGTGTGCAGCTATACAATGAAGTAGTTGTGTGGTTTTTGTGTTTGTTAATTTTCTACTACCAAAATGCCTTACTGTTCTGCAAATACGCCAAGGATTAAAATATTTCCAGGAAGTTTTGTTGATAATTTAGCCGTGAGAGACAGCTGAATGACCGACCGATGGTCATTCAAAGTACGTTCCACATGCAATACCTGTTTTGTTCTTATTGTGTTTATGTTAGATGCTTAGAACTGAATTATCGGTGAACAATAAGGTTTGCATAGGTCTTATTTCACAGAAGTAAAAGCACCTCGTGGTACACTTGTAATGAACAAATACAATGACTTTTATCAGCGACACATTGGACACAAGCATCAAACGATATCGATTAATCTAACATTACATGTCAAATAAGAGCTTCGTATAATCTTGAACCCTGCTTCCCATCTCTAGACGTGTTTTTTTTTTCCATTTTAACTAGTATTGAGACTACGTCACTAGTAATGGTAGGTGTGAAGGAATGCAGTTTTAATGTGTTAATTGTGGTATTTTCATGACAATGATTGGCACCGTTTTCAGCTCAACTCCGGAAACAATCAAACTTAAAAATTAAGTTATGTTAACAACATCCCCAAGCAACAATTACCTTAACGATGCAGTGGCAATTATGTTAACATCAATCGCAGCTTTTATTGTTTGATTTCAATTAACATGACTGACATTTTGATCCTGGATTTAGAAAGGACAAACACAATTTCAAGATTGCCTCAAATGCTATTTCCATGTGGTGGCTTATTTCATAGAACGCCGAGATATGAAACAAAGTGATATTTCGAAAGAAGTCCATACAATTGTGCACTTTTCGGTTAGTGCCTATTTGCTGCTGTGTTACGTTAGCCAATGACGTCATTACAATGGAATCCTATTTAAATATATATATATATATATATATATATATATATATATATATATATATATATATATATATATATATATATTAATTAATTAATTATTTGCTCTATTAACTTACCCATCTAACGCAGGATATGATGTTCATTTCAAACGTGACACGGAAACCATTTTCAGAGAAGTCCCTCCCCTTTAATGTCGGTGAAACTTGTTGATTCCGCATATCGATTATGCTCATCAACGTTTTGTAACAAGCAACAAAGTGACTACTGAATTGTGTCCTTACTTTTGTACTCGCAATGTGCACGCGAGTGTAATAATGTTGTTTTGCAAGGGTATATATTAGCTATGTATTAATACATGATGCATTTATTTAATGTCATCTGAAATGTTTTTATTGTGTTTAGATAATATGAATGGAGAACATTAACGTTGCTTTCAGGCTTTTAAATAAGGTAAACCTTCTCTTTTAAAGTAAGCGACAATTTAACAACAATATAATCAACAAAACAAGTGGCTAATCGTTCGCCACTATGCTTATTTCAATGGCAGATGTGCCTTTCTTCTCTCCAAACACAGTACTCTTCAAAATATTGCATTTTTCAGATATACAAACTCGCTAGATCTCTTTTAAGTGATTCTTTTTCTTTTTTGTTGTTGTTGTTTTTGTTGTTTTATACATGAACTACTATTCGACTCGTCTTCTTCCTTTGGCGTTGAGACATTTCTGTTTACTTGTAGAGCGATTATATGTACGTATGCGGGTTTGGAATTTATATACCTGTTACAAATGCATGTAAGACTATATACAGAAGCTAAGAAGAACTTATATACATACTTTAAGGGTGAAGCGAAATTGGTGACCGTATGTTGCTAATTTAAATTCGTTCATTTTCTCCATGATATATATATATATATATATATATATATATATATATATATATATATATATATATATATATATATATATATATATATATATATATATATATATATATATATATATGTTTTAAAATAACGCTACAAACCTAATTATAACAGAAAAAATGAAGACTAGGCATATACGCCTTGATAATATATATCATAACATATTGGAAGTAATCGGTATTGCCACAAACAATTAGGCTAAGGTAGACAAAACATGCAAAACAAATCAGAGTCATTGTAGTAGGAAGTCGCATCTTGTTTTATTTGTCTCTTGTCATTGGAAAAAAATAAAAACAGTAAACAGACAAAACCACAACAGTCAAGAAAATACGACTTTCTGTTATTGTCATTGTAGCACAGAAAATTAACTATGCAAACATGATTTCTATGGCAAAATTAACACTGTTTTCATGTCCCGCGTAACTGCCATTACAAAAAATACCCATATATGGCGGTTGGCACTAATACTGATAATGTACACAAAATAATAAATCAACTAAATACGTGTTTTATTCCAGCGTCAGTCATTGTCGGATGTCCCGTATTTCGGTACATGTCAAATGGAGCGTGTCACGAATGCCCCGACAACTGTAGAGTATGTGTCTCTGACACCAACTGTACCTTGTGTCAAAAGGGATTCTACGGCCCTGTCTGTGATAACAGGTGTGGGGAAGGTTGTACAGGGACATGCCACCAATTATTCGGACACTGCACCTACGGTTGCCCAGACGGACAGTACCCAGCAGAAGGCAATGGCTGTCGACTGTGTCCGCTTAATTGCTCGTTATGCGAATCCCAGTCGAAATGCGTTTTGTGTGAAGCTGGTCACTTTGGTGAAGACTGTCAAGAAATATGTTCTGAACATTGCACTACATGCAACAGAACTACTGGACAATGCTTACAGTGCAACGACGCCTACTTTAAGCTAAATGGACAATGTGAGAATTGCCCGCAAGGTTGTAGATCATGTGACTCTATCAGCACTTGTACCCAGTGTAAGGACTCATATTTCAAACATGATCGGCTGTGTAAGAGTTGCCCATATGGATGTAGATTTTGCAACACTACCGACAATTGCCAGTCATGTGAGAACGGATTTCACGGCCCAGTCGATGGCCGATGCTTATATACGTGTCCAAGTAATGGGATAATAACGTATAACGTTCCAAACGAAGACGGTCGTTGTGGCATCTGGCAGGACACGAATACCAACATGTGTTCTCTACAATCTGAGAGTCACAGTTGTACATCAAGCGGTAATTGCATCAAGGCCATTGGCTGTCCTTACCCAGTCCGATGTATGGATGAACAGTACGAACATGCATCATGTGCAGCCGTCATGCAGTATGAATGCAATCATAAATGCAAACAATTACTAAGTATTTATGGATGTGAGGCAACCTGCACCGTACACGTCAAAGGCAATACACGTTATAACCTGTTATGTATGACCGATACTAACTTCATTGATCTACATACATTCGAAAACAGGACAAAAACCGACTGCAGCCAGGAACAAAGTACGTACTTTTTCTATACTTGGAGAATAAGTAGGTTATCTTAAAACGTGTATTAGAAAGTTTGGACAAAGGAATTTATTCTTAATTAATCAAAAATATACGGTGTTGCCTGAAACTTACATTGACAATGTTCTTCTTTGATACCCTAGTTATTTTTTAATGCTGAAGCATAAACCCACACTCGTCTATGCAGACAGGAAGTTTTCTTTGTGAGCCAGACTGCAGATAAATCTACTTTTAAATTAAGGCTGACACTTTGTAATCCACTCTTGATATCAAGTGACACCGTTGACCGGGGAGTCCGCTCTTACGTCGAGATCTGATTACTTTCTATAAATAAATAAATAAACCTTAAATTGCTTTACTAGGTGCAAATACAATATGTTAAAATGCATAATTTGACATTGGTAATAAATTAAAGTCCATCCATCGATGTCATTAACTTATTAAATTATAAAACATATTGTTATGAGCAATACACATGTTAGTAGGATGTCTAGTAAATAACCTACCAATTATTTATTGTTCAGCTTTTTGATTCATTAATCAAATACACAATTGTAGTACAATATAACAATAATAAATTGTACGGTTATATAATGTCTGAGGTATGTAGTTATACGAATATCAGCGCCCCATTTGTTGTAATATTTCACAGAACACTGTTTTTAACATGTTGACCATTGCCGTTATACTTACATATTTTGCTCAGAGAATATTATAAGGATAATCGTCCATTTACCATTTCCACTCTTATCGTTTTCAGTCGCACCATTTGATACCGCTGTGACGTCATTGACAACAGGTAGTGTTGTGCTTGTGGTACTTACGCCAGTCCTGGCCATAAACAACGTCATCATCGCGATTCTGCTGTAAGTTGTTACTTTCTACTGTTCGTTTCTTTAGGTTGTGTATTGCTAAGAATGAATGTATTACCATTTCAGTGTTGATATTATAAGCAAGTTATTTGGCAATAGCATCACTTTACTGCGTTTAAATGTATTTGCATGTTAATGAAATTGAGCTGATGCATGTGAGAGAGACGTACTTTTAATAAGATGCTCCAGATACTGTTGTTTTTTCTGTAAAAAATAAAGACATTACCATCATTTGTAGGTTAAACTGTGCTTTGTAGACGGGATTGGCTTCAGGGTATTGTATGGTGTTGGTTTCGTGTTTGTTATTCTAGCAGTTGAACCGAAAACAATGTTGTCAACTTAGCGATGTGTTTTTGGATCTGGTAGCGATGTTCCAAACGCTCCTTATTAATACAGCTAGATGACCATAGTTTGGATAAAATACCCCGTCCACTTCATTCTTTTCACAACTATCACCTTGGACGGGGACGTTTTTAAAGTATTAAGCAGCCATTATGAATGGATCAAGCCAAATACCATAACCATTATTACACAATTAAACCATCGACATTCAATAATTATTTTTGTTCTGAAAGGATACGTAAAAGACGTTCAAAGAAACAGAAGCAATCAAACGAGAAGGATCCGCAATGGAACGAAAAAACCGAAATGATATTGGGCTAAAGGCCAAGCTAGTCGATACAGCAAGTACATATGACGCGCACTTTACAGAACCTATGCTGTTGAAATCTGTGGCAGACTGACCCAGCGAAGAAGTGGTTTTCTTTTTCTGTGTGTGTGTGGTTTTTTTCGGGGGAGGGGGGGGGGGGGGGGGGGGGGTATTTGTTAGGAAGCGGACTCAATAGCCCACGTCTGAAACAGCTACTACTACTACTACTACCATTTCTACTATTCATCCGAAACGTTGTTGAGCGATTGAAAAAAATATGTGTACGACTTATGACACCATTCGTGTTTTATTTTGTAGTGTTAGTTTGGCTGGTGTAAACGCTTGTGCAGTATTTTTTTCAAATACTTAACAAAACAAATGTCATTAGTAATTGCACAATAATGCAAATAAAAAGCAATTATAGCAAAATTTGTATGTGAGCCCATAAACAAAATCAACGAATTGTGCATGCAGCTTTACTAAATAGTACCACCTTTAATCAGATCAACAAAGGCATGCGTTTGTTATGTTTAAATGGCAATACCAATTGGAACGTTACAGATGTACTCAGAATTAGGGAAGCAATATTACACTATAGTTTTTTTAGATACCTTATAAATTGGTTAATTTAAAAAAGGAAGTTACCAATTCCCTCTGTAATGTAGATGGCAATGTGTATTTAAAACCAAATCATATGAACACGTTCAGTTAACGGGAGTGTATTCGACGCAAACTTGCAAAGAAAGACGTGATGACATTCCTATAGATTTAACAGCGAAAGGCCACTTCATTAAATAAAATACTTTTCATGTTTAATGTGTTTGTTCAGGATTCGTCCATATTCTTACTGCTGTGGACTGGTTACATTAGACAAAGCAAATTATCCAATGTTCTTGAAACACCTTCTCCTTATAATGCATACGCTAATAATGCTTTTTAGAGTGGATGGAGACAATGCATGATCTCTATAAATTATTCAAGATAATTGTTTCGAGAATATTCACGGGTATGTTTGTATAAACAGATAGATATAGCTTCGACTTCATGCACACAGTTATATGATTTTTTTTCCGACAGGATACACGTATCGAAGCCATAGGTACATAAGCCTCTGTTCGGATAGGGCTTACAAATTCCCGACCTACCATTAAGAGTGTCGTGAATGTTTATACATTTCAATAAAGAGATGACACATGAAGGGACTGTTCCTTTCGATTGGACTATTATGTGCTTTGTGACAATTACTTACGCTCTAATGTGGTATTTATTTGTTCTTACTGTTTTTGTATGTTTTGTTGTGTTATTTTATGCAGATTTGTTTGTTTTGTTCTGTCCATGTTTATGTATGCCAGTGTGATTTTGTTTTATTTGTTTGATCTCATTTGTTTCTCTTGAACAAACACACAGTTCCTTAATATGCACACATCTGGCTTCTTTCAATGGAACTTGTTTAGGGTTAATAAATTAAAAAAAACAAACTCAGTTTGTGTTGTCATGTTTTATATAGTTTTTCCACTAACAATGCAAATCTTGGATTTATGAACTCGCCATTTTTTCCTGATGTGAACTTCGGGTAGCCTTTTGCTTCATGGTTGACTCGCATTAGCAGTGTTCCATTTGAAACCATCCTCGTGTTAATTTCTAGTTGCTCCGTATTTAAACTAGTCCTCTTACCAACCACAAGTTTCTTTTAAAATGTTCTGAACGATTTTGCCGTTACTCATCAAAAGTTTGTTTAGAAACGGTATTGATTCTAATAAAATACGCTACGTAAAACAAATGCATGGGGTGTTTCTAAGGAAAGTATTTGCACATTGTCACATTAAACACTCAAAACAAGAAAGGTGGTACAATATTGGAGAGTTTCACGTGTTTATCTGCTAAGTTCGATGATATTGCTATTATTGATAGGATTTACCTCGATGTTTTAAAATGACGTCAAGGCAATTGTATCATTAAACTGCATGTATACATGCAACATACATCGAAATAGCGGTATTGTTAAGCTTAGCTCTCTGTAGGAACTATTTACATTCAGACGCAACGGTGCGTGTTCCTATATATGTCACTACAACGTGATAAGGTCAAGGCCACCGTCATTCTATTTACATTAAACATACTAATTAAAGAAACATATCAAATGATCAATGTATACAGAGACAAGGGATCAATACATTACTATATTTGATCAGATTTCACGTGATTACTGGCCTTATGATTTTCAATGAAAGTATTAACTTAAACACAATAATAACAGTGGTGCGCGGAAGGACGCTTGGAATGACACTGCTCTATTTACAAGTCCACTCTAACTTAGATATGGTGTAACATTCCCAATATATACACGCTATGTGTATTTAATCAGACTATCCAGAGTATAAGTACCACGCATAATAAATCTTACCAATGCTTCCACAGGCTAAGCTTTATATTTGGGAACTGTGAAATTCTATGTTATGCAGCTATATTTAGCGTCATAATGATCATTGTTCCATACGCACCAATACTGTAGGTTTTTGACTTGTGGCCAGGTTCAGATTGGATTAACGCACGCTCTCACACAAACCCATACACGTCACACCACAAACTGGTATGACTAGCTTATTGTAGTGCCGCAACCATAGGGTATATGTCTTTATGAATTACATTCCAATCGTGTGTAAACGTCTGCTATTCATGATCGGTACCGACTCCGATTAAATATGATATGTTGGACCTTAGCTGGTACGGGTAGAACTAACATGAGACAGCAAGTCGCTCGATGCGTTAAAAAGACAATGAGCGCTGTGCTATAAATATAAATGGGATTTTCCTGACACAGGTACAGCGTGGTGGATCGATCGATAGAGCCCATTTAAACATGCCGCAAAAGGCTAGGAGAAACGTTATTTTAATATTCAATATATAACAAGTAGCTACAGTTATTTCCTATTTTGTCACCGAAGCAGTTGTACAATTATAAAGTATTCATTTGGTTGTATATGCTATTTTAGCATACGTTTAACATACTATTGCCATGGATACGATCACATTTTGTCTTATTTTAGTTGATTTTGTCGGACTGCTATATTTGTATATTAACGTTTAACGTTAACCCAACATGCAAACAGATGTAACCAGTGTTCCATTGTTAATCCGCCTAACCTTTTTGCACCATATCCTTTAGTGTATTATGGCGGCTCTAACCACTATTCGAGGCATATTTGCTTTGTATGTGGATCAAGACGTATTTGATTTGCAATTGGCTCTATGCGTATTTGAGTTGCAATGTTAACGAGACGTATTTGATTTGCAATTGGATCGAGGCGTTTTTGAATTGTATTTGGATCGAGACATCTTTCCGATGACCGAACTTATTCTTTTGTCATGACATGCCTAGCAAATAAAAAGGGAACCGTGGCAGAGATTGCGATACATTGATTTGCATATTTAATGCCATACTTACAACATAAATAATAAACAATACTTGCAGGAGTTGTTCTCAGGTAACCAGTAACCATAAATATCAATGAATGGTGACAGTGTACTCTAACAAAACAGTGGAAAAGGAAACAATGTCGGAACTAAAATTAATTCGCAATTAGTCAATGTCCCTTCACACACGTCGTCTTGTCAATGTCAGTATACAAGTACCGCTTATTCACCTATTCAGACACAGAAATCCTGTATGCTCCATTGCACATCCACAAAACATATTCCCAGTGGGAGAGATCGTGCTCATAAAGCATAATTGTACAATACGTATTCATCCAAACAACTTGTTCGCGCTATCGATGGATCGATAGTTGTTTTTGGAACACTGTGAAAACAAGACAAAATGTCCATTATATTATGCATCTATGTGTACCACGGCATTTACAAACTATTTTTTATTTTATGTTAGTTTGTTTTAATGGCTAAAACGTGGTTCTTTGATTCGAAATTGTATATGGTTTCTTACAATGTAAACTACACACTCGAGTAAATACAACCACATATCATTTTGACTCTCTTCATTGACTTGTTGTTTTCTCTATGTATTCCGTTGTTTTTACTTTCATAACAATTGGTCAGAAATCATGTAAGGTATAGTATCACCTAAATTAAAAATAACGTGTTATCTTATAATGATGTGTTCAATTACTATATAAGATTAAGTCAAACATAAAACGGACAAAGCAAGTTCTTATTTTCTGTAATCGTCTCTGCAGCTTGTTTTTACTTGGTTTTGGTTTGTATCGTAGTTCTGTGGTCAGCCATAAAATCTATACGCATATCTGTTTTGGTATCATTCATATTAATTAAGTTTATTCATTGTCGTAGTATGTATTGTCTTCACTATGTTTTGCTTTCGTCCACACCTACTTTTATATTTATAAACTGAATGAATTTGATAATAATACACCTTGATCTGTAAAGTTCACAAATGGTATCTAGACACATTTCAGACATAGCGCTTATAGCTTTAACCATACAACAAAGAATAATTATTGCCAATAATTTCTCTCCAGTTTTGTAAACAATTTATTGACCTTTTTCTAAAATCGTTATATACGAATTTAGAATAGTCATGGATGTTGGGTTCAAATAATTCTACCTTAAAGCAAGTTCTTAACTGGATTTAACCGGTGTTTGTTCCATGTTTGTATATCTCCCCGAAAAGTTTAATTTTACTGTCTTGAAGGTAAAACCAATATGTCGAATTAAATATATCCTGTGAAACTGAAACATGTTGAAGGCTTTAGGACCTTTGCCGTGGATGAACTGTTGGTTCATATTTTAACTTTGAATATTAACTCCAGACATTGACGTGAGTGTATTGAGATAAAGATCCTATTGTACGCTCACAAAAACATGTTCTCATCGGCGTCGATACTCCTTTAAGGACACATTGTTCAAAACGCAATTGAAAAGCACTTTGCTGACACCAAAGTACACTCTATCTGCTCAGGCATTGTGTTAATGGGTTTGAACTGTTACAAACTATATGACAATATATTATTAATAATAATTAATAATTATTTTAATCAATTATATATACATTTATATCCCTTGTTCGAATAGCATAATGATCTACTAAGAGATTTATTTTTAGTTTTAATGTTCTCACATTTATTGTAAGATGATATACTCTGTACAAATCCGAATAATTATATGTCCTGTTTAGTGATTAGGTACATGAGGGTCTGTTAGTAACTAAGTCTAGTAGTAACTATGTGCAACAATATAAACTACAAAATCGAGTAAATACAACTACATATATGAACTATGTTGTAATACATAAAAACCTTGTCATTTTTCTTATTTTCAATTTAATATGCTTATCCCAATAACTGCCAACATAGAGCTCGACAAGCCTTATTGCCCAATGTCCCTTCACACGCATCATCTTGTAAAAGTATTATATACAGTCGGTATGAAGTGCATATCTACAAACTGGTCCATTTAAAACGATAACATAGCAAGTAAATATTAAAACCAACATGTTCAGCACTCACGTGACGAATTTGACTGGGTGTGGTATCATGCACTATGTTCACGGCATGCTATTCACAGTGCAGGCAGCATCATATCTGCTGCATGTGGACACCGTCTCGAGATAACTGAAATACTGTTGGTCGGATGATAAAGCAAACAAACAAACAAACAATACACACACAAAAAGTGGCCTCGGGCCGGATATTATTAAACGACTTGTGTCTGAATTTGAGGGATACCTAGCAAAACTGGCAATGTATAAAGGACTTTAAAGAAACCTTCATCGGAGATGAGTTACACATCTTATAATACAAAGGCGATGTGTGCTAGTCCACAGTATATGTGTACAGTGAGTTTATAAATCGGAAATAGTTCATAACTCCGTTTGAGTGACTGATGTGCAAGTTATAATTGGTATAAGCGGTACAATCTGTAAGGCCCTACGATGGACTATTCGAACACATGCTTATTTACAGCTATATTTAATGACTACTTTCCATCACAGTTTATTAATTTCATTTTCATTGAACATGTCTGTTGCTGCAGCCCACATAGTCTAATGCTTATAATCACTTTGTTTCCCATCCCCGTTATTTACAAAATAGTGTGGCCACGCGCTCTTTAAAAGCAGTGATAAATGTAGCTGTTGAACAGTTAAGAATAATTTACTATCCACCATTAATAAATTTGGTACCACAAACTATGTTTCAACTACAGTACTTAGTTTTTAGCAGCACCTCTAATTTATAAGTGATTTTAAAACATAATATACCATATTAAATATATCAACAGTTAAACAGTAGCTAATAATACTAACACCTTATTTATCTGAAGAGCCATAACAGTCATGTATTACGTATGACTTATACAAAAAGTACAGTAGTTTAATGTAGGCTAGTTTTAAAGAGGCATTATTCATATGGTATTGGAGTATCTGAAGGTCTAAGTAATAATGTGCTGTAGGCAGATATTGCAAAAAAAAGTCATATATGCCATATTGACAACACAATGCAAATATAGCTATAACATGTCATCGGTTTATTTTATAATAAACACTGACTTTCTGCATACTGTTTCCATCTATTTAGTCATACTGAACAAAGTATTTATATTCTTTGTATCAATAACTTCCTTCCTGAATTCACTATACAGTGCAACCAATCGAGGAAAATGCCATAACCTGTATAGATGTCAGCAATTAATGACATACTCAATTCATATCAAAGATTGCAACTTGCATCCTTTTCCTTTAGCACACCCAAAGGAAAACACTTTATCTATGAACGTGACTTTGCAAGTTATCAGTGTGTGTATGTTAAGTTATAAGCTAAGTTGTAGTGCCCGCGTAGATAAACATTGTGGCAACCGACTTTAAAATAAACGTATTGTCACAGTAACATATTAATTTTACTATTCATACATTGTCTTACAAAGCACAAAACAAAAATCCGTTCAAGTATAGTTTGCTTGCTACATGTCTGAAACAAAAATGAAAAAGTACATTCACATTCCTGATTTCACAATAAAGTGCATTCAATAGAAGTAAACACCCTAACCTGTATAGATATCAGCAGTTTATGATATACTCAACTCACATCAATGATTGCAACTTGACTCCTTTTTTAGCTCAACCAAAGGAAAACACGTTCTCTATGAACGTTACTTTGCACTTCATCAGTGTGTGTATGTTACTTTAAGCTAAGTTGCACTGCCGGCGTAGATAAACACTGTGGGCAACCGATTTTAATTTAGACCTTTTCTCACAGTAACACATTCAACATACTACTCATAATTGGCTTTA
This sequence comes from Sinonovacula constricta, assembly GCA_007844125.1. Classification (NCBI taxonomy): domain Eukaryota; kingdom Metazoa; phylum Mollusca; class Bivalvia; order Cardiida; family Solecurtidae; genus Sinonovacula; species Sinonovacula constricta. The sequence goes on from CM017570.1 coordinate 10,269,916, forward strand.
TAGATCACAAAACAAATATCCACTACTTTAGGTTATTATAAGACAAGCTGTATTGCCGTCGTAGATAATCACTGTGAGCAGTCGACTTTAAAATATAATTATTGTTACAATAACATAGGCACCCGACTGTTCTTCCATTGTCCTTATAAAGTGTAAAACGAACATGCTTTAAAGTATGTATTTGCCTATGACGTGTCAGAAACAAAAATAGTACATTCAATATATACAATTTAATTTATTTCATGAATGGACTTTAAAAATATAATCAGAAACACCATGTCGGTAATCTAAAACCCCTAAGTTGATAATTTACATGCATAATAATTCCATTTCGCTTATATATACAACTAATAGCTCCATATCGGTAAATTATACGAACTTATAATTACATACAGATAGCTAATACTGCCTGAAAACTCCATGTCGGCAATTTATTTGACCTTATTACTATATGTCGGCATTGTGCCCGGCTTTAAAACATCATTGCGGTAATTTATACGGTGTACTATTTTTTGTCGGTAATCTAAATCCCTAATCCGTAATATATATGGCCTAAAAGTTCCATGTCGATAAAGTATACGACCTTATAACTTCCTGTTGATAGTTAATACCGCCGCATATTTACATGTCGATAATGTCTATGACCGTATTACCCCATGTAGGCATTGTATACGGCTTAAAAACATCATTTCGGTAATTTATAGTCTAACAACTCAACATCGATATGCTATTTGGCGTAATAACTTCATGTCTGCACTTTTTCCGCACTAATACCTCTATAACACCGGTCCTGGTAGCGCAATCGCTAGAGTGTCGGCTCCAGGTACAGAAGGCCCCGGGTTCGATTCCGGGACGCGACATACCAAAGTCGTTAAAAATGGCAGTGATATAGCACCCTTGCTAACGCTCAAGCAAATATAAGGGTAGTTCCACGACTGGTTGTCCCGGTGTCAGGATAATGTGACTGGGTGTTCACGGCATGCTATACACAGTGAAGGCAGCACTAAACCTGCTTCAAGTGGACACCGTCTCCTGATAACTGAAATACTGTCGGTGGGACGATAAACCCAATAAACAAACAGACCTCTATAACAGAGTTATATATTACAAGTAAGCAATAAGTTATATCTTTGATATAACCGATAAATTCTACCTTGTATATTTCATGACATGCATTGTAATCCAAAACAAACACAAACATTAAAAATAAAAGCCCCCCAAAAATGACAACAAAAATAAACAAACAAACAAAGAAAAACGAACAAAGAAACAAATAAGTAAAAATAATTGAGTGATCCCCATTTTATGGGATTACAATTAAAGTCCACAATTAATATGTAGGAAGAAGTGTGTGCGACTATGTTTCGGTTTTAAAAAAAAAACAAAAAAAACATACAAATACTTTCCAGGTGTTTTATTGTAAAAGTTGCACAGTTTGAAAAGATGTTTTATAAAGGATTGTTTTTACCACAGTTCGATCTAGAATAAACCTATACCATATGTGTTCACTTAATATAGGCATTGTACCTCCTGCAATTCCATGCATTTCCATTTTACCCAGTTATTATACAGACTTGAAATTAATAGATCCTATACTTATTATCCGCTGTTCTTACGATCACGCCTGGATGTATTTACTTTTTGGAAATAATAAATATATTTCGAGAATAAACGCCATCTAATTACTAAATGTAAGCGAATACATAATCATGTTTCACCCCATAGTAAGTATGTATAAGCAAATAAAAGCTACATGTAGCTTCATTTTTATAAGTTAAAAATAATTGTCCCCAGTTGTTTGTAAAAAAATTATCGCATGTGTGTCCCCGCTTAAAGTGGAAATGTAAATATAAGTATGTGTCCCCATTTGTATTGTAAAAAAAACGCGTTGTTTAAAATTGTACATTTCAAAGCAAAAATAATGTCAGCCAAATGGATATGTAGTTCTATAAACTGTATTGGAATATTATACTAAACGACGCAAAAATAAAAAAATTGTATTCGTACATAGTACATCGTCGTAGCAAATAAAATGATTAATTTAATCAATGTTCACATGCTCATTGGGGACATTGATGATTTCATGTGACAGGTAGTGATGCAGCAATATTTTAAAATACAACAATCTAATTTAATTCAGATATTTATCTTAGTTTAATGATAACCGAACTTAAATTCACGAAAGTGCCGCACTTCATCCATTTATATAACAATTTGGCGCCATCATATGACTTTTCCATGAATGTCTATATTATAGACGCCGCACCCATGCGCGGTGACAATAATAAAGTGGTCGTCATTTAATTATGTGTAAAGCACATTTGCTTTGAACTTTCGACGCCATCAAATTTGTTGAATTAATCTAAGTAGCATATTTATTAAATCCAGCATAGTAAAACGTGTTTTATGTGTGTTATTTATTCAGTTCTGATGGCATCAATAAGTTTTAAGGAACAGTACACATTTTATATTGATTGATTAGGGTATGAACGTTGCTTTTGTTAACAGTTTTGCTATTGTTGTGTAATTGCACAATCTCTCTTTTGATGCTGATGAAACTACTAATTATTTTACCCAAACTATGATTTCTGAAATCAACCACACACCCAGTCTCTTTTAAATTGTTATTTAAATGCCTTTGTCTGTCATGGTTTTGAAGTACATTTAACATATAGCTATGTTAAAATGACGTTATTTTTCCTTTAGTTTATTCTGTACGGTTAAAGAGAGGACCAAACACATATTATTAAATAGCGTAAAATTACGGCATGCAAAAACAAATGCAACTATTGGTTGTGTTGCCTCTTATGGAATGCATTTTTATGGGGAGTTGTAAAAAAGGAAATTGCAACTGTTATATGTGGGACCTGTTTTATGTGTGAGACCTGTTTTTTATGTGAGAAAATAAATGCGTATTCTGTTCTGTTTTTTGTTTGCTTGTTTGTCTGTTGCTCTTTTGTTGCTTTTTTATTTTTATGTTTTTGTTTTGTTTTGTTGCTTGCAACAATAATGTATAGTCTGCAAGTAAAAACAAAACCTGTCATTAAAAGACATTCGCAGCGAAATATTGTTTACCAAAAGAAACTGAGTATGGACATGTTAGCTCTGCAGCTTGTAAATACATATATAGTCGAAAACAAGGTAGTTTAACAAAGTAGCAAATGCTCTGCTTCCCATCAGACTTATTTGTCCTTACTGTCAAACGTTTACATAATCTGCAGTGTAAGACGGTGTTTAGTTCTCAGGATCATTATCATCTTGTTTAAATCGCATACTGTCTAAGCGCCTCGCATGTCTCAGCGTAGCTTTTTTTAGAAATCCGCTTCTGTATGATGTTTTCTGCAGGATAAGCACACACGTGCTTGTGATGTTTAAATGAAGCCTACACGGTGACAAATATGCTTTGAAACAAGTTTTCTCAGCAGAGAATACACATCAAGACAACATACACTTTTTGCCGTTTATATTTATATATTTAATATGGAAAATGAAACACTACTATCTTTTCCCATACATAAAAAGAACGAACAGTCAGTTATAATTGCCCGCGTAATGGATTGTTTATGATTTTAAGATAGTTACAATAACGCGTAAAAATTATAACAAATGGAAACAAATCACAAACGAAAAATAGCAAAACGTCCCTCCAGGTCTTCCGTATATTTGTGCCGATCATCAAAACTTATTACAAATAAGAGTTGCATTAAATCATTGTCAAAACTTTTACTACTAAACTCATCATGACGAGTATCATCAGTCTGATCTGCCTGTCAATATATTGTTAAATTGCGATATTGCAATGTTTTACATGTTTTGTTGTGTTGCTGTTCAAACCTTAGTTCTTATATTGATAAAATGTATTCAATGACAGTATAATACAACAAAGTGATGTAATGTGGAGTCCTTGAAGGTCATTGTATAGGTACTTTCTTTATATAAGACGACATTTGTTTCTACGGAACACTGATGACTGACGAGAAGGCACACCAAGCTGCATTCAAGTTGTTATACTTTTGCTTTACTCTGTAGCAAATATGTATAAGCGGCTTATGGTTTGTAAAATTGTAACATTTATATATGTGCCTTCAACCTCAATATAAGGACGTATTTGTGCATATATAACTACTGTTGGTTTTGCTCTCGTTGGTTACAGTATACTACCAAATGTTGATTGTATAAAATTGAATCAAAGTTTAGCAGTTGTTGGACCGAGTCTACGTAATTACAACTGAACTAAATATACGTTGTTACAAAAACGCATTTATATTGTATCATTTCAACTTAAATTTATTGAATGAATAGATTTGTATGCAATCTATTGAATTTAAAATGGATTGAACTTTCCCAAAACTTAGAGTGCGTTTTGTTTAACATGGATTTGACAATGACATCTACATGCTGAAGATGCGTGCAAGATTAAGATTACCACTGTCTTATCGTACTATTATCTAATTGTACCCCTTAAGACGAAGCGTACCACCTACAGAGTTTTATAGTGGTGAGTGTTTAAATTGAGGTTTGTTTGTGTGTGTGTTTGCAACATCATACCAACAAAACATACCACATACTTATGTCTACGTAAAATAGCCAGTAGCGTACAGGGGAATTTAAGAAAATTCCTACAGGAACGTAATCGTCTGACCAGGCTCCTTGTCCACAAACAAAACGTACGTCTGATTTTGCAACTCAACTCAAAATCTTACTTAACATCTTACTTAAGTTGAGTCAGATTTTTCAATTGGAGTTTAGAAAATACTTGACTACGTTACACGATTCAAATCCTTGAGTTGAGTCTAATAATTTGGGTCAGCTTAAGAGGTATCTCAAATTAGCAAATGTATCTCAAATATTGCGGATTTTTTAGGCGACACCTTCGTATTGAACGAGTTTTTTAAAAGTATTCTTGAAACAGTTTAACAACATACTTTTCATGATGGTGTAAAAATAAACATTTACAATTTATACCTATATAAATAAAATCACTTTTTCTGGTTTATAAAGTCGAATTATAATGAGCATTATAGTCGATTTGAAGATCTAGAATGAACAATTATCATCTAAAATATGTATGTACACACACTTCTTCGGTTCTTCAAAACGGTTAAAACCACTGAAGAGACGAATAAGGCGAATCTGTGTTCACTATCTGCAGCATCTCATACGATCTCTCCTCGACTTTATCAGCACGTTCCGAAAACGAGATGTAAATTATGCAACAACAATTGTAATTTGTATTAGAGAAACGGCTTTATTATGACCGAGACAGATTGTTAAAGCTTAAAGTTGATAGCATACTAACTTATATTACAATAAGCGTTTAAGCAGTTGTTGATGTACATGCTGTTTCTAAAATAGTTTATATGTTACTGGCAGGTACAAATATTAACATTTTAATAAAATATATATGTAAGTACATTATTCGGACAATGCTGACACTCGGTCCTTTGTAGCTGCATATATAATTAGCAAACGCTTGTGTGTTTAATTTATGCTCTTACAAAGCAGTGTACAGTCAGTTTTTTCTAAATTCAGAATTTTCAAAATATTGTTGAACTAAATGTGTTATAGCATATATTTTAACATACACATAAATAGGCATTCCACTCCTAATTAAATATATACATACAATGACAAACAACTTAAACACAAACCTGCATGTCGGTAGGGTATGTTACTTTTACGTGCCATTAACCTTGCAGCTAACTCGGACCTGTGGATATTCAGGCTGTTCAATTGTGCATCAGTTCTGGCCAGTTTCTTGTCTATTTTCTCTGCGCCTGAACTGCTACGAGTGATGCTGAACACCGAACGGTTTCCTGAATGTTCAGGAAAATTACTGCAATGACTTTAGTTTCCATTGACAATTTTAATCAAAATGGTACTTATAAAAATATTGTTTCAAACATTTAAACGTATTATTACAATGATGTTTCAGTAAAATGTGAACACTCGCACGAAAAAAAGAATTGTTGAGTAGGAATCTTTGTTATAAACACAGAAAGAACGAAAGCCAAGTTAATTGTTTTGTATTTGTCCTGCAAAATTCAGAAAATGAATGCATAGCCTGTCGTTTACACATATTTACTCAGACCATAATCAGAAAAAAATGATATTATACGGTTTAATGTGTTAATACAATGATGAGTTAACGAATGTTGTTTTATTTTTTCCAGAAGACATAGTAGTTCCAATATACGTACGAGTTTTAGATCTGGCTTAACGCAACACTAAGTACTCATTACTGCACAATGTATAACATTTTGTTTCCATAAAACAGTAGTTTACAGAGTTTTCGATTAATTAATCTGATGGCTGTAGGTCAATTAAATAATAAGCAAAATAATTAAAGCAAACCGCATGTTACTTATATATCCTCATTACCTTGTACTCTCTCGTATATTTTGAGTCAAAACGTTGACAATATTATTTCATGTTGAATCCGTCTGAATATGACGCATATTAGACAATTTATCTTTTATAAAGATAAACATTCTATTATAAAACGTAATTGACTGAAACCTGTATGCTGGTAGTAACTATTACCTTGATATGTTATTAACTTTGCAGATAACTCCGACCTGTTGGCAGCCAGCTTGCTCAACTGTGCATCATTTCTGGTAATGCCCTTTTCTATTTTTTTCTATGTCTGCTATGCTAGCATTGATGCCGAACAGACAAGGGTTTCCTGAAAATTCCGGAAAAAAGACTAAATTTTCTTTAATTTACACTCAACAGTTTACTTTTTTAATGTTCATCAACAACTGTGTTAATACAGTAAAATTTAACATACTTGTAAAAAAGATGTTGTAAGCAGAGAAAAAAACGTAAAAAGATTGAGTTGTATATCTTCTTAAAATTGATGTGTTGCTATTTAAGATATAGTTCCAAAATTAATTTTATATGACAACATTTTTTTAAGATGCTGCTTACCTTTGAAACCAGTGGCAATTCTTACCGTTTAACTTTAGTTTGCAATATATTCGATAAACATCTTATCATTTGAGGTCGCTTGCATAATAAATATATCGGGATGTCTACCATGCTTCCTAAATGTCGACCTACCATTGCTGCTGCCATGTTGTCTAGAATGAAAATATACATATACTTATAACTATACAGTGTGTGGCCATAACATACACTAGCATTCTGTGAGAAAATTTAAAATATAAAATGAATATAAACGCTGACTCTTAAGAATGATCACATAAAGTTGCTAAAGACAACTAACAATATATTTGACAATTAACACGCTTTAAATATACAAAACAAACGGCGTGTGTTTGTGTGTGTTTTAGATTGGTCAAACGCCGCAGGAAAGTGCAGGGTAAGAGCTTCGAAACCGGTTAAAGCTTAGTTTTGCTGACTGGCAGTTTAAATTATGTTAATGTTAGGCTCGTCCTCTTTTATCACGTTAAAATTGGAAAATTTACCACTTTAACATTTAACTTCCATTGGAATACATTTCTTTCTAGTGTTGATCAGAAAGTATTATATGGTTCAATCTATGAACTTGGTCATATTATCACATAGTCATTTGTGTTACTAAACATGGCGCACTATTTACATTGCTGGCATATGTTTGGATTACCTTGTCCTATAATACCAGACACAAACCCCAACAATACCAACAATGATCACCGCTGCAGCGAGTGTGAGTCCGACAGTTGCTCCAACATAGTTATGTTGATCCGCTGGCACAACGAGAGTTGAACCAAGACCGTTTGTGTTGGTGGTGGTGATTTCGATGTCACATGTCGACCCCGTGTAATACGGCAAACACTTATTAGAGCTACCATTTGTTGTATTACATCGTCCGTCCTGGCATTTCTCTGGGCATATCTGATCACACACTATATTATAAAAAACATCAATGCATGCCTGACATGAGCCATTTGTAATGTTACATCTCTTACAATTTGTCTGGCATGGCAATGTGCAGTTGGATCCAAATAAACCGTCTCTACAAGCGTCACATCTACCAGAGATTTTGTCACACGAGCTCTCACAGTTATTTGGGCAGCTTAATTCACATTTGTCTCCGTAATATCTCTCCTTACAGTCAAAATAGTTTCCCAACGTTCGTTCGCATCTTGCAGATTTACATTTATTGCTGCATTGTAAATCGCACTCGATTCCAAAATTACCATCAACGCATTGATCACATATGTTTGGAATTGATGACGAAAAATTAGGCTTACATACGTAACAACAATGACTTTCGCCACAGATACGTTCCTCATAGACTGCTTCGTGACATCCATTGAATCATGTGCATGCAACTGATGCGTTACAAGAATAACACAATTGACTGCACTTTTGACATAGACAACTTTTTTCAAACACCTTTAATATGTGAAATATTTAATGTTTAAATCATTAAGTTTGTACATAATAAATAAACGGCATGTTTTAAAAGGTTAGCTGAACATTACATTTTCAGTTCTATTTAATGAGGAATACGATTTATTTTGACGTTTTCAGTGTGTGATTTACTTCAGTAAAATATCCAGACTGAAATAAACATTTAACATATGATAGAATACAAAACTGATATAAGCAAACATTTATAAATAATCAAAGTAGTAAATTGATTGTAAAAATGAATATTACATCGGATCCAGTACTATGTTTCTAAAATGATTTGCGAGGTTGCTATGTCTTTAACAAACAAAGTTCATTTTTGGTTTATAATTACGAAACAAACGATTTGTAAATTACGGCACCGAAAGATTATGTATCTTTTAAAACCAATTCAGAAATGTGTAAAAAAAATATAAAATTCACGGCATAATATTTTTGGTAAAAGCAGTAGTTGAAGAATTGCCCGCAACATTCTTCCAATAATTGTTAAATATCCGCTTAAGTCCTGTCACAAATCCATTGTAAACACTACTAGTTAGTTTTCAGTGGATCTACTTAATACAAACATAAATATATTTCTGAACCTTAAAATAAACCAAGCTAAAACAATTACATCAAACTTATAGACAATATAAACAGAATGGATTCGAAAGTGCTTTAGTAATCTTAACTAAAATATTAAATAAATTTAAAATACATTTTAGATCCTTACAATTAACTATTAAAGTGTCCTTAAAATACTTGTTATAGTCGCAATCACATACCAACATTTTGAATTAATGTTTTGATTTGTAAATTGGCAATACAGTAACTGTTGTTCGGACACTCGCAATTTATAAACAATCCACTAGCAGATACAATGCCTCTATTACACAAACGGTAAAGTGGTACCATTGTAGCTGTATAGCTCATTCAAATGTAAGTGTAGTTTCACGAATGGTTACCCATGTGTCGGGATAAAGTACTGTGGTGTGATATAATACCAGGTGTTCATGGCATGCTATTCACAGTGAATGCAACATCATAACTGTGTTAAGTGGACACCGTCTTTAAATAAATGAACTATTATTGATTATACGCTAAAACCAACCAAACAATAGTGTCTTATTGTGTCTTCATTGTGATATGAGGTCATCAATCAAATGATGTTTTATGAGTCATGTGTCATTGTTAAAACGTTCTTTAGAATAGTATATAGATATCAAATATGAATCAAATATAATAATAATAATAATTATAAATATGGTGAATGTATGAATTGACCTGACAAAATTACTTAAATTACTTTTTTTTCACTGCTTAAAATATATATAACACAAAACTACAGTCTCACACAAAAATCGTATGATATAGAACTTCGATAAAATACAGAAAGTTAATCTGAACGACAGAACCTATATCACACGAAGGGTAAATAAACGAAGCAAACATGTGATGTTTAAACATCTGAAATTCACACAAGGGCAATGTAAGTACTCAGATAGTATAACAGTTACAATAATGTATTCAAAACAAATTAAGCAAAACCTACCGTCCACAGCACATACATGTCAGCAAATTCAAACGATTAGAAAGGAAATAAATAAAGTGGACCATCAACTCAACTTGTAGACCTACAGCTGTTAAGTGACTGATTGTTGGTAGTAAAATGTGGACGTGCCAAACAGGAAGTAACACTCCGCTTTTTGTAATGGTACAATTGTTCAAAACGGGATACATGATACCGTATCAAACACATGTCAATGTAGCTCACCGAATGTACAAATACACATGCCCGCATCTTTAGTATTGTTTTTTTTTTTTCTAAATGTGTTATACCCATTTATCTCGAACATTCCATTATCCACTATTGTTACACACTTAAATGTAAATGGTATGCTGACGTAAATATAAACCCCTTGGTAGTATGACTAACCCTTTAAATAGTATTTATAACACATGAGAGAGAAAAGTGTATAAGTTATACACAATTTTACGTAATGATATACAAACACATGACTGTACAACACACCTGCCACAGTAAAAACAAAAAAAATCTCGTTTTAGTTTCTTGACTTTCACTACGATCTAGGTCAACCGGACAATTGTTTAAGCACTGATGCGATCTGTGTACTGCATGCATCGGTGTAAAGTTCGGCATGTATAGAAAAGCGACTAAAAATATACACGTTCTGTAAAGTTAAGTGACAAGAGCACGGTCTGGCTGTGCTGAGTTGGTAGATAAAGCAGATGAAACAGCAACATTTTTCAAGTTTCATGTTTCATACTTAGTTATCTCAACCGTCTGTTAACTATTTACGGCTCATTAATAGTGCATATATTGTGTACTAAGTGATTATATAATAGGTGTTAACACTGACGTCATGGCACATTTCGGATGCTTACAGGTACATACGTGGTTCCTAAAGTGAATACCAACTATAACCTCAAGTATATACCATGCCTTTAGAAACTCAGAAACTTACCTTTAAGTAAGGCTTCGGAATCTATTTAGACGTTACCTAACTTGTATATTGAAATCAGAACATATTTGTTAAAATGTTGTTTAACTGCATGGCATTTTGCTGTGGTTTGTTCTTCTCCAGATAGCATCCCTACATTTCGCATTTTATGTCGTATTGTCATTCTTGATAATCTTCTTCCTAACAGAGAATTCAGTCAAAGCAATATATCAAAAATTGTAAACCGAGACCACGAGGTCCACACACTATTACACATTACCAGAGAGCTATAACAAGGTAAATTGTAACTCGCGACCAAGAGGTCCACAATAGTACACATTACCAGAGAGCTATACCAAGGCAAATTGAAAACCGCGACCACGAGGTCCACAATAGTACAGGGTACCAGAAAGCTGTGACAACTATGTAGTACTGTACATCCTGGTATGCTATGGCAGTAGTATACTATGGGTATGGCCTGAAGTTCATTTGTGTGTGTTTTCATTACAACTCACCAACATTACATTCTTATTCTATGTAAAACAAAGAGTGCTACAAAGGCGAACTGAAGAAAATGCCTACCGGAACATTAAAGCCTGACCAGTACTTGATCAGCTTGGCCAACGCGTCCCTAAAGATCCATCATGATTATTTTTAGAATTTTATATGTATTACCAAATAGATCTATTTACCCACTGTTTTTATTTGAATAAAATAATTTTGAAGAAATATGTTATTTTTTACAGAAAAAAAAGTAGCATACAAACAAATCAACACAACAATGGGTTGTTTACCTTCAGCTGTTCTACATGTCAGTCCCCAGAGAATGCTCTCGACTTTATATGCCATTTTGTGTTCATTTTAAGGACGATATAGTTATATGTTGTTTTCACAAACAACTGGGACAAATTCAATGTTTTCGGACACATCTGAAAATGTTCAGTAGGGTGACATCCCCTTTTTAAAGAAGGAAGAATAGCCCGTTCATTGTCAATGTTCGTTTTCACCTGTCTCTCCTGTTCAGTTCATACTTGTCAATATTAACTGGCTTGTGAGCGGTCATAATCCAGACAATTTCCAGTAGCTCACTTTTTACTGAACATATTCAACCTACGATTCTTTTTTTAAAATTAGTTTAGCTTGAAATGGTCCACTTTTTTGTTGTTTAGACACGCGTCGTTGACGTGTTTTTTCCGGTGCTATAAAATGATATTTATAAGCAATCTGGACGCCTGAAGTAAGCATGTGGCTAAAATGGAGTTTAAATCTCAATACATCGAATGTCAGTTGCTAAACCCCTACCCAGTCAAACGTCCGTGCTAGTTCAGTAATAAGCCGACAAGGGCTGTTTACATTAGACCAACTACGTCAGATAAAAGTTGATGTATATAAATGCTACATTGAAACCAGAACGCGCGATGAATTGTGAGTTGTATGCATGTGACGCTCATTGACTGACGGGATGGTCAAGGGGGTCAGATGAAAACACGCTGATAATATATTAATAAGTACGCTTTAAATTAAGTGAATAAGCAATCTTCTTTCAGAATGAAGAATTTATGAGCTGTCTATATTTCAGAACAAAAACAAACTCCATTGGTAAAGGTAGGCCAGTGATCGTATAAAAGTTGTATGTTTACCTAAATGTTCGACTTTCAGTTTCCAAAACTATTTTATATTTTGCTGCAGTTTTGTCTTTGTAGATATTCAAAAGTGATTGTTATTGTAGACAAATTGCAACACAGTTTAATATGGGCGCTAACACGTACATACATTTTCATCAGCTATCAGCATAAATAACAAGAGCACTAAACATCATGTTTATATGTTTATGCAGAGCCAAATCAATTATTTACAAGGTGTTATGCCTTTCTACAATGACACCGAGTATAATGGGTATAACGGCGGAATAATTGCATATCTCAAAGGCATTGTTTGTTTCCTTAACTATTTTCATCATGCAACATTTTCCCCTCTACCTGTACCAAGTTATTAAGAATCTGATTTCAAAACGTGTATGTGTTTTGTTTCTTTCTTTTGTTGAGGTAGACACATACAGAGATGCGAATATCAGACATGCTGTACCACTTTTATAACGTACCAGGTCGTGGTAAGTCACGTGTACACACCAAATGTTATGAACGCTTTCTCTTAATTTTATGTTTGCTGATAAAGTAAAGCCAATAGACTATTTAATTTGATATGCATACATTCTTTGCCAACAATGGCATTCGTTTTGGTGCTTGCAAACCAGTAAACTTACTTTTAATCGATGTTTTCACAAAACTAGAATGCACACAATAGTTACATAACTATTTTTTATTGTGTTTGTATTTGCAAGTAAAGATTACATATGACACAGACAATAGCAAAAGGCAAGGACTGTCAATAGTATATTTGTAATCCCTATGTCTCAGTGGTCTATCACTGTGTGTGTTTCATTCTTAGAAGGTAAACTAGCTTACTCAACGTGTGAGTTTTCTGTGTGTATGTGAGCTTGCCACACCAATGATTCTACTCAGTCATGTGTCAATAGTTTATCTGGGAACTTCCTCCAACAATAATGTTGGTTATATCAACATTAAAATGCCTCTGCATTGTGTTAAGGGTTCGGTTTAATGACACGTGACATATAACAAAGCTATGTACGTGGTATATAATCTTTTACAAGAAAAGCGGACAGTGCAAAACGTACGGGAATGAGTGCATCAATCGATTGCAGAAACCATTAGTAGATGGAGAGACCAGTATATTCGAGAAGTAATGCAAGGTCTTACTTAATTAAGTTAAAACAACCAGATATTATTTTATATATTTATCAATACATTGCAGAGACGAAGTATGGTAAGTGTAGCGACGTCTATTCTGGTGGAGGAATATCACACTTATATGTGTAGTACCACCTGTGTACCTACGGTCATCTTGAATACTGTTTCACATCAATTCTTTTCACAATGACTTGAAGTTGGTTCATTAATCATCGTTATATTAAATCGACTGAGACACATTTTAGCGTAGGTAGACGACATACGAAACTACCCAGCCTTACCTCCCTCTGCTTACATTAGTAACTAACCAACAACACCTGACGTTATAAGATGATATTTGTGACTAACACAATCTTATCCATTCTAACTGTGTTTCTAACATTTATAAATATCTAATAATCTTGTAAAATAACAGTACGTGTAATACGAAAACGTTTTTACAATACAATGGCATTATGTAATTGGCAACATAACACCAATATTAATCAAATTACTTCTTCGGTTTACCCGAGGAACACATTACATTCCTGTGGAAAAGCTGGGTAACGTACACTGCCCATAAACCACTCATCGTATACCATTACATATTTATCACAGGCGTCAACTCGGGGATAGTTGCAGTATGTTTTCTTGAATGACGATGGTCACTATATGGACGTCAACTAAAACCACTCGAACGTTGGATACAGTATAAACTCGGTCAACTCTTGTTCGTTTTATATGCACGCTTTGTTTATCGACGGTGCTTAATAGTTAGTTCTAAAATGCAGTTTACATCTACTGATACCTTTTCCAAATACGTGTCTGCAAACAGTTTGGTTGACGAAGGACAGTCAAATACATATGGTCCACTGCAACCCATACGCCGTCCCCAGATTATTCATCAACAACAAGGATATTTTGTAGACAAGGGCATATCTTATAATTACAGATCATATAGCATAGGCCAATATCTACACTCTGGGGAACACGACTTGGACTATAACTGGATTTGTAATACAGGCTAAGTATTTTAGGAAAAGGTCTGGCAGAGCTTAATCTTTCGAATATAGGCATCTGATAACAAGTATAACTCCTGTATTTCATGGGTCGTGTCTTATTTCCAAAAGACATTGATACACTGGTTAAAGAAACGTGCGTGTATTCGCACCTTCTTTTATTCAACATATTAATGGGGCGTTGGTACCCATTCTGCCTATGAGGTCGTCGCCATATTCGTCGCTGTATTGTCCTCGGAGTCTATAGTTCCTTGCATTATTTTTAAAAGGTTTCCTCGAAGAAAAAGTCACGAATCATGAACATCGACATTTGGAATTTAGTCGGCGGTTTCTGCTGTTATATTTACTGACTGTCTTTTCATTTAAAAGTAGTACTGACGATCCCGTGCGCAGTGAAACCGAGACTCGATTTCCGTTGACTGAGAGTGCCAATCGCGTTTCCGAAGCTGAATTGTCCAAGGCAGTGTTTACGGGGAGGTCTAAAATGCGAAGGTGTTTTGTTTTGTAGTGTCAGTATTGGCGTTTTATTACATGATTCACCTTGTTTTCCATTCAATATACCCATGTAATTTTTTTTTGTATTACACTAGTGTAATACAGCTTTTCTTGCAACTTGATTGGCTAGCAGCTTCGCGTGACTATTTGGTATTCATCCGCCGTGTTTGTTAACAAAATGGACGACAATGACAGTTCTTTTTTTCGTCGGTTCAAATGTCACAATTGATTATTGGTATACATAAACTTTCACCATCATGAAGCGTATGGCTAAGGTTGCTGGACTTGCATCCGAAAGACGTCTGACTATCCACAGCGCCCGGAAACATTTAATTCAAAAACTGTCCGAAAATAACATCCCGGCAAATCAGATTATGCAGATAACGGGTCACGGGACACCGCAACATTCAACCAATTAATTACTACCCCCACTTTAGCAATAATCAACACAAAATGATATCGAACATCCTCACAAAGTCTAGCTGTTCTCACCAGCATGCATTTACTCCTCAAATGAATCAAGACACGAATGTCCACAGCGCGATGCTAACTTCTATGAATTCCGCCACAAAGAACTCAAACATAACCGTTCACGGTGGCTTTAATAGCATCTTAGCAGGAAAGGTTTTTGGTGGAACTGTGACACAAATCAAATAAAAATTCTACTGACGAGTCTGCAAGTCCACCACATAAGAAAGTTTTAGTCGACACTGTCAGCAATGAGAATTTAATTTGAATAGTGACCTTCACACTAACCGCTTTATAAACTGTTCAGGGTCACGCACTATCACGTGTTTACAGTTCATTTTTATAAGTTACTTAGCTGAAATAGTCGATACTACGTATGGCAATGACATGCTATTTTTATTGTACACTAATGTTAAACACGCATTAAAAGTTTGTCAAAAGGTTGTGTTTATTCTCAATTAAAGACAATAAAATTGAACTATTTTTGTATGGCGCAACAATTAACTCAAACGGTCTATGATGCCGTGTTTGGTTGAATGACGTCACAATATCGTTCTATTTTTTGTACCGGCATGTAGATCTACGCAGGTATTTGTTTCTAGTAAAAGAGGACGAAAATCATGCGATGAAAATAATCTGACTCTCGTTGTTATTTAATACAAACATTTATTAAACTCGTCCAGGAAAAATGATATTAAACTCGCCAAAGACTCGTTTAATATCATATTGCCTGAACTCGTCTAATAAATGTTTGTATTAAATAACAACTCATGTCATATCCTCTATGTAGTAGGTAGTGTAGTTTTTTTTGTTTTTTTTTAAATATCTCACACAATGCATGTAACTATAACAATATTATAACATCAACATTAATGAAGATATATAAACACAACCGAAATGTACAGATGTTTTAGTAAATATGAACATAATTAATCAAATTAACAAATAAATGAGCTTGTTTTGTTTAAATGGCAATACAAGTTCCTGTGATTAAGATATACTCAGGATGATGAACGAATTAGTCCAGAAAGGTATCTACACATAGTATAGTTTGGTTAACACAGGCAGGATACATTTGTGTCATCTGCAATGCAGATAACACTCTGTATTTGAAAACACATGGGAAACATGTAACTCAAGGGCATGTATTAGATGCAAAATACGAAAATGAAAAACATGCATATCTTCAAAAGAGTGAATCACCTTAATGAATTAAAAAAAATAACACATACGTTGTGCGTTTAATGGGAGGTAACTCGAATATCAAATTGGATATATGACTCAGTCAATAGAAATAAACTAGTCTGCATCTTAAATTTATTAGATCGGCGGACTATTCGTCTGAGTTTTTTGCTCTCATTGGCGTTGCTATGTTTCGACTTCCTCTAAATATGCCCGACTGTGGACTTGCTACGTTGACGAGCCAAATTATAAGCCATATATAGCATATGGTATGCTATTTTAGTGCGGATGAAGAAACTATCCAAACATGATTTAACACAATTGTGTCAAGCATTTCTACAAACACGTAGCGCCGACTTCATGCAATCAATTGTATTATTGTTTTCTTATGGATACAACTCTTGAAGCTAACATCTTCGATAACGAGTAATTCACGATACCTAAACCTCAGTTTGGATAGGGCTTACATATGCCCGACCTCTTATTAAGAGCGATGTGTTAGTTTATGTATTACACTTAAGAGCCTTTCACGCCTAAACAAACACGCCAATCAAATTGCAAGAAAAGATGTATTACACTAGTCTATTACAAAACAAGTATCACATAGGTATATTAAATGGAAAGCAAGGTGAATCATGTGATAAATAATAATATTACATAAACTTAATAATAATTACTGTTTGATGAAACCGTGTTTCAAGTGTTTAACAAATCACCAAACATTGACGGAATTGCATTCTACATACCGAAATGCATGCGTTATAACTGCCACATATACCAAAAACCAACAAAAAGAAATGACGAAAAAGATGATTCAGCAACTATGAAGGGAAAAAATAAGATGCCTGTTGTTGTTGACTGTTCCTTTATTCTCTTTATTAAGGTGTGTAAATGAGTTCTAAATAGGCCGGATTTATGTTTGTTGCAACTTTCTTTGTTCAACCGCTCTTATTTACTTGTGTATTAATGTCAGACTGATATACCATGCAAGGGACTGAACACATACTGTCTTATTACTGATCACAGTTAACGTCTTACAACAGTTATGGTGCATATTGGAGGATAATCAAGCGAAAATTCAGTAAGAATATCCAGATAATAATTAACGTTAGAATCAGGTCTGGTAAATCACACCAACTGTGAAGTTATGTGCAATGCCGTTATCGTGTGTGTCATGTAGTGTAAATCTACCTCGTATTCGCAAGACGTGTGCCAGCCAGGAGAGTGCTTATGTATTGAAATTGCTTATCTAAATCGTATGATCTTACTTGTCGTTTTTTGCCAGTATTAATTGTGTAGGTAGCATTGGCCATACACGTTCACTCATTTCTACTTCCCTTTGCAATTATTATAGAGAAAGAACATGCCTAAGTGAACCCCTATAATATTACCTATCCTCTGAACACGGTTGTGCTAGGGATTACCAGAAGTTATGCAACAGCTATTTATATTTTTTTTATTTAGATCGCTTTTGACGACTGGCTGTTGAAAAGCCTTTACTGTTGGGCTTACTATAATTCAGCTTCATCTGATATCTGTGATTTTTACCTTCAATTGGTCTGTGCATTTTGTACATGTTGACGTATGCCCAAATAATCATTGGAGTATGCCATAAATCCTCAGTTGGATAAAATTAAAGGTTCATACCCAACACGATTGCATGTGTTTGTTTTGCATTGCGACCACCTTCAGGGTTTATTTAAAATATGCACATGTCTACACTGGTATCATTTTAGTATGACACTACCATATACGCAGATTAAACAACAGGCAAATATGACACACAGTTATTTTCATATTAACTTTGCACAATTCAGCATGTTAGGATTTAAATCAAGAAATTGTTTATACCAGCAACACATTTAATGTATAGACATTTAGCGAAGTATACGGAAGTTATGTATCATGAGTACTTATTGTAATTTCAGGTCAGTTTTGACTAGCATAAACACAATACAACACACACCTAAACAGCTAGGTATATATAAACATTGAAATTAAGTCGACAAGAAAAAAGCAACAACAGTTCTGTCAGAGAATCGCTTAGGAATTGCTATTTTAAGAGATAATTTAATATAAGTCCAGTTAATTTAACGTTTCAGGGCTGTTATTATTAATGTCGTGGCAAGTCCCATACTGCCCTAATCAAGTAAACTGTCTTCTCTTTTAAATGCTACATTGCATAAACGACATCTAGTTTTCAAACTTGCAAAGGTGATATAATCGTTCAAACAAGTCGTAGTAAAACCTATGCAGTAATTAAACACTACGTTTATTTTTCTAAAATATGTGTTACACATATATACTTTCTCACTTATTATTAATGTGTTGCTAGGTTATATAAATAAACTATGAAGTAAACTTGCATTGCTTTTTGCAGACATCAAAAGTTACATTCAAAATGTTCGTAATACAAATATACAACACTGTTTCAATTAAACCTAAAATAACTATGTAAAGAAAAAAACAAACTGTCGCGTATGTGTCCAATTACTGAATGTTTGTCCTAACGCTTTACGTGTAATTACTTGCAGGTTAAACTATAGTCACAAGGACATCTTAACACAGGCTTTATGTATGCATTGTGCCATTGTATATGAACGATTGAATAGAGAGGAATTAAGACTTAACAGATATACAACAAACAAAAACATCAACGTATGCGTGTGGAGGCCTCTTATGATGACATGTTGCTTTTCGTTTTCATTCTGTTGTATAAATGTGTATGCCCATATCGATTCTACACTTGTAGAACGTTTTGTTGCATGAATCAGTAACTCAAGTTGCGACATAATCTCTTAATCACCTTCTGTACGAACAAAAAACTATCATTTTGAAAAACAGGCGTTTTCTGAAACAGACAATACGTGCTCTGTATTTGAGACTGTTTGATAACACTTGGCGAGCGCTTGCGTACTTGAGAAAAGATGATCCTAATCCCTATTGTATTCCTACTGTTGTTGCATTAATAAATAATCTGGGTTTTCCGGCGTTTTGACGCATTATTGCTTTTACATCTATCTTTATCCTGCGCGTTTAATTATACACACTTTAAAATCTGTTCTAAGCATAATTCAGAAAATGGCACAGCCCAACTAAAGCTATATGAGTTAAGATGTCGTTATTGTGTTGCCATTCCCCACTCAGGTAACCACATTGTATACATAACTGCAGGCTAACCGTTATGACAACATAATTACGTTAATTGTCTGGCAGAGGCAGGACGTAGACAGCTCCATTACAACAGTTTTTTCCCGATCCAGTTATTGCTATAGAAAAACAGACACATAAGTATGTATGCCTTGTCCCGGTATGGAATTTCCTTTCAACATGAAAACTAACAATTTTAGATCTACTTCGGTGCTAGTCTGTTCAGAAATTAAACACATCGAGATCGTGTCTTTTGGAATTGATCATTCACATTTACCCATTCCGAGTTCCCTTTGCCTTCATTAGAATAAAAACTGCGTGATCAACTTTATAATGACCTATAGCCTGGACACGGTTGGGCTATGCATTACTAGAAGTTATGCAACAGCTATATATATATATATATATATATATATATATATATATATATATATATATATATATATATATATATATATATATATATATATATATATATATATATATATATATATCTATATATATCTATATATATATCTATATATGTGTGTGTGTGTGTGTGTGTGTGTGTGTGTGTGTGTGTTTGTGTGTGTCTGTCTGTCTGTCTGTCTGTCTGTCTGTCTGTGTGTGTGTGTGTGTACTGAATAAAAACAAATTAGCAAGTTTTTTTACGACTTTGGTTTATAAATCGTCTATGAATCAATGTAACTTAATTGTTTTCGTATTGACCAATTGTGCCCATCCATTGGCAAGATGATTTCCTTTTTTTTATACTACACCATTATGTAAGCGTACACTTCTTTCTGTCTATTGCATATTTTTATTTATGCTTTTTTTCATGGTAGTATAAATGTCAGTTGATAGCTATTGTTTTCTGTAACAATCACACTTTTTATCACTTATTCAATACACATGGAATCTTTCCGTTATAGGTCACACTCGCAATGAACTAACATTTGTCATTTCGAAAAGAAAAAACAACATACTTTTAGCAATCGTTTTATTTGGTGTAACTGTTCTGACAAGAAATCGAAGTTTAAAGCATCGACGCATTTAGCAGCTGTCAACACACGTTCATTTCTTTACTCGCCAGAACGTTAATTGAGGGACATGTGTATGTACTTTGGAAAACCTCCGAGTCACTTGTGTGGTAATTATACTGCTTACATGTTCGTGCTCCTATTCGTTTGGACACGTTTACGTAGCATTCAATGATTATGTGCTATCAATAAGCTATTATACATGTAAATATAAAAGGACTAAAATGCTATTTTCATTATTGCCAGCACATGTGTATGTTCCTGTTTTCTGCAACAAAATATAATGCTATAGACTTGTTACCCGGCATTGTTTTTCTGTTTAGTATGTATTGTAAATATTTAAACACTGTTATCGTTTAATATTGATCACTTATACTGATTTACAAGAACCAATAAAACACATTGATACTAAGAAGATAATGTTACAAGTGTAACTGATGTTGGGGATATGGCATTCCCTTTAACCATTCCTCTAGCATAGGATGTGTATAAGTACATTTGAAGACTGACACACGTATTACCAGAGGTATGAACACACGAACACAGGCAGACTGACAGCGAAGACAATGCGTATGACGTATGAAGGTAATGAGCAGAGCTTGCTATTCGATCGATAACATTTGAATATACAGGTAAATATGCCATTAAGACCAGCTTGCAGTTATATTGTTCGAACTAAACAGTCTATGATCCCCCTTTCACAATTAATATTTTGTTTTATATATATGACGCACGACGCGACAAACTCGGGCTTATGGCGTTATGGCGTAACGCTGGAAAATCCACAATTAAAACGACGTCACTTTTACCGTGTATTTTTACATGTCTTGGGCCGTCGTAATTAATACTGAATGTTGTTGCCTTATCAGAAGCGATAACACACAAAATAGAGGAGGAATTAGAGGTAAGATTTATTCGTTATATTATGATTACATAATCTTTATATTTACGCATATGAGTAAAATCAGATTAAGTAGCGGCTACACAGATTTAAACACGCATGAATCAAACTGTAATAGTTAAACAGTTTATAGGCTTACAGGTTTGCATAATTATTATGATACTTTCTGTCATTGTTATCCCAAGAAACCATGTTAAAATTTTATATGAAACGAAATAGAATGTAAACCATTTTTTTATAAAATGTAGGCTAGATTTTGATGTAACAGATGTTGCAGGTTACAGGTTTGTTAAATTTCAACGTGGATGGGTAGATTTAACGAAATAAATGATTTAGTATTGCAAGCGACATTTAAATCAGTTCACTTTAAATAAAATTGTTACATTTACTCACTAGAAAAATATGCTCAAATATTGTTTAAACCTGATATACGTTTTGCATATAAAGTAGAGCAATGTGATGTGAACGTGTCTATTTATAACTACGCAGACGTGTTTATTAATTTTTTTTATAAAATTAGGCACATTGGGTATACACACAGCGCTAAGCGATGTTAATCAGTCGACCGCAATTCGCGTTTCATGTATCTATCGACGGGTAGTTGGTTCGGTTCCCACCACAGCCCCAATTTTTATTGTTTTCTTTTTCTTCAAAGTGTTATGCCTCTTATTTCATTTAATACTGTTACACGTCTTGTTTTTAACGAATCAAATATTTCTTTCTTGGCATTTTTGTTGGGCTTATATTAAAGTGAAACAACACAACACACACACACACAAACACACACAAAACACAATAACCTTTGATTGCACACATTTAATATCTAACGGCTATTCTTGATAAGTCTAAATGAATGTAACATTAAAATAACACTTTAAAGTAATTAGCAGAAACCAGCTCGCTGTTTTATACAATTACAGTGCAGGGTTTCAGTTCTATGTAAGAGAAGAACTAACCATAGACACATCAAGCAATATGTTTATTAAATATTTATAATGCCGCAGAATTGTTTGTCTCATAACACGTATATTTTATACAAACATGGTCGAAATTAAACGGAATGCACGATATTAATAAAGAAATTATTGATAAACGTTCAAATTACTTCGGGCAAATGACTGAAACTATAACCAATGTTTGTTTATAGTTATAATGCAACTCTGTAAACATGTGACGACTTAATGTTCAGTATATTGTACTTGTTGATACTTTCAGGACAGAACAGTATGTTCTTGGGTACTTCATATGGCGGACAATGACAGGACAGAACCGCATGGCCGAGTACCACATGCAAGGTCCAGGGACTTGTTTTAATTGTTTCTTTTACTGGCTTATTGGTTCCATAGTCACTTACGATATTCCATTTAATGTATTCACAAGCGAATAAGGGGCGTCCTTTGCCGAGCTCATAGAGTCACAGACCTTTCCACCCTTGAGTGCGAGTCCCGGTCGAAGCGACACACATACATGTCCAGATGTATTCACGTTAACATACAGTCCACCACTGGATATATATGCTCTACCAGTAGACGGATCACAGGTTCCTCCAGCACATGAGTCTGGGCATGTCTGAGGGCAAGTTTGACCATACAAATTGTTTACGCAGGTGACACAGTTTGACACATGACTGCACACACCACAGTTCTCGGGGCATGACAACCAAGTTGCGCGATCATCGGAGTCAAATTGACCGTACTTACATCCGTATGTACAGTGGCCGTATTTTGGGTGACATCCACCTGATAAGAAGTTTTGTGGACATGAAGTATTGCAAACAACGCCGTAGAAGCCATCGTTACAACAGGTACAGTTTTTGTCAGGCACGCATGATGTACACTTGCCAGGACATCCGATGCATATTGTTTCGTTAAATGCGTATGATGTACGTTTGCAGGCTACACAGTCGACCTCTAAATACTGAAGTGTGAAACGATGGTTAGCAAAAAACACATTTATACCCTAAGGTCTTATCAGATGGATAATAGAGCTAATCATCCAATTGTTTAAAGCAGAAAGGATACTCAAAATGTCGTAACATCTCGGAAATAATAAATTGAAGAAATACGATATGATTATGTGAACATTAATCATGATGCTGATGCCGATTATGGTTTTACTACAATTTCTACCACCACCACTACTACTACTACTACTTCTACAACTACTACTACTACTACTACTACTACTTCTACTACTACTACTACTACTACTACTACTACTACTACTACTACTACTACTACTACTACCACTACTACTACTACTACTACTACTACTACTACTACTACTACTACTACTACTACTACTAATATTACTACTACTACTAATAATAATACTAATACTAATACTAATACATCCTTTCACGATTCACTTCAATTGGTAATACTGGTTTTTAGACGAGCGTCATTCCTTACACTTCTGTATAATTGACTGAAAAGTTAAGTTGTCAACTGTGAGCTTGTTATAATTACAGAAACAGGTATTTAAGTTCCTTGATTTATTTAGGTTTGTTATCCTTGTTTCTACAAACCTCAGAACAATGACAGGAAGATTAAAGTCAGATGCGTTGAAACACAAATGTATGCACTTATAATATTTATCATCAAACAATGTATCAGAAAGACTTCACGTGGTCAAAGTTTGACTTGCTTTTTGCACGAAAGCACTTACTTATTTTGCATGGTATGTTGTCTGGAACAAAAATCAAATCGAAACCACACAAAGAGCGATGTCCTTGCTGTTTTGTTTTGTTTTTGTATGAGAGTTTCCCAGTTGGTTTATAATGGACACAAATGTCTCTACATCATTGTAAGCGTATATTTGACTAACAATCTTACATCAATAGAATCATGGAGACTATCGATAAAACAGTAGCCGAAACTGCAGTGTTCAGTTTAGGCAACGTCTTAGATCAGTTTGAAAAAGCTCATATTACATTTAACAGAATAACCAACAACAAAAGACACTTCAAATCTTAATAAACGCTTAACATTAGACAGACACGTCCGTGTAATTTCTTATTGCAGTGTATTTTATAGCCCATG
Organism: Sinonovacula constricta; assembly: GCA_007844125.1. Lineage (NCBI taxonomy): Eukaryota > Metazoa > Mollusca > Bivalvia > Cardiida > Solecurtidae > Sinonovacula > Sinonovacula constricta. The sequence goes on from CM017570.1 coordinate 10,294,740, forward strand.
TTATTAAGTATTGAACTCTTCGAAAATAGTTATCAACAATATACAGCCTCCGTAGGTTAATAGAATTGGTTATGTTATTTTGAAAAAACATTAAATGCATTTAGGCATTTACTAATCGTCTGTCTGTTCTCTCCATTAAACATTCGTTTATAGTATGGTAAATCAAATGTTATTAACATAAGACATGACATTTCCAACAAGAGAAATGTACAAGCAGGTTAATTTAAAAACATAGTGCATTGTTTTAATGTATAAATTGAATAACCGTGCATGCCGATAGAATTTAAGCATACATTTATTACGGTCAGTCCTGCGTCAGACGCATTTGAACTTCAGTTGTTCATGAATTATATTTATCTCGACTGGTTACAATAACACTAAATTTCACAGTATCATCGTCACGATCGTCTACATGAGTCCTATTTTTAATTTGAAATTCAGGCCAAGACTCTCTCATGATAAGCTAGTAACGTACATTTTATCATCATCATGTTCATTTAAAATTGCTAAAGTAACCGGAAGCAGTCACTGAGATTCAGTGATGTAAAACATAATCATATGCATTTTTTCTCTGTACTTTTTCTGAGTTTTAACCTAAATCGTGTATACAAACGATATAGAATACGTAGATATTGCATTATTGCAATGATGCTACATGGCATTTATGCTCCAAAAAAGAGACACATTTCTGACAGACTGACAACATGTATTGTTCATTGCTACTTTTAACCAATCAGAATTGGTAGTGTACATCCGAAACAGCCGGAACCGTCTGACAGGATACGATGTCTGCCCTGTAAATAAAATTAAAACATCACCATGTGAATTTGTATGACAGTGACTTTGACTATTTAAACATATTTTATTATCCCATCTAGGTATTTTAATCCATAAATGGCAATATGTGCTACAACGTCTCTCCATAGTATTGACATAATTTATTTTCAGTTACACTTTTACATGTAAGCATTGTCATGTGTAAAGGCAGCTACTATTTTAACCGAAGTATGTGTCTTAGATGCCCTTAACCTTGAAGTCAATGCAGGTCGGACACAGACTGCATACCGTGTTTCAATGGATTCTTCGGCGATCTCTTCAATACTCTATGCTCCAGAACTGTTCTTCTGCTGAATGTCACACGCAATGCGGTCACTGTACCTACGGCTATCCTGACGGACAGTTAGCCTCAGAGAACCATTAAGCTTGATATAAGTGTCGGTACTGTTTCAATGTTTATACAGCAATACTGTTGCTTCCGTTGTATGTGTTTCTATTACGAGTTGAAGTTGTTTTTGAGTGAAGTAGATGTTGTAATGCTTAAATTTGTTATAATAGTTGCAATGACAATGAAGATATGCTCTTGACACAAATTATTGAACGCTTCACTATAAACAAACTACACGGCAAAAATTGTTGTAAAAATGGTTAAATTAAGTTGTTTTATCATTTTGTTCTCGTATGTCCCTGAGATTATACTATAAAAATAGGTACTCATTTTCTAAACCTTACAATATTGCCCAAAGTTAACTGGCTTATTCTAGACTAGTTATCAGTGAACGTATTAAAGAGTCATATTTGGTCGATTAAAACGTATCGAATTAACTGCTACATGTGACTCCCGCAAGCGCGACCGCCCGCACAGCCATCCATCAATAAATTCATTCATTCATTCAACAACATAATTATCCATCAACGCATCTATGTCCACATCCATTCATCCACCCGTCTGTCAACATTCACCCAACATTCATACATATAACAATGCATATATTCGTTCACCCATCCGCTCACCTATCTACCGATCAATATTCCCGCACCGCACATCAAACCATGCATCAACGCATCTATGCGCGGATACATTAATATATGCATACACAAATTCATCATCAAATATATTCATGGTTGCTACCACCCATGCATCCATGAACTCATCTGTCAGCCAGTTCATATATCCTTCCATTCATTCATGCAATTAACCATCAGTTCATCCTTTACGATTTATCTCAGTGCTTATTAATTATAGCTTTAAACAAGTTATAATTAAGATTTTCTTTTATTCAAAAGTTATAATTTTGTAGGTATATTCATAATACAAAACCCCGGCATCTGTAGCACATTTAGAGTAAAGGGAGTTTAATTTATATTTGCAACATAGTGTTGAATACTGATTATGTTGAAATTCTCTTTTAAGAATAGATAAGTTCCTCAAAAATTGTACCATTAAAATAACATTTCAAGCACACTGAGACAAGCTTTTGAAAATGACGTTTTCGAAATAACAAAAGCAGAGACAAAACGGTGCATCGATTTAACCAGAGAGGTGTAACGATGAAGCCTTTGTGTTGAAACAAGTCTCAAAAAATAAATATTGATATGTTATATTTACGTACGTTTCACTGTTTGGAATGCTGTCGTCTAGTATTGATTTAAAGCGATATAAATCATGTAATCAGACATTCATCATATATGGAGCCTGAATTACAACAACAAATTTAACTGATTAACACATCCATCCTGTTCTTTTAATTTCAACATATAATTTCCTTAAACATAAGAAGACCATTTAATAAATTTTAATCCAAAACTGTCATTTAAAACAAAACAAATAAGCCACTCCTCTTTCACAGATTGTATAACATTAATACGTATACGCAGTCTACACTTCAAACCTCGGATTAACACATTGGCCGACCTTTTATTAAACGAAATAAGGATTCAAAATTATAATTTAATAATTCGTAACTTCTCGATTATGTATGGAATCTGATAGAAATTGACCGAGGTATCCCGAGTGGATCTAAAAACATTCGTAAATTCTCGAGTATACCCGGAGTATCATGGAAATTGGCTCAGATGTTCTGTGTTGGTCTAGAAGCATTCGTAATTTCATCTACTTTTATCCAATTATATAGGAAAACAAAATACCGATATGTTTCGAGTGTCTAAAAGCTATTTTCTTTGAATATACTGTTTTGGTACTTCACTTAAAATTGCTTTAAATCAGACATCAACCTAATATGTGTCATTGACACCACGTAATTTAAAACCCCTCATCTCTCGAGGACGAAATAAATGTTAGAGACTTAGTGTGCAATTGAATACCATAAGACAAACATGTCATTAAGTTTAACTCCATGATATTCAATCTGATGTTCCATCAGGAATCATGTAAAATCTGTTTTAATGCAACAGATTATCTGCTTTTTTCGATTTCACCTTCTGTTCATACAATTACAATGAAATCGATTAAAAATGTTATGTTTCTTTTTTAATTGCAGTTATCACTGCGTTAGTCTTTTTGAACGTATTCTGTATCTGTGTATCGTTTACAGCTTGGACGAGGTTACATTCTGTACACTAGCAATACTAGTTTATCGCACTCCTTGCACTCATTTGCATCGTCTGTATACTCGATCGTAGATGTATTCTTGTCACTTGCATGTTTTGTTTTGTTTTGTTTGTATAAATTTGTATTTAACTAAACGAAAGGGTTAGCATTTCTTTTGGTAATGTGATTAATTCTCGAATAAAACAGAAATTCCAATTCTGAACCTCCATGCAGTCATTTGCATCGTCTATATATGTATACTGGATAGTAGAAGTATTGTTGGCAAGGTATTGAAGGTGGGTAAACAACCAAATGCACTTCTATTGAATTCCATCTAAATAATCACAAAACTACCGCATTGTACCAATCAATGGCCAGTTATCGTGGCATTGTATACACTTTATCTTTTCTATTGTTTTAAACATTACACGCTTATGTTTATCTAGTAAATCACACATGTGTTTACGCATTACAGTTATAAGCAATAGTGTATAATATATTAAATTCTATAATTCAGATATAGCCAATTTAATATGTTTCTGTGTGTCAACTATATAATTATATTCAGTACTCATACATTAAATATAATTTATTTGGGTGTAAACTCGGCTACGCATCAGCTTATACTTAGTTTTATTTTCAACTTCTTCCACATGATGGCTAGCACTTTCAACGGTAATAATTAATATATTCGGGCCGCCTGCCAGTAAACACTTTCACGTGAAGACACCTGTTGTCTTTATTACTCCTGAGAATTACTTCAAATTATGATGGATTTTAAGTGTTGACGGTTAGCTTTGCAAAATAAAGGCTGAACTAGCTCAGT
>CM017570.1:10303893-10553284 GCA_007844125.1 Sinonovacula constricta
TAGAAGGACGGAACTAAAAAATTCCTTTTAATTTAAACGCTTGCCTCGCTCCTGCCACGTTTCAGTGTTACAGTGTTTCTCACTCTCATCATTGCGTTGTTTATGAATAAGCTATAGTAGTGAGGTGTGTTCGTGCAAGCTCAGTTTAGGTATGTACTAGATTATTGGTGTTCCCATGCATAACTTTTACTTAGTTAGAAACCCGATTTCGGATTTGTATGAATGTATAGTAGGTCTCTGAAAGTTTAAAACATGTATTTTTCTCTCAAACAAAGAAATAAAGTAGTGTCGCCAGAACACATGCGCATTTATTTTGAAGATTACATAATATCATCACCCGGGTAATTTGCGTTGACTTCGATACCTGTACTGTATATGGAAAATGTCCACCACACTAGTTGCTACGTGATCTTACTGAGAAAAATCGTAATACAGTTACATACAATGCATATACTAAACAACAATCCGTTAGCTCTTGTAGTTTCTGTGAATATTGCTATTTATTTTCAAATAGAAACATGTATGAAACATGATCACGCCCCTGGCAACCATGTTACTGCTAATATCAGCATAATTTGAACATGTTCTTCCCCGTTCTTGCTAACGCTATGATGAAATATAGTTGAATTCGGGCCAAAAGTTTTAGCGTTTTTAGGGGAAATGTCGTTTAAGAAAATGACGGACGCATTTTGTCGTTGGTTTATCACAATATCACGTATTGAGCAGACACTTAGGGAAGCTAAAGAAAGTGCCTACAGAACAAGGACCTCGGAATAACTTTGGGTACACCTTACAATGGTGTGTCACTATTATGATATAAGAGACCGGAATGTCCCATGTCACTAAGGGGTGAAAAGCAGGCAGTTCGATTTAGGGCCAGAGCCTGCACTAAATCATCAAAACCAGTTAACTAGCAGTAGTGAATGCCATGTTGCGGGCATTGAGCTAGATATTAAGAGGTAAAATACATGCTAGTTTGTCAATGTCGTTTCCATCACTACCATAAATTATATTGCAGACGCAGCTTCTTAAACAAAATAAACATACACATCACCAGTGCAAAGGGCGGCCCTGAAGTGTCTCGTATTTAAATGTCTGCCTAAAAAGCATAATTTTAAACAGGATATGCTGTTATCAGGGTTCGTAGTATGTTCAATACAAATTACATAATAATCTATATGGAGATAAAATAGGAAAAGCATTGATTGGACGCCATGCTGAGTGTTAGTGAATAAAGCTAGCATCTTATTTAAGTGATAAAGTCGTGGGGCGAGTGTGTAAACGGACTTGACCATACCAGAATCGAACTGGTGATTCAACATACAATTTCACCTGCACAGACCAACTGTCTCCAACTCTTCAGTCTGGCCAATATACCGTTGAAACTGAAACGAAACTCGGAATTATTTGTGTTAGAAGTACATCAAATATGAAGCCAAATTCTCTTGTCGTGTCTGAAATGTCTCGTTTTATGTTTTTTGGTAAGTCAATTAAAAGTTATTTAACATTAATTACACTTTACATCCGATTCCCTGGGTAGAACCCGTATTCAGTTCATATTTCATTTACACAATTTAATCAGAATAAGTTGCCAAACTAGTGTTGATAATAACTTAACTTTGCACTGACATGGTGGTTTTGGTGATATCAAAACAGTTGTTATGTAGGTTATCTCCATATGAAATGGGTAGAATAACTACGGAATCTAAAGACATAAATATGTTTAGATCGTCGCAAAACGGGCCTCAATCCATCGTAGCGAGGGCATTATAATGTTTAGAAAGTCATATATTTTGTAGCCACTGGGTCACAATTGATCAATGTTGCAATCATAAACTTTTGTCAAATAAGCAGAATCGTTGAACCACACCGCATAAAGGAAAACATGTACCTCTGATCATCAGCTTATATCATTTGTGACAACCCGCGGCATTCAAAATAGAGTTATCTTTAGGTTGTACAAGTTCGTGCTATACAATATAACGTCTGTTTGTGCATCCGATGTGTTTTAAAAGTCAACGCAGCACACCATTTATATCGATAAAATATATTGTTTGTGGGGGAGGACCCCTTACCAACCCCTCAACCGCAGGAGTAGGACATCCTCCCTCACCCACCCCGTTGCCCCAACACAACACCTTTTGGATCCGTGCCATCGCTACACTAAATCTGCTGGAAAAGTCAAAACGTAAAGATGTATTGTTTGTCTGAAGACCCCCGTAAGCATACATACATAGAGATAATAAACTAATTCCTAAGTTGACGCACCTCTCTAACCATAGACTTTGAATGAATTAAGTTAAGGTCTATTAAATTTCCATTAAAATCACTTTTGGCCGTTTGTGCTCGGAACGTGTGTGTATATAGCGTATCATAACATCTAACATAGACAAAACGCATTTGCTCACGTGATGTGCGATAACATGAATACAATTCAAGATAAGCACGATTTAATTGCAACCATAGAACTCATCAATAATATTGCCAAGCAGACGTTATCACGTACAATTAAACAAACGGACATTCCATTCCTCTCGCGACAGAATATGATGTCATTAATATTTGAAAGTTAGCTGGCATGATATGGATTATGTGAGGAGGTATTGAGGATATTGTCTAAAGATATCGCGCAAAAATAATATTTCTAAATATATGATTTTTTATACTTACATGTATTTAAATACTGTTTTAAACTTCATGTTTGTTTGTTAATTCTCTGTAGATGACTAGATGTAAATAGGTGCATTTCCACATTTTCTGTTGGTCAAATTCTCCTTCCAGCCGTAATCGTATATATAAACCCATGACTAGCTTCTAAAGATTTATGTTACATTACTTATCACGATCAGTTGTACGTGTTACAGATACATGTTCCTGTGTTTGTATTTCTACCCTTTCAGACACAAACGGCAAATCTACGAAGTAGACAGGCTGAACCGAGCAATGAGCATATATATGTACAGCTGTGTTGCTTGCAATTTGAACGACAATGAAATACTGACGTTTGCCATGATACATGCTATTGTTTACATTTTTGGATTTATTATTTATAAACGCTGCAGTTGTATCTTTTCAGGTAGTTGTGTGGATGTTTGCTTTGTCGGGCATGTTTAGTTCACCACAAAAACAAAAAAAAACTTCCCCCTACACCTATTTCCAACTACCATCCTAATTATCGATTATGAATAAGGCCGTGCATTTTGTCAACAACACATTATGTGGAAGTAATTCTTCCCGGTTATTTTTAATAATACCAACAATCGACAAAATATTAATTTCTTTGTGTCATAGTTTAATACGTATGTTAATAGTAAAACAAAACCATTACTTTACAAGAGAGGATAAAGTATTAGGCGAAAGTGATCGAAAAGAACAACTTATCACATTTTGTCAGCTTGCTTTGCTTTACTAAAATAGATAGTTAAAGGGACAACTATTCTACTGCAGTAAATTAGTTTCGTTTGATGCCGTGATATATATTATAACGGAATAGTGTTTCTTTGTTTATAGACGTAACCTATTGATAGTGTTAAAATATTATTTAGAGTTATATACAGTTGAGTTATATATTTTAGCTGCAGATTTTGTCATTTAGTAAAAAGTGACAATAATAAAATGCTGATTTAAAATAAAGTTTGCAAAACAATTTTCCAGCGACATCTTGTTTATAAATGGCGTAAAAGTAAAACACGACTTTGAAACCGTATTTGTGAATTTGATGTATTCGATGTACTTCCATTAATTAGTTTGTACAAACGGACAATTAAAGTGGGGCGCTTATTTACATTCATTTTAATGTGTTCATATCAAAATTTATATATTTTAGATCAACATTAAAACTACTACGGCATTAAGTATAACAATATGACGCCATCACACGCGCGGATATTACGTTTTTCGCAAAATCTACAAAAAGAACACAATACTGCAATAATTAATGATTAAGCATTTTTTATCGGATTGCCTAATAATTTAATAAATGTTCATTTCAAACATTCATAATACTATTGACTATTCGGTGTTATACATGCAATATCGTTCGAGTCACATGTAGCGGTATGCACATACATGCATAATATCTGACAATTATATGAACAATCATCAATAGATTGTCAAGATATTTTGTTGAGACAGCTGTAGACGTGACCAGGAAATAGTGCATAGTATGTAGTAATCTTTTAGTTTCTGGAACTGTAATGGTGACTTTCCACAATCCTTATAATTATATACTTTCTTGAATCTATCCTATAAAAGACATCGTATGGTGAATTTTTAAGGAAGTTTACCTTTTGTTACTTAAGTTATGTGCATTTTTATAAAGTGACCCTCGATTTTCAAAAACACCGTAAAATGTGCTGGGACAAAAAAAGAAAGAGTACTATTCTTTTTTCAAATTCTACTGTTCTATATTCAAATTTTAACCAATTTCTCTGTTATACAATCATGTCATGATAAATCAGAACAATAAGATTTCACTCTGGACAAAGACTTTAAAAAATACAGAGCTTTGCAGACATGTACCCCAAGCAAAAATCCGAGTTTTTGTTGGTGTGTTTTAAAATATACTCTATCTATAAAAGCAAATATCTCAAGTTTGAAGCTTGTTAGGCACATACAAGCAGTTTTAAATTTTTCTGCAATTTGAACTGTACATAATATAGGATTTTAAAGGCCTTTTATCGTTCCTAAAAAAATCATAAGAATTTTTAAAGGTAACTATAACGAAACTGCAAGAGAATTTATTGCGAAAAATTACGTCAAAATGGTCAATTACAGATTATACTTCTTTATAAAAAAAACACCTACAGTTGGTATTGGAGATGGAATTATGTATGTAAAACTCTACATTATCACAGGAAAACCTTCTCTATACTGATTTTGGCTGGCTTGAGAGAAATATTTGAAATTAACCACTTTACACGTTTTTCGTAAACAGTTCAGGCAATTTAAGAATAACTGAGTCAAGCACTCTTTTGGTATTAGTGACACTTGGTTGTCCTCCACAGCTTTGACCCCTGAACACATTTAAAAGTCCATCCTGGCCATCCCGAGAAAATATCAGATAAAGGTGAGCAGGCGTCAAACCTGATCCGGCGATGTTTTCTGCTGTTGTCATTTTGCATACATCGTTTGCCACCAGAATGTGTACTGTTGGCATATTTTGAGCCTTAGCTTTCAAATAACGCTGATTATTTTATATAGCCTTTTGCACATAACAGTGTTCCATTAGTTTCACTGACGACAAGTAACAAGCAATATACAAAAACCTCAACGCTTGGAGAAATGGGTAACCCAATGACGTCAAGGAAAAAATCCTTATCACGTGGTGAAAAATTACTAAAAATAGCAAATACGAAGCTTGACGACGAATGCTATTCAAATAAAACCGGATCTTACCGAGTGCCGATGTTTACCGAAGTTAGTTACAGGTCCAGAAGATTAATTTGCAAATTGCAATACTTCATATAATTTAATATGTTATTTGACAACACCAACGTGCTCATGTTACAAGTATCTATTTCACTTTTTCCGCATACACATTGGAAGTTACACATCTCAAGTTACACGGTAACAATTGAAAACACTCAGACGCATAAATATAGACGCCACTAGTTGAACATAGAACGGAAATCTATATGACTCTCTTCATTGGAGATAAAATAGAAATAGCCCAATTGAACACTTTATGTTTTGCCTAAATAAGTTATAAATATATTTACTTAAATTATGCAATTATTTTTTGCTTAACAAGATATTTGTTTTTATCAACAATGTTTAATTAAATTTATTAAAGTATTTCTCGTACGTCTTCCGAAAACATGCTGTCCCATTCCCATTTTAATTTGTAGGTACGTAAGGTAGTGCATTTGCTCTCGTTAGAGTCAGGTGCCTATGTTGCTGAGTTGCTATAGCAACTGTCTATGGAGCAGGAGGTCGTGGCTTCGATCTTCACCATAGGTAATGATTTTCTTTTAGCTTGCTTCAGTGCGCCATCAGGTGTTCTTCATATAACTCTGTAAAGTGAGAACAGGATAGACACGCGTGGTTCTGTCCTGTTGATGCGTTGCTAAAAGTAAGGCTGATTAAAAGCTGTCCGTCCAAGTAGATCAGGTGGTATAGCACCTGATTACGGAGAAGGGGGCTGTGGGTTCGAACTGCATACTATCTACCGATAATGGAACTGCTATCTCGGTTCACGTCTGTTGAATCAAAATATATGCAGTTAAAGAAAAGAGGGTGAGACCATAAATATTGCGGCAGTTGATAGGGGTGGTCAGAAATAAGAGATAACATACGAACAACAGATGGTGTGGTTCTGTAGTTTGATACAAAAGTAGATACCTGTCAATATGGACGGACTTTAATTGGTGCATGTTTATAGTACATATCGTGGATGAGTATAAATACCGTGCATTGTTCCTTATGTGCAAGGAACACTGAATTAATAATATATCTTCTATGGTCATGTCTATGCCAACGTATCATAATTGCCAGTTAAGTACAGAATAGTATCCTTAAAATTGTATAGCAAAATAAATAATACATGTGCCGGAGATTCTCAAGGAAGGAACTTAGGTCTTGAAAGTACACACGATTGTTGACAAGTTTCAACGTCGAAGCTATAGACATGTAATAGTTATAATTATGTTGAAGCTGTGCATTTTGTTTAAAGTTGGTCATTTGCGTGATAGAAGCGTCATCTTCCGTCCTGATGTTAAACCGGTGTTGTGCACTGCACATTATACATGTGTTACCAGCTCTTTTATATTTGTAACTTGTAAATTAGATGCTGACAATGTGAAATGCATTCGTGATTTTCGCCTTGCCATTTGAAACTTGTAAATTGTATTTACTGTAAATGTGTGGTTAGAATATTGGAGAATATCCCCTTCCATAGTTGTTGTATTAAGCGGTATTCTAAAAGACACAGATCAGTTGTGAACCTATTCAAACGCACCATCTTTATGCTTATTCGGTGTCTGTAACCAAATATTGCACATGCAATATGTATGTATTCATGGTGAGCTCAAAATAGCACAAGTAGGTCACCTGCACAATAAACTAGGTAGACAACCTTCAAGCGCAGTATAATTGAATTATAGGACGTTGTGAATCTCGTAGCAGTTATAGTCTGTTTCATAATGCTCACATAAGACGCGCGTAATACTTGGCGGGCGGCCAAACGTTCGCTGTCAACAACCAAGAGAACGCAAAAGAATCCTGACCCAACAAGGATTTCGTGGTTACGGGTAGTTCAAGCACGGAGTGAGAGTAAAATGCTTTACTGACTGACACTGTTTTCTTTGTGTAGTCATGGTATGCATGTTATCTAGAACAATGTGCACATTCAACTTATAATATGATCTCATAAAATAATATGTTTGGAGAAAATACTGTTGAACAGATTCATTTATTTTGAAGGTTTTCTCACATTGTTTTGTTCAGTCGTTCGTACAGCATATGTTTGTTGTTTGTGTTTTGGGGTTAAAATAAATGTGTATACAGTCCAACAATTGTACTATTAAACAAAAGGATACAACACAAATAAAAAAAACTAACAAATTTCGCATGGTTCCTGTGTAATAACATACGTGAGTTTGTGACAAGAATGACTGGAACTGGCGAAAACCCTTTCAAGCTTTAACACATAGTGGTAAGAAAACCATTTAAAAAAAGCAGAACAAATATTGTATTTTGATTATAACACATGCAGCAAATAAATAACGCATGCGACAGGTTGGGATTTAGCTTTATTGTAGACTATATTTCCAGTGACTTCTCATTGTAATGAAATATAACGTATGGCAGAGATTTCAATTAATGGACATCTGCACTTGAATTGCATATATTGCAATACTACAATATATATATGACGTTCCTAAGAAACATAAGCCCAATAGACATATGCACCGCTAAACAATGTCACGTACTCGTTAAAGTATGGTTACATTTGTTTAATGTTTGAAATTAAAACAGTTTCTTGCATTGACAAAACAATTCAGTAGTATTTTGATAATAATTTACGGTTTCCCTGATAAATAAAAAATACTATAACGATGTGTTTTGAATTCTTTTTAACTTTTCTATATTTCCATTGTACTTCTACATTTATAACACAATAATAATCTGCCATCAATTAATGTAATGATAAGTTATCTACAGCTTGGTTGAAAATACTGAGTTACGTGCTCATTTACTATCTGATTTCCATCATGTTCGAGTACAGAAGTGTCCTTGTGTTTTAAATTTAAGGTTGATATCTATTTATAAGCGAATTTTTTTTTTAAAGGGAACCTAAATACACGTACATACTAGTATACTTGCCACAAACAATGAAGTCGGAAGTGTCTAGATATTGTATTTTTAACGCAAACAAAAGTACGTCGAATGTTATTCAGAATCTATAGGTAAAGAGGACAAGCAAAGCCATATAAAACAGGGCAATATGTTAACCATGAACCGAAATTCATTTGCGCAGAAAGGTTATTTAGGAAAACATGTGTAATGAAGTTTGGTATATTTAAGCAATAATGTCTCAATATTGAACTACCTTGTATGCAGTTTTTTTCTTCAAACGCGTTGTTGTTATGTTAAATTTGCATGAACTCAAGTACCAATACTTCATCATGGCGTCAGGTATGACATTAAGGCGACCTTGTATATTCTCAGCATAACAACATTCTAGGTGGAATAACTTAGAAATAAGTATTTAAAAGACTAGCTAATGATCTATATCCGTCGATTACTTGTTTGCACGTATACGTAAACGCGTTTCTGTTACAGAAATACGTGTCTTCTATTTTAGAAAACAGTTGGCGTTGTACGTATTGATCAACTATACAATTGATAGATTACATGTAGTAACATTTAACCATGCAGCAATGAACTTGGACTATGTCGTACTGTGGTGCTTTGATAACGCGGTATTTTTTTCCGGCCGTGCGTAAGACCTTTGTTTGCATACTTTGCCTGTAAAGCCTTTGCATAGGTGGCCATTCGATAACGTTGATAGCATGTTTCTATTAATAGCTTTTACGTGGATTGTCGGGGGGGGGGGGGAGGGGGGGAGGGGACTTCAATGCACTCTATTCAAGATTTTATAAACGTTTACCTCGTATCGGAAAAATGCACAGTTTACGACACCGTTTAGCAAAATACAGACATGGGACTACGTTTGTTACAGGTACATTTACTTGTTCATTGCATATGTTTCGTGTCTGTTTTTTTTTATCTTAATCATAACGTTAACAAGTTTGTTTATAATAATAATTTAATCTTACCATCGTCAAGAAAGATCCTTATACTAGTAACAGGTGTATGGCATTACAACAACGAACTTAATTATTTTTTTAAGAAAGTCAGCATGAGTTTACACTGACTGTGACAAAGGTCAATACATTGATAGATTGAAGAGTGTTTTTTGTGGATTTGTTGATCATGGCTTTGCATTTACCGTATGTATACACTTATTTATGGCAAATGTCTATATGGTATAATATTTTTTTGTAATGATTTCAGTGCATTTAGTCATTAGTCAATAATTCATTATCGAACACATTTATGACGTTGCGCATGCACTGTAAATGGTGTTAACTCATATCATGCAACGATTTATATTAAAGCGTATATTACCAGACATAACAAACGATATCGGTTCTATACATTATTTCAGAGCAGACATCCAGTTATGCAAACTGTTTCTAGTATGTCGATACTGATTTATGTATTGTTTCTTTCTCTTCAAGGCCATTTAAAAGGAGGCCACCGCCAAGAGAAACTGCGCTGCGTACGCACAGCTCAGGACAACACACAAGACTGATGCATTTAAAGTATGTGGAGTACGGTTATTATGTGTTTGTGCATTGTGTTTCTATTTCGAATATTTGACGGTAAATTTTTTTATCAGATTACACTAGTCTTATATTGCTTTACGTATGGTGTAAATGATTGGTTTCAAGCCAAATATGTCTCTATATCTGAAGTTATGTAGCCTCATCCCAAACACTATTATTGAGCTGTTACATCGACCATAATTGATAGGTATTCTTTATGTGGACACCGATAGATGCAGTAGCAACGTTTGAGCATAACGTCATTTAGTTTTCCTTTAACATAAAGGTCCAATCTAATTTGAAAGCCTAATTAGAAGCGCATATGCCCATCTAATTCTAAACCAGTTTCCAAGTTACATGTCATTTCAAAAGATATTTGATAAATGTAAGAATGCAGTTATTTAATTTTAAATCGAAGCATCATACATCAATGTGTGGTTATATTCCCTTGTATGGAAACAGTATTAAACCTTATTGTACAATGATATTGCAAAAGTAAATCCAATGTCCATTATGCTGCTTGTTGCAAACCGTTGGTTGAGCAAAATCGATACACGGTATATGCACCAGCAAGCGTTCTTAAAGAGGAGATACCTGCTTAGGCAGCTCTATCATGTTTGATATGACCATCATATGATGACGTATTATGTTAGACAGTATTGTTCGCTGCACATGCCCAATGTGTCGCTGATAACAATGACAATGCGTGTTCAACATAATGGTATCACTAGTCTGTTTAAAACTTTCAGCGAGGATTCAGGACATAATTACTGACCAGCAGATGCACATTTCTTAGCAAAACAGATACTGCTAGTGGTGCGTACTCTGATTAACGATTGATCAACAATTGTTATGTTTTTCAATGCTTAATAAACAGTCAACCTTTACGCTGTTTTTATTATTGATGTGTTTGCACACAATTAAGTAGTCGTCGTAGAAAGCATAGAGTAAAAAACAACACATACTTAAAAGGAGAGATGTACAGGAGTTGACCTCAAAGAGTGCATATCTTATATCACAGATAGGAATCATCTGGCCAGTTGTGTACCCCAAAGGTATGTTGATAGATAAGTATGTATGTTGTTTATAGGATTCTTTATGCCAGTTCAATGTCTTCAATGTCTGGTATGTGTTGCAATGGTCATGGAACTTAATCTTTATCATATTTCCTTATTATTGATATCATACTGTTGCCCGTGTTTATTCTCCAAGCAATCTAACAGGGTTCAAGTGAAATCTGATAGTTGCCAAGTAGGTTTGTGTCAAGTGTTTACAGTAAAATTGATACAACTATCGCCAGCCAACGCCCTCTTCGTTAATTGTAATCTGATATCGAAACATTTACCTACCGAATGAAAAGAAAATTGTACCATGTGTTCTATTTACGAAAGAAAGCTAACGATATCATTCATTCGTAAAGTCTCACACGTCGACTTAAGGAGTCAGGTACCAAATGTAATTCGAGTTATCTCCCATTAAATGTAAAGTCACCTTGATGGAATAAACATACGCTGTACATTTTAATGGGAGGTTACTCGAATGTCACTTGGGTTATATGACGTAGACATTCGATTCGTCTTTGATATTAATAAATTAATTAAGTAAGAATCAGGAATTTAGCAGTTATTCGGAATCTTCTCTGAATGTTGGCTCCAATATGCGATTCTATCTTTCGGAGCATTTGATGCGTGTTTGTAGAATCCATTGTGGATATGTGTATCTCCTCGACTAAATCTCTTTTGGAGATCCTATATTGACTTCATCCACCATGAAACATAGTTAAGCATATGCAATATATGGAGCAAATGTCTTAAGTTCATCGATAATTTGCTTCGTCAAAGAGGAAGCCGAAACATAGAAACGCATACTAGACAATACATTATGTTGGCTGACACGATTTTGTCTGATACTAATAATTTAGGATACTTTAAACCTTCTTAACTGAAACAAAGCCCTACTAATCATGGTAAAATACCTAAAGGTAGTGGTTTATTGTCGTGACATGTATTTTCAATGGAAGCATTGTCGGATATCACCTTTACATGTAGCCCGAGTACTGATAAGCTACGGATTTGGACTCAACCAGTTTACACACTTGATCACGGTTACATGTAGTATTCTATGAACATGTGTGCAGATCCTTTTAAGTTGAAATGGTTCCAATTTGTTTCCATGTAAGACAATCACGTGCTGTGGATGAAACATTAGCAAACTTTTTATTAATACGGACATTAAATACTTTCCTCTTCTTTATTCAATATGCATTTAAGTTTTGTTTTCATCATTACCGAATACACATGTAAACTTCCCTTTGCCATAACTTCCTGTTAAATTTAAAGCAAACGTTGGTTTGGTTTTGGTTTATCGATTTAAGAATGATTGAAGTATGTCTATATATATATATATATATATATATATATATATATATATATATATATATATAGATATATATATATATATATATATATATATATATATATATATATATATATATATATATATATATATATATAATATATATATATATATATATATATATATATATTTATATATATATAATATATAATGCATGTCATAGTTTCTATCTTGTCTAAATCAGCTGATTTATTTATTGAATTGGTCAAATTTTGATTTTATGATATATTTATTTCATTACTGCTGCCGATGATTGTTTGAGTCATTTTTATATAACACATGAAGCACATACGTACACTTGATAATGGTTATTATCAAATGTATGTGGATTTAATGCGGTTAACTGCAGAGCAAATTGATATCCTGTTTTTCGGTTAACCGTTGACATTCCTAACTTAAACAGTAATGAGGTATTGCTTAAGCTATCAACAACCGCTATGACTGTTACTGTTACTCTGTTACTACAGTGCTTGATCAGTACATTAAAAGTACTACTCAGATTCTGCTTTTGTGTGTTACTGTTTAAAATATAGACAATACACGGGGACCCGGGGATAACATACACATTCACACCCATTCATGTATTCGTTGTCAAACAGGAACTAGGTATCTAACCGCTGTAAACGTGGACTTCGTTAATTTTGCGTTTTTTAGTTAATATTGCAATAATTGTTAAAGATGAGCATATGTATTCGGCTGAGATGAGTTTTTCTTTAAAATATTTAATTTGAAACGATGTGGTTTTTCTACAGTAGATCCAGGGACAGAAAGTGTATTTATTTCTTATGCCATAATGGGGACCGACGCACACGCTTATTCTTACAAATCAATTGGTGGTTGTGCTCGAAGTAGAGAAGTTTGCGTTTATTTTCTAATACTGGATCACAATGCCAGCAGCATTATAATTGAATTAAAAAACGAATATTTTAACCAAATATATATATAAATAAAATATATGCATACAGACTTGGCCATATGAATAGCTAAACTTAAGTGTATATGACCTAGAAGCTTCATGTCTGTATAATAACTGGGTAAAAGGAAAAAAAAAAACAATTGATAAACAAATGCAAATGCAATGCCCATGTAAGGTGGACATGCAGTATGTATAATTTACACTTATACAGGACCAAAAAGCGGCGACAGAAGTTATATTGTGTTTAGCTTAAAATAGGCCATTTCTTCTGCATAATTTTAAATTGTGTAATTTTTTTAAATAGATTTTTGGTTGTACATTCGTGGGTCTTTTTCCCCATCCGACAAATACACTATTTGATTCCACTTTTCAGTTATACATACATAAGCATGTATGAAGATGAATATATAAAGAGTAACACTGTATAGTAGTTCATGTAGGTAAAGTATCAAAGTGGTAAGCATAATAAATGTATATCGAACATAAAACAACTTACTGCATAAAACATGTTCGTAATATATATGTGCAAGGGAGAAAGAGAAAGAGACAGGGAGAGAGAGGGGGGGGTGAAATGGTAAGAGAAAAATGATGGGAAAGAGAGAGATTAAAGGAAGAAACAATTAAAGACATGAATGCATACGTGTACAAATACACAATAATTATGACACAAGAAAACTAGTGTAGGACAAGGGACGTGACTGTATTCATGGGATACACATGGATGCGAATATATCTAGTAATGTTTACATAATAATGACAATGGCAATTAAGAAAGGTAATAATGAGAGAATATACAAGAATTATAATCACAACATAATCATAACATAATGATAACAGGTGGGTATCTTCATCAGTGTAAACACAGAATAAGTTATACTGCACATACATAATACAATCATAGTTCTGTTTATAGTACATTTGCAAAACAACTAGGAAGACATTAAAAGTGACCCTTGCCGAAACGAAGCAGAAGGATTATTTAATAGGTAAAGTATATCAAAAATTGGCAAAACAACGAATGTCAAAATGACAAAAAAATCATTCATGTTGACATGATAAAAAAGTATATCACATTTTCTGTTTGTGTCTGTTTAATTGTTCCTCCACTATATTGACTTATTTACTTTGTGTGGACAGAACGACTTTATGTATGAAAGCTAACGTTTTGCAAGTGTATAGTTTTGGATCCGAGGTTCTTACCTCACAGCGATGAAGGACACTGGGGTTGAATAGACAGGCGAAATAGGTTTCACTGTCAGCTTGTCGCAGAAAGTTTGAGATGCTAGCATCACAGTAATCATTTAGGGTGCTCATTTATCTATTCCTGTCTTGAAATGCATTGCTGGATATCGTACTGAACTTCATGCATCTGTGCAGCACACTCACCGATAGTTTCCTTTCCTTATGTGAGTGCATACACCAAGTTCCTCGTGTTGTCAACTCTTTGATCCAAACGAGAGAAACCCACATGCACCACGTGTTATTTTTACCAAGAAACGTAACACATAAAACAGGCGGAGCAGTACAATAATCATTAAAAAAAGTCCGGTCTCTGGAGGGTGTATAAGAAGGAAAGGCAGAGTATGGCTATTTAATCTAAAGTTGATTATTTTGTTTTATGTGTTACTGATCGACTATGTATTACTTTTTGACAGTTCTACCGAAAATATCATATGCGTTTATTCGTTTGGCTTAAGTTGTATGTGCGCAGCAAAATAAATATGACAGAAACATAAAGTGTACACATAAAAACAAAACAAATGTAGCAACGAATACATCACATTAGTCATCAGTTTAGAAAGACATGTGTAATTTTCAAACAATCGCGCATTATTGAGCATCATATGCCGCAAAGAATTTCAGGCTGACATATGTATGGTGGTCATAAGACTGGTCGTAATGGCGGTAGTGATATAATGCGGGTTGTAATAATTATGATTGCGATGATGGGCGTGATTATGTAGATGCAGATGCTGATGATATTAATAATAATTGTCATAATTGTCGTGATTGTAGTTGTGGTCATGATGCTGCTCAAAGGTTGTTGATGGTGGTGATGATGGGCAGACGTACGTTGATTGCGATGATGATGATAATGAAGTTTATGATGGTGGTGTAATGATGATGTTGATAATGATGATGATGAGGAGGAGGAGGAGGAGGTGGTGGAGGAGGAGCAAACAAATATGTCACAAAAATCTAGTGTCATTTTTATGGTAAAATTAACACAAACGTGTAACATATTCGATTTGTGACATATACGGCTCAATAAGGCCTTCATAACCTACAGCTAGATTTTAGATTGCATTTTTTAATTTGCAGTCCGTATCAACTGTTAACACAGCTATCATTGAGAAAATTTACGATTAATTAAGATCAAACATAGTTGTTTTGTTATCTTCTTGCTACAATATTAATTCAAGATATTTCGATAGAAGGTATAATTAATAATTCTGTATCAAACAATTAAAATGGTTTCTTCGAACATCGTGCATTATTTCCGAATTATTTTGATTCATACGTCTAGGAGAAAATGACAGAGAAACAGGCCTATTAAAAATCAGGTATACACAACTGCTTCGATAAGGTTGGCTGTTTGCTCAGTATAGGTTTCAGTTGTTTACACTCTCACAAGTTATCAAAAATATGCAGTTTTGGCAAACGGTCAGTGTCAAACACTTGATAACTGTTAGACCTTTCCAACACAAAAAGCGTGTCCTTTAAGTTGTTGGTATTGTCTGTGAGCAATTGGTGTAGACCTAAAAAGAGCTGTCAAAATGAGAAAATGAGTGTAGATAATTGGATATAAGTGTTGAAACAGTCCATCAGACAAACGACACAACGTGTTAAACAACTGACATTGCTGTCGCTGTTGATTCGCTATGTGTATCAGGTTAACATTTGAACTTCTGGTTATGTTGAATAAGGCAGATCCAGACATAATAAAATACACACAGGCTAAAATGGATCAATACATGCAAACGGATAAAACTACTTTTACTTAGATTTTCTCTGGCGATAAAATTAATTGTCCGTGTGCCATTATATTTACACTTCTTAACAAAGTCACAAAGCTGTCATGGGTAATAGGTCCTTACAAAGTTGTAATTGAGCGATTTTTTATCAGCCATTGTGTGAGTGAAATATACGGTAAGGAAAACGGACTATGCACAGTTTTGACAATCTGGACGGTTGTGACACCTGATTGTTGCTGTGTAAGTATGGAGATGTTCTGTGTCAAGTGTTTACAGTAAGACCTATCAAAACCTATCGCCAAGCACATGTCCCTTTGTTAACTGTGATCTCATATGGAAAAAAGAGCAAAGGAGACACACAAAAACACACCAAAAACGAAGATACAAATACACACATTCATGGTACCTGCTTTAGAAAAGAAAACAATAGAGTGTGCCCCTTTCATGTAAAATCTCCTGATCGAATTTAATAAATTGCTTTAATTAATAATTCGTGTCGAATTAATTTCATAACACAAGTTTCGATCCAGATGATTGGTCAGCACTATATTTTAAATTTGCAGCATTCAACAAAATGCGATGGTCTACGACCATGTACGTCATGTACGAATTAAAAACAACAACACCAACAACAACAACAACAACAACACTACAATAAACTGAAACTGTGGTCAATTTTCAATCGATATTCTCATACTTTCTTACTGTATCTGCGATAGTTGTTGTTTTCTCATCGGTATTTAACGTGTCAGAATGTATACACCATTTGCAGTTGTTCATTAAAGATTGTATTCGAAGTCTGTTCAGGTTCTTATAACATTTCATTCATGTACAGAAATATGGTAAAACACAAATACACAGATACATCAGTATTGGTCTCACGCCAGGCCAATAAGACAATAAAAAATAATGTATTACTGGAGACTGTAGGCGATAACTCACTAAAAAGACACTAACAAGTATAATTTCTACATTGAAACGACGAAGCAATGAGATCTAGTCGTGATGTGTCAGTTTGGAATATTATACCTGCTAATCGCTGCATTCACGTTCACAAATTTAAATTATCATCAATGCAAAACATGTACAATCGACGAACTTCTGTTATCGTCGGGACTTATTGGAAAGTATACACCTAAGTATACAAAGTATACAAAGTTAAGCACCCTCTAATATTTTTACAGCGTATTCAGTATAAAACTATCCTATGCTATATTTCATATGAAAATATCTAGACAAATTGTAAAGTATGAAATTTCAACATGTTTGCTAACATAACAAAAAGAAACTGGCCAGAAAAAGAAGTATTTAATACCAAGAATGTAACATATTCAAGACGTATCATTTTCACACAAAAAAAAAAAAAAAAAAAAAAAAAAAAAAAACATACGTAGGTTTAAGTATAGAGCAGCAGATGCCATTAGCAACTTTTGTGTTACAGTGTCTTGGTAAAAAGTCTATTTGATGTCTTAGGATCAATTGTTTTACCTTAGTTGGTCAATACCGGGTGAAACCTCCACGTGCATGTATGACTGCCTCTACCCTACGTATCATTCCACCGGTCAGACGCCGACTATGTTGAATGGTCAGCTGTTGCCACTCGTGATGCAGAGCTGCGTCCAGTTCGTCCAGGTTTGCAGGAGGGTCCATTTTCTGTATCCGACGCCCCAGATATGCTCCAGTGGATTCAAATATGTTCTTCATGCTGGCCAAGGCAATGTCTTCATTGCGTTACGTTGTAGATAGGCGGTCACTGCGCTAGAACGGTGGGGTCTAGCGTTGTCGACCATCGCTCCAGGACGTCATGAACGTAACGTTCACCTGTAAGCTTGCCCTGTATGGTCAACAAGTCCATCTTGTCGTCATGTGGTATGCAACCCCAGACCATGACAGAACCTCCTCCGTAAGGAACCGTCGGTTTGATGTTTCTTGGTGTGTGTAAGCTGTGTTCATGTGTCGCCAGACTCTCATACGACCATCCGTAACATGCAGCAAACACATGCTCTCATCTGACCAGTGGATTCGCCGCCATGTCCTCAAATTACAACCTCTTCTCGCCAAACACCACCGCAGACGAATTATTTGATGCTCATCTGTCAACAGAGGGCGCTTAATTATTCTCCTTGAGGCGAGTCCAGAAGCACTTAAGCGATTTCGCAGCGTTTTCAGAGAAAGACGCCGATGAGGAAGCCGTTGCGGCTTAAGACGTGTACTCGTACAAAACGGTTGTCGTCGTACTAACCGGAGCGGGGCTCGATTATCTCGTTGTGACGTTGCACGAGGTCTTCCTGACCTTGGCAGATCCTTGACATAGTTGGTCTGACGATGCTATCTCACCAACCTGCTGATGACAGTATAGTGATAGCTTGATTGCTTTGAAATACATTTCCGTCGAATGCATTCCGATAATATGCCATCTTTCCGCTTCAGATAGTCGTCTTCTAGCCATAATCACGTTACAAATGCTGAACTACGCACAATATGCGTTATAAATACCCATAGATGTGGCACGGGCAAACTGCTTTTTGCCAAAAGCACGGGGTGCATGATACTCTTGCCTATATCTGCGTGTGTCACTCTCTTTCAAAGTTTAAATCCTAACTACGGAATATTATTCGTGTCATGTGCAAACCGAAAATTTCAGACGTACTGATTTGTATTGTTTTATACACACAAAATATTAGGGGGTGCTTAACTTTTTTCTAGGTGTATATATGAATGTGTTGTTACGTGAAAACTGTGAAGTGTGCCATTTTTGTGTAATAACATTGGCGTTATATATACTGTCAAATGAAAAACGTGCTGTAGGAAGGGACAATCTACATGTTCTAACGAGTTATAACGAACCGTATTAGTTTACAACAGTGATAGCAAACTTGTCATTTTTTAATGGTGCATTCATATTATTTTATTGAGGGGCTTAGTAAAATCCCTATTTGTTAAGTATTGGAGTACAGTTTTATTTAATCGACTTGATTTGTACTAGACATTAGTGTCGCTATGTCCACTTTCGTTGACGGCTGAATTTTGGAGAATATTTGAACGTACATATTGCCTCTAGTCTGTTCACAAGTTGTTGTTTTTTCTAGGATTTTATCTAGTCGCGTACCTTTTACCCCACCGTGGCCCGCTTTATAACTCATCCATAATTTCTTGTCGGCAAACATTCTAACCAAAATTGTGAAGATTGGGCCAACACTTTGGCCTTTAACGTGTTCACATATGTTTTTTTTTTTTTTTTTTTTTTTTTTTTTTTTTTTTTTAATAACTTGGGCCTAATAGCCTATTTCTGACCCCAAGTGACACAGATACGAACTGATCCAAAATTCATGCAGGCAAACATTCTGACCGAGTTTTGTAAAGTTTGGGCGATACATGTGGCATCTAGTATGATCACAATATTCTTCTAAGTTGTGACCTAGTGACCTACATTTTGACGATGAAAACACATTTTATAGTGTTTTTTATGTTATTTTATTTATCCTTTCTTTTTTTGTTATTTTTTTTTATTTTGTTATTATCATTATTTTAAATTCACATAAAATACTAAAGCAAACTAGCAAAGACATTCGTTTCACGTACTGTAGACAGATTTAGCGGACTGGCGCGTTTCTGACACTACAATGGATTATCCTTGCCCATTCCGTGTAGCTAGTAACATGGAACTCATCATCATCACCATCATCACCATTATCATTATTATCATCATCATCATCATAATCATCATCACCATAATCATCATCATCATCATCATCATCATCATCATCATCATCATCATCATCATCATCATAACCATCATCAACAATATCATCAGCAGCATCATTACAATCACTTGTCTCCTCTTCGCATATACACCATAATAGCAACACTGCACCTCCTCCTCCTCATCATAATTATATAATATTTAACTTGGCGTTGCCTACTGAGGTTGTGGATATTGACCAGACGTCACCGGCAAAACGTGGTAGTTTAAACCTGACAATACCGGCAACGTGTTTATTTTTTAACCATATGTCACAGCAAAGGGTGCGACTTTGAATTTGACAAATCCCGCAAATTATATGAGTTTGAACCTGACATTTCAGGCAAAGAAAGTGAATTTAATTACGACGACTCTGACAACGTATGCCAGTTTGAAAACGACGTCATTGGCAAACGTTGTAAGTTTAAACCTGATATGAAAATATAGCGCAGTAAGACCTGCTTTTGCATATGTTGCGTGTAATGCCTTGTCATAGTTGTCCATTCAGTAAGATCGATACCGTTGATTTTATGTTTCTATTGATAGCTTTTACGTGGATTGTTAGAGGGATTTCAGTGCATTGAATTCAAGGTTTTATAAAATCTTGTCTCCTATCGGAAAAATGCACAAATTACGACACCGTTTAGCAAAATACAGACCTGTAAGTACGTGTGTTACATATGCATTTACTTGTTCATTGCATTTGTATCGTGTGTTGTTGTTTTTTTTATCTTAGAGTTAATCATAACGTTAACATGTTTGTTTATAATAATAATGTAATCTTACCATCATCATGAACGCACCGTATACTAGTAATAGGTTCTTGCATTACAACAACGAAATGAATGAGTTTTTTTAAGAAAGTCGTCATGAGTTTACCTTGACTGTGACAAAGGTAAATGCAATGAACTGATAGATTGTATTTGTGGAATTGTTGATCATCGCTTTGCATTTACCGTATGTATACCCTTATTTATGGCAAATGACTTTATTGTATAGCATTGTTTGTATTGATTTCAGTGTATTTAGTCAATAATTCATTATCAAACACGTTAATGGTTTATGACGTTGCGCATGCATTGTAAATGGTGTTTACTCATGTCTTGCAACGATTTATATTAAAGCGTATATTACCCGACATAACAAAAGAAATCGCATCCATTTATTATTTCAGAGCAGATACCAAGTTATGTAAACTGTAACAGGTATATCGATACTGACGTATTTATTGTTTCTTTCTCTTCAATGCTATTTAAAACGGGTGCACCGCCAAGAGAAACTGCGCTGCGTACGCGCACCTCAGGACAGCACACACGACTGATGCATATACAGTATGTGGAGTACGTTTATTATGTGGTTGTGCATTGTGTTTGTATTTTGAATATTTAACTCTACCTTGTTATATCACATTACACTCATCTTATGTTGTTTTACGCATGGTGTTAATGATTGGCTACACGCCAATAATGTCTCTATCTGACATTATGTAGTCTCCTCCCAAACACTATTAGGGAGTTTTTATATCGACCATAATTGATAGTTTTTTATGTGAACATCGAAGGATGCGGCAGCAACGATTGAACATAACGTATTTTAGTTTTCCTTAAAAATAAAAACCCAATCTTATTTGAAAGCCTAAAAGAAGCGCATATGTCCATCCAAATCTAGACCAGTTTCCAAGTTGCATGTCATTTCAAAAGATATGTGAGAAATGTAAGAATACTGCTATTTAATTTTAAATCGAAGCATCATACATCAATGTTTGGTTATATTCCCTTGTAAGGAAACAGTATTAGACCTTATTGTACAATGCTATTGCAAAAGTAAATCCAGTGTCCTATATGATGCTCGTAACAAACCGTTGGGTGAGCAAATTCGATACACAGTATAACAGTGACAATCCTTGTTCAATATAATCGTATCAATAGTCTGTTTAAAGCATTCACCGACAATTCAGGACATATTTACCGACCATCCGATTATTATTTTTATACGAAAAAGATAAGGCTAGCTGTGCGTACTCTGAGTAATGATCGATCGACAATTGTCATGTTGTTCAATGCTTATTAGACAGTCTACCTTTACTTTCGCCGTTTAATCATTGTTGTGTGTGCATACATTTAAGTCGCCGTCGTAGCAAGTGTAGAGTCAAGATCAACACATATTTAAATGAGAGCTGTAAAGGAGTCGACCTCATATAGAGCATATATAACATCACAGATAGGAATTATCTGGCCAGTTGTGTATCCCAAAGATATTTTAATACAGAACTATGCTGTTTATAGGCATCTTTGTGCCTTTTCAATGTCTGACATTTTCCTTTGATGGACATCGGACTTCAACAAACCAATATAAATATGAACAGGACGCAACACCAATTTACACTCATTCATTTGGCAAATTTGTCTTGACTCAAATATTCAATTTCGTTTACAATCAACACCTTTGTGCAAATTATCTAATATAGATGTTACTTCTCTATTTCAAGTACCATGTGAACAGTATTGTTCAATTATATCAAAACCTTCTTTTAGTGACGTCATAGCGCTTTAGTATTTTATGCGTACATCGGGTTTCAGTTCATAGCTTGTACTTGAGAAACCTCTCAGGAAGTAAGAGGTAAGAGCTCTGTAAAACCGCTTTAACTAACTCCGTAGGTCACTTTTGCGAAAACGGTAACAGTTGGATTTGTTATTTTTGTTTAAAGAATCGTCACGTATTTGTTTGTCATGAGCTGTTTCAATGTTTGCTATATGTTGCAATGCTCAAAGGGCAGCCATGTTTCCTTTTCCACGCTGAGGCACGTTGTCTTCGTATTAAGGCATGGCGTGCGTCTGTCATATATATATATGCATGTGTGTAAGCAGATCAGTGTGTCGATAACTGTTAATTTATTAATCTTCCCATCTGTTAATGTAGTCTTGGATGCTTGATTTGTTTAATTAACTTAAACATGGGATAAATCAGAAACACGTTTTCTTCCGCAATAATTTACTTATACATATCATACTAAGGTTTTGTTCGAGCAATGTGTATTTTATTGTTGTTTGTATAACAACGTCAGAAGAGTTTGGAAAGGGCAGTTATATAAGTGCTGAAGCTTGCAGGTGAGTACACATAACTGCCCCAATGGACCGTTGCTTAATTTGAACACGAGCGTGTACACACCTAACACAAAACGTCAATAATGTTAAGAGTGGCTTACATTTAAATAGCATGAGTTGTGACATAACATACGAAAATATTGTGACAGAATTAAATGCCTTGTAGGTTTATGTTGGGTTTGCCAAGTGACCGGTGGAAACGAACTGCATGTGACCGCTATATGGTCGTTCGTGATTGTAATATGTACACTCGCCATACAGGCCAAGGGCCCGTATGTCTCCATTAATATCTGATGCAGCGTGCCAAAGGGACAGCTTAAAGCGACCCGAACAAGTATTACACATAGTTATGATTTTGTTGCAGACTGTGCTTTGTTCTAAAAGTGCATCTGTTACGTTAGCAATCTGTAAGTTAAATGACATCTACATGTTAGGTCGCAGTGCGCTATAATTTCGTTAATAATCAATGGAAGTACATTACAAGAACAGCAGCCACTGTATTCACATTTTCGCTTGTGACGAAATTACTTAAAGTCCTTTGCCCGTTGTATGTGCTTGTTTACAAATTTGCAGAGCTGTCAGTGGTATTTCGCCGGTACAGTGTCGTAAGCGATCGATTTTTATCAGCTATTAAGGGACTAAATTATACGGTAAGGAAAACAAAGCATGCACAGTTTTGATAATCTAGAAGGTTATAGGAGAGTAACGCAGTCAGTAAGTGAGGAGATCCAGTAATTTGCGCCCACATGTACGCGTTTTTACTCATAGTCAAAGTTATGTCAAAGCTTGTGTTTATTGTCCAAGCGATCTAACATGATTCAAGTGACACCTGACAGTTGCCGAGAAGGTCTGTGCCAAGTGTTTACAGTATGACTGATACAAATATCGCCAGAACATGCCCCTTGTAAATTGTAATCAGATATCGAAACAATAAACGACCGAATAAACAGAAACAAAACAGAAACATGTCCAAACACGATGTACTCTATTGCCGAAAGAAACTAATGATATCATTCGTAAAGTCACACACGTCGACGACTGACTCAGGTATTAACTATAAATTCAAGTTATCTCCCATTAAAAGTAAAACTCATTTTAATTTCACTAAGGGGCATACTTCTTGTAAACATAGTCTCTGTGTGCCTATCTTTACAGCTTGTGTTTCAATGTCGTACTTCGCATCGACAAAACTTCCCTTTTTATTTGCAGCAAATACTCAAGTAAACACCTTGTTATGAAATCAACAATTTTAGTCAATATTTTGTATTCTTCAAAGGCGAAAAGTGGCCAACGAATAATCAAAATGTATGTTTTCCTGCATTTAGAAAGGGAAGAGCATCGTCTTCCACAAAATGAAACCATCATTCCATCAAAGTGCCTTTCTACACGTGCGTTGCCAATGGATATGTTACATCATAAAATAGTGTAAGGATATAATGTATTAATAACGAACTCTCTTATTATTGTGTCAACTTTTATTAACAACAACCGTTTAACGCTACGATCGTTTTTAAATGTCTACTCTAGTATTACAATGAACGGTAAAACTGACAAGACAACTACAATGATGCATTCGGTATGGGTATAATAACTAAAACGATCATTCCATGAAAGTTAACACTTGTTTTAATCGTGTTAATTGGCTGCATAGGATTCAGACAAATGACCATCTTTTTTTTTAAGTTTTCTTACTTTCCATTTTTATACATATCTTATAGATATTCTTTTAAAGGGGAATCAATTAAGTGAACTTTATAAATACACAAACAATTAATATATGCATACATATTTCCTTTTTTTTCATTTTGTTTTCTTTTAAATATAATGTGTATATAATGTATACAAAATATAATTACTTACCACCCATTGCTGTTGTCTTCTTGAAGTCGCAAGAACAAGTGACACAGGGAAACCCATGTGTTGACAGGGTCTCTTCATTAACCTCCTCATAATTAGTACCTCACCCCTTATATGTGTACTGGGAATACATTGTCTAATAGCACCTGGTACCCCTTCCATGTATACTAGGAATACACCGATGTCATCTTGTTGTTTTAGCAATTTGTGGTGACAGGGTCTCTTCATTAACCTCCTCATAATTAGTACCTCACCCCTTATATGTGTACTGGGAATACATTGTCTAATAGCACCTGGTACCCCTTCCATGTATACAAGGAATACACCGCTGTCATCTTGTTGTTTTAGCAATTTAAACACGGTACACACTGAATAACACATGATTAAGTAAAGTACCTTTGATGCTGAGTATATGTAAATTTATTATAAATACAATGCAGATCTATAATATAAGGAATAAATTAATGTGTTTAATAATCTACCTTATTTCTTCGTTAATTTTATATTTAATTATTATATTAATCATATATACTTTTTGTAGTTAGTTGTTTTAACTGTTTTTATACACGCATTAGACAATAGGACATGTGATTTTTTTTTATTTATATTTTTTATCTTTTTTTATTTTTATATATTATTTGCATAATGGTTTATATCTTTAAAAAAAAAGAGGTGCCGAATTCACCAGATTCGTAATGCCGAATTTACCAGGTGCCGAGTTCACCAGGTGCCGAGTTGACTATTTACGCAGGTGCCGAATTCACCAGATGCCGAGTTGACTTGATTCCGTAATTACATGTTAATGGTGTTCAGGATAATAATAACAAGCGTGGCAATTTTTAAATAGTGTTATACGTTTGCGTCGTTTATTAAATGTACTGTTTAGGTAATGGTGTTGTGTAAAGGAAGGACAGCCGAATTAGGGTAGTGGGGGTTTAGGTGGTGGTATTTTCTACTCTGTCTTGCTATTTTTACTTTCATGTCTGTCTATATTTCTGTGATAGTCTATGCCAAAATAAAAAACTTTGAAGTTAAAATATGTTTGTACATGTGGTACCGCAAACCATGATACAAACCATTTTAGTTACCTCCAATTAGTTCAGAGTGAAGAACAGCCAAGTATACAAACTGACATGGAAGAATCAGATACTGTATTCTTTAGGTTTTAGTGATGGATCACATCAAGTAAATTGTGTACAGTGTAAAAAAGAAAGGGTGTGGGCATATGTCTATATTAAGACTAACATCATGATTTAATTATATTTAAGTGACGATATTGCTTGACAAATGGTACTTTGAAGCACAATAAGGCAAACTAATCTATATGGGATTGTCCATCCTTTCGGATTTTATCATGACCCCGTCCTATTGTCCAATCATGACTTAAAGATGTATTTATCAAAGTGCAGAAAACTTAGCATTGTTTTCTCCTCAACACACGGTCAACACACGGTGAATATTAACCCTAAATTCAGCGTTTTTTTAAACATTAAACCGTGTCTTATCAAAGAAGTGTGTCTTAAACATGGCGTGTTTTAATCCTCATGCCAACCCCTTTAATTTAAAAAAAAATGGTGGTGAGTTGAAAGGAATCCGCCTATAGCAACTTCCTTCTGATTTTGCATTATGTTCACACTGTTATAAAGCATGGGCCCTATGGTGTGCTTGTACCACAATCTGATGATGATAGCTTGCACTTTGCTCGGCAACAACAGTTTTACTAGGTTATTGTATTGCACAAATATCAGGGATTCGGAAATGCTTAATTCTGTATTGTTGCTTTAAAGTCGTTTACACATGCAATGCCTGAACTATGTGACCTCATCCAGTGCGGTCGCATAGTACGATTACGTTAAAGGCGTATTATCGATGCCGTCTTTTTGACGATGATACTATATGGAAAACGTTGTAAAGGTTAAGTTTGATTTGGAAACTTAATTGGATAGAAGCACGTTTAATGTGTTAAACATGGTTTATGATTTCTTAGTTTGTGATTTGTTTAAGTATGATATATGCGCTGGCAAGAATAGTATCATGCTATGATTCAATTTACGTAAGGTATATAAGATGCAGTCAATTTAATAAATTTCCTCCGGACAGGCGGGAATTAATTTCTTGATGATATCAGTCTTTTTTGGATGTAAAGACACAATATGTGTTGAATATTGAATTGTGTTCATAAGAAGTAAGTTTTCTAATTTATGTATTATTTCTGCATGTTGCCCACACCTGAATAGTACGCGACTCTTCATTGTTACAATGTGAGCATCTTCTTGGTCTTGCGTAATCCTAACTAGCTATCACTCTTCTGAAATACGTGTAGATCTTATTATTTTAAGCGTTAATAAAATATATTATTTTGACCTCGGTATTGTAATTCTCATATTCATTCGTTTAATTTAATCAGCCTTCTTACTGTGGTCTGTATTAATGTAGGTTTATGCTTCACTCAGCCTTACACCTATGTTCAACATTATGACAGACTATCTATCTATCTATCTATCTATCTATCTATCTATCTATCTATCTATCTATCTATCTATCTATATATCTATCTATCTATCTATCTATCTATCTATCTATCTATCTATCTATATATCTATCTATCTATCTTTGTATGTCTGTCTGTCTGTCTGTCTGTCTGTCTATCTGTCTATACATCTATCTATCAGGTTAACTGCGAAGGATTGAACATCCAACGATTATAGATAGGTAAATTAGAAAAGTTCCTATCAAAACTCTCACAGATATTTAAATTGTATATATAAGTAGACAAAGGCAAACAACGTAAATGCAAATGTGACAAAAACAAAGAGACGAGATATAACACACATACAGAAAAAACATCAGTTACCGCCTTAGAACGGTCAATCGGCAAAAGGGCCAACTGGGGTGCTTAAACCTGGTTTGTGGAGCGCTCCAACCTCGCACTTCCTCAAGGTTTTTCTAGCAAACAAACAGTGTAAATAACAACATCCCGTCAAAGTGAAACAACTAACAGTAAGCATCTGCATCGGGAGTTAAAACAGATGCAATGAACTTATATACATACATAACAACTAGCAACAAAATAAACTATAAACATATGTACAGTATGTACAGTAGATAAAAGCCTCGGCAACGTAAAAACAAAAATCCCAAACGAGAGATCAGTTTGAAATAAACAGCCCATGCGCCGATATATTATAAGAACAAATAAAACAGCCGAAGCGCTGATACATAACAATATCAAATTAAATATGGCATACAATGCCATGACATCATGTTCCAAAAGTGTCAAAAGTGAAATGTAAAAAAATACGAAAGAAAACATCGACATTTAGAAAACAACCTACCAACAAAATAAAACGTAGTAATATTTAGAGCTAATAAATTGTCTTACCTATATTGGGCACGACTGGAGATATGAAGAGACAAGAATTTTAACAGTAACTGTCCAATTATGGCATTAAGTCACTGTTTTCATATAGACTCAACGACCTGTCCGGTCATCGTGTAATTTAAAAGCAATGCAAGTTCTTGACTGAAAAAGGGTCAATTGCAAGCAATGCAGTACAACGAAGGATTCCCGGGTTGTAACCGTCTGCAATACATTTTCTGATAAGTTTTGTAAAGCGGTCAGACAAGTTATTGAGACCCTTAATTTTATTTAACTTGTATAAAATATTTCCATAAAATGCAGGATGGCTTATGCCTTTCTGCATCAGTATTTTCATATTGCTATTATACTCAGAAGCAATAAACCATTGCGGTGAAAGAATTTTGAAAACGCCTTTCTTAATTTATGAAAACGAAAGCCTTACTGTAACAGTTAAGAAGAAATAAACAGGTTTCTAGCATTGAAATCTTCTACTTTAAGACAAACTCGGCGTCTTTCTGTACATATCGTGGACGTAAAGCTCAACGTATTATGATATTATGCTTGGACATATGAATTGTAATTGTGTTATTCGTGTGTATATACAGGTTGTGAGGAATCTTTAGGAGCATTATGTCTACCTGCACTATGACAGCCATGGGATTTGTTCTGCTGGTACTTCTTACTGCTTCAGGTAAGCTTCATCGCATACATATATCGCCCCCCCCCCCCCCCCCAGCCCCCGCAAACAGCTGTATCACTCATATATGATGTTTTTAGGTTATGTGCGCTGCATGCCGGTTAGACTTAATTGTAGATGCTTCGCTATTGGGTTGTATCAATTAACTGATTATCACAGACTAACACAGGGGACTATTTTCCAGTTTGCACTGTAAGGTAACTGTGTTCTGGGAAAACAAAACTAACATCAAAATAAATAGTTTCGACTAATTGGCTTCTTCCTGATCTTGTTATAAAGCAACCTGTTGAAGGAGGGCATAGCAACTTAAACGGAAGTAATCTATGGGATACAATTTGAAAATGCAATTAACAATTGTCTCTCAAATTTCCTATATTTATAGACCACGAATATTACAAAGTACAAATATTGGTATATATGGCCAATAGTGTTATTGCTGGAAGCAAACAACTTTTTAAGCAAACTTACCCGCTCCATTTTAAAAAGGCAACACTTGCATTGTA
This sequence comes from Sinonovacula constricta, assembly GCA_007844125.1. NCBI lineage: Eukaryota > Metazoa > Mollusca > Bivalvia > Cardiida > Solecurtidae > Sinonovacula > Sinonovacula constricta. Next base: position 10,333,297 of record CM017570.1, read on the forward strand.
TGTTAAAGTTAATCGCGAGAAGTAAATAAAACAAGTTGACTCATTGTCTAGTGAACCTTCTACAGTATAAAAGTGCTATCGCAGTCCTTAGTAATTCAGATGTTATTTAAACTCAAAAGCACACATTTACAAAATGAATTATGCGTGTCTACACCGGTTGACCAATATACGTAGAAAGAACTCGGTATAGAGGGAATCGGGGATTGTGGTACGGCAAATGTATATTTCTAACGTTGTAGCATTTGTGTGACATGTGCTGTAGACGGTTGTGATTAATTTGCACATTGTTTGTATTTTTTTTTTTATTTTTTTTTTATTTGTTTTGATTTAACAATATATGTGAAGGCCCTTTAAACACTGCAATATATACCAACATGTGAATAGGCACAGGACAAAGGTATTCACATGGAAGGCAACAATAAAAGTAAGAATACATATATAATGAATAATTTGACCAAAACAAAATAGCAAACCCGACAGTTACCGCCTTGGAACTGTTTGCGGCAATATGGCCCGACTGGGGTGCTTAAACCAGTTTTACAGAGCTATAACTTCGCACTCTCTGAATGGAATCGTATATGCAATCAATGAAAGAAAAGACAACCGATCTACATGAAAAGAAATGCCCAAGCGTTGACATTTTCTTTTTACGATGAGAAGAAAGTAGTGTCGTCATTGACAAAAAATGTCCGCATAGTGTTTAGAAGAGAGAGATATAGGTAATATCGCGATTAGAAGAAATACGGAGATATTGTTGATCTTAAATGGAATTAACTTTCTGAACTAAGAAAAGAAATTGGCCAGAGAAGAGTAAATGGTTGTAGATTCTCTGTACATGTGTAGATGGAATTGAGGAACTAAAGTCCAATGTCCATCAATGGAAATACACGTAACAAGCTTTATATGAATATTTAAATGACAACATAGATTACATGAACGGTGGATATGTACGACTTCCAGATAACACACTGTTGTGATCATGAATAAGAATAGATAACAAAGTATGATTGTATCTAAGTCAGTAACTTGTAACAATTCTCAAGCAAATGGTTTCCCCGTTACCAATGAAGAAGTACTAGATAGAAGAAAGTGGTCATTGCAAATATGTTTGTTGATAGTCAAGAAATGCACCCATGTATTTGACAAGCTGTTCGTGTATATTTATTTATTTTCAGTGATATGCTCGAGCACTGTAATATGCGCCAATACGTTCTACCCTACTGGCAACGCATGCAAACTATGTCCAAGCCACTGCGCCTCATGTACTAACGACACACACTGCACTCTGTGTCAGATGGGTTATTACGGCCAAATATGCCAGCACTCATGCGAAATGGGATGTATAGGTACATGCCATAAGTTCTACGGACACTGCACATATGGTTGCCCGGATGGGGAGTACCCTGATGAACATTCGCCAGCTTGTCTCAAGTGCTCTAATCAATGCAAAGTATGTAGATCCTTGACGTCGTGTGTCGAATGTAATCCAGGTTATTTCGGTAATACATGCGGAACAAGATGCTCCGAACTGTGCAAAGAGGGCCTCTGTTATTCAGATAATGGGACTTGTTTTGACTGCAAGAATGGAGCTTATAAAGCGTATGGGAATTGCATTGTCTGTCCCGATGGGTGTGCCCAATGTAATGACAGTCATACATGCTCGATTTGTAATGATGGATTTATTGGGCCAATCAACGGTAGGTGTTTTCTTGAATGCCCAACTATCAACGGCGATGACAAGGACTATGTATGTCAAACAGGCTTGTGTCAAAATCTGTCCACATACTGGAAGTTTCCGAATAATGAATGTCACCAAGTTGTGCCAGGTCCTTCAGATTGCTTCACTGAAGGAGTATGCGTGATATTAAAAAGTCGTCTAATAAATTTAGAGAGGAGCTCAAATGATGATCTAAATTACATTCTTATTTACCTGACTTTCAAATGTTCACTTGAGTGTCCTGAACATGTTACAGGGAACGTGACAGAGCCGTGCGATGGACACGTCTGTAAAGGCGTGTGTATCCTAGAAAAAACGGCATACAACAAAATCTATGCGATAGCGAACACTATAACATCTGGCGATGCGCCATTGAAAGAAACCTGGGTCAAATCACACTGCAATGCAGGTAGGTTTTTTTTCGAAAGCGTTGTCATTAATGTTGCAATACAACTACTTGGTTGTTATTCATTTGGTTGAGTATGTCTCTGTTAGGCATGATTAGTCGAGTGGTTGAGCAATAGCTAAGTGATTTGCAGACCACCGTTTGGCCACCAAGTCTGTCCATGCCACCCTTCTGCAGCTTCAGTTATAAGCTGCTATTTACTGCCAGTTTTAATAGGTACTTATTGAGACAAGATACGTTTGAATCAGCTTGAATACTTGTCCTGTCATGCGCTGTCATCAGTAACATAGCTAAATATGTGTTGCTGTTTTTCCTGTTAATTCCTGACGTATTGAGCGAAGCTAGAACAATGCCAAATAAATTGAGGATGCACCATAAACATAGTGGTGTGTAATCCACAATTGACTTGTAAACATCGCCCAAATGTAGTTTTAGGGTTCAGGGAGAACATGCGACAACTCGACCGGACTAAAACTGCATGTTATGTTGCTAATGCTATATGATGAGTTGCACGATCATAGTACGTGCTGAATTAAAAGCAAGTCAGCTAGATTGACAAAGTGCTACATGGCAATTATTAAAAAAAAATGACATTTGTTCAGATATCAAATTTACTCCACAGTCGTGTCACTTAAATATTATTAAATACCATATACATTGGACTGCATATGCTTTCTAGCGCAAAGCCTAGCAGTTATCTATCTGTGACTGCTTTGATTTATTAATCGAATACAACTGTTACCATTTGATTTATGTTTTTGTTGTTGTTTCAGTAACTAAAACTGATACCACTGACACATCCATGACACCAATCAGTACTGTGATTGTTGTCCTTCTGATTGTCTCCTGCATAATTATCGTCCTTCTTACCACACTGATGTAAGTAGTTTTATTGTTTTCCATCAGTTTGAGGTGTTGTGTTTAATACCGACTAACACTGCATTAACTCTTGCATCAGTATTAATATGACCTGAGCGTAAGCAATATATTTCGACTTAATCATAGCGACTTTTGAAAGTATTGGTATACAATTAAAATGAGCTAGCACAATTACGACAGGGGAACGGTCAATGTTATTTACTTAAGAGACGACTTTGGTATAGACAACATCAGTATATTGCATACACACCGAGATAGGTTTAGCAGTACATCGACGAAGGTGTTGGATTCGGCGTGGCATATAAATCATCTAACAAAACGGAACAACCCGAAATATGCAGATTAAAATGACGAACGAATTAAGCAGACAACTTAAAGGGATGCAGGTCCAGATACTATATATAGCCTGTGGTGATGTCGATGAAATAACTTTAATCCTGCTTTCGTTCGTAAATGTGCAAGATGAAGCCTTGTCGGATAAACTAAATGATATCCAGTCAAAAAAAAAAAAAAAAAAAAAAAAAAAAAAAGACGGAAAAAAGGCATTGCCCCGTTTTGTTAAGGAATGTGACGTCTTTCTACTAAACTAACCAGAAATATATCACCATGCCAACAGCCATTCCGTCCATATGGCAATGGTAGTGATAAACGTCCTATTGATGAATAAAATACCCATATTATTGCAACTAGTATCGCTCTAACTATAAATTAAGCGTAAAATTTCTCATTTAAGGTATATGTACTTTAAGATATATGTTCGTCAAGTTATATGTGCTTCAAGAAGGTGTGATAATTTAATGTTTCACCATGGTTAAAAGAACTAAACATGGACATCAGTCATAATAATTATGCACGATTAAAAGCTAACATAGACGGTTCAATACATATAAATAAGTATGATATTCACTTGTAGTCTGTTAATCAGTGCAGTTGTCCAATTTACACTGTTGATTGATGTATTATATTGACAAAAATGGACATAAACAAGGATGCATTTTGACATTCAATATTATCTGTTAATTTTCTTTTCTGGTCACGTACTTGTGCTGGCATGTTTTCGTTTATTATTTGTTGAGTTATATTCGTTAATGTCAACTTGGTTGCTGAGCGCGTAAAATTAAGTTGTGTATGTATGTTCTTTCATGAACACAAGGTATAACTGTTTTCCTCGCCATCAATAAATTACCGAAATAAAGTACTGTTGTGCGAATACTTGATATTACTGACTGTATTATGTTGCCTAAATGCGCATGCCCTTGAAACATATACATGTTATTTTATGATTGCAACTACTCATTTTATGTAATCAATACTATTGCAAACTTTAAAACAAGCAGAACATCGGGGTGTGAACTATGTCAGAATCGATTGCGCGGTTTCTGATTTCGACCGTTCCTTTGCCAGCCTGAATGCTGCATATGCCAATCGGCAAAATGTTTTGAGTTTCTAAAAAGTAGTTGCAGTGGGAAAATGTGAGGGATATGGTATTATATTTAGGACTGTATTTTGGATTGTAGTTTTACATGATGTTAAGAGTAAATGTTCTATAATGCTAACCATGTAATCCAGGGCAGGGGATACGAACAATGTAAACGTTAAGAAGATGTTAAGTATTTTGTCAGTGTGCTGTGCACTTATGTTTATATTTTGAAATAAAAAATGATTCATTCAGTAATTGACTGTATAATATTTAAAACAGACTTCACAACAAGATGTCACCTATGTGTATAATTAGATCTAATTCATCTAATACATGCTATATTCATTTGATATAATACTCCACTCTTGAAACTGAAGTAATATACGTCATGGTCTTACAGTAAAGTGCGCAATTGCAAAGTGGAATGCTATACGTTATTATAATCGACATACATTAAACCGTACAGTGAATTAATATATATATATATATAGATATATATATAGATATATATATATATATATATATATATATATAGATATATATATAGATATATAGTATATATATATATATATATGATATATATATATATATATATATATATATATATATATATATATATATATATATATATATATATATATGTATTTATTTATTTATTTATTTATTTATTTATTTATTTATTTATTTATTCTACCAACAGTCATTGTTCAGATTATTTGACTGCAAATGAGTAAGTAGGAGCTGGTAAGATGTTCAATTGTGCAGCAGAGCGTGTTTGCGGGGCAGCATGACAAACACAGCAGAAGTGGAATGCAGAGACGACATACGATTATTAGTATCTGTTTTGATTTAACAGTAGTCATAAAGTAAATATATCGCATGGTATGAACAGTAGTATAACGTTTAAACACTACGTTAACATTTCACTGAATGTCCATAATTGATTCTAATTTAGTATCAGAGCCTACTGCAAGAGGTCCTGCATCTCGTTACCAGAGATTGCACAGAGGGGGTTACTGACAATGAAGAAAACATATAGTGGAGCCCAATCAAAGAAGGACCAAGTGTCAGATCCTAAGACGTTGCGAGTTGATTACGTCCCTGTAAGCGAGAGTGGAGATGTATGTGTGCCGAAAGTGGAAATCATACATTTGAAACCTCCAGAAGACGCAGATATAGATAGTATTACCTGTAGAATAAACATTGCGTAGGTATGTAACACACGATGCACTTAAACATGTTAGTGTGTATTTGAACGATTTCCTGACAGAAAACCTGACGCTAAGACTAGAAACACCACAAGCCAGATCACAACTCGTTTTACATGTTTCCTCAGGTGTTCTCCCTTATCCGTGCGAATAATATTTTAAAAATTGACAGCGACTTAATAATATCGTCAGCTATTTAGAGCTTTACAACGCGAAATCACCCGCCCCGTCGTCCCACTGATATACTAGTGTACATGCTGTTGAACTTACCCGCTGGAGAGACGTTGATACTACACCAAGAGACGTATTGCTTGCATCTTGCAAAGCCACGCTACTTACTTGTCTTATTTAGTTAGGATTACGTTGTTTAAACAATAGACATGCTTAAATTAATTTAAGCAACTACTGCTATAATAGTTATTGTCAATTTCTAACACACTGTTTCGGAGCATGCCCCGACAGGGATATTGTACATATAAAAGGTGTAAACCTTTATTTAGAGCTACTTATTTTTAAATCTATTCTAAAATACGCTTAATTTAAACAATGAGCAATATAGATCAAACTATGTATAAAGAAGATGAACAACTACTACATAAATAAAGGTTAATTAAAATGATTAACCAAGGTTATCTCTCCACCAGAATCAGTGTTATTGAAAGTAGTTATATAAAAGGAAAACAAATATATAATAATAAAAACAATTAAAATTGGAGAGCCATTGAACAATATTATGTAACAGTTTATTTTACTTTGAATCCATATACACTAGGACACAATTCATGCATTGCTTAGGTCATATTATGAACATTTTTTGTTATCTTGGAGAATGTAACATGTGTATAGGACTTGTGATTACTTACGATATATATATTGCAAGGTATATGCCATTGTTTGCTTCAGTGTTGTTGTTTTGTTGTTTGTCTGTTTTGTAAATTACGTACAACGCAGAATAATATACCAATAATATCGTCAGAAATCACAAATGCAAAATGTTCTGCTTTTGTTTGTCTTTATACATGGATCGTATTATGTTCTTTCAGTAAACTAATCTAATTGATAAACAGAGCATCCACTCATTTACAAATTCATCAACATTATGGATATTCATCTTGATGGAATAATGATAAAAGAAACGTTGATATTTGCCTAATTTTATAATCAAACTTTCTCAGATAATGCAATGACACACGGACGTGAAGGAACGAATGAATACATTCCCCTTCGATTTATGCAAATAATGCAATTGTATGTAGAAATCATACGCTCAGGCATTTTTCTTGACCAATTCTGGTATTAGGTCAAAAGATGTGTGGAGGTTGATAGTATGTATAACACAAGATCTTAATCAGACTGACAGGAAGACTGAATAGTTGTTAATTTTGTAAATATTTGCATAAACGTTTAATTTAGATGCTTCCAAGTTACAAAGTTTCTTTCGGAAAAGTACACAAAATAATGTTGTTCACTTATTATAAAGCCCGGAGTGAATCACAACTGAGAAACAATGAAATATGTCATTGTTCATCAAGAACGAGGAAAAAAAAGGCATACTATGTTGTATAATTAAAACCATGAAGCAATATTATGATTGATTTCACCTCAAATCCTTACCATATTATATTAATTTCGTTAACGATTTGGTAAGCAGTATATCCGTTCAAGGTTTCATGTTCAAGTGTGGAGTTATGTACATTACAAAACAAAACAAACAAAAAATGCCGTAAGATCTTACCATGTTTTTACCTGCACACTAATTGTGTTCAAAAGTTAGCCTAAGCTCAAAATAAGTTATTTGACAAATAAGACACTCAAGGGACAACTGCTACATACGTTCAGGGGAGAGAACTGCTACATAAATAAATTGAAATATATTTGATTATTTTATATTTAAATATTTCTAGTAGAAAGCGCCGTGATTATAGACTCTCCATGAAGCTATCACCCAATTATGCATTTCTTCTTAATTGACTTAAAAGTGGCATTTATATCTGACAAGATATAAGTGTTTAGAATGTTGCATTTCTTAAATCAAGCCCTATGTTTTAAAACAGTTTGAAGGATGCATATTTTGATAAAATGTACATTAATTTAGGTCATCTCGCTTCTTAACAATTATTTACCATAACAGACATCTAAAGTTATGTATAATACTAGTGTGATTATGTCAACAAACACAATTTATATGTATTGACTTTCACCATCGCTTAATCTGCTGGCCATATAGGGTTGCAATAAATAACTTGCACACTATGATAAAGTGTCCTTTATGTCATTTCGCTTCATAACACGTATTTCCTATAAATGACGTCTGAAATATGTACACTAATTTTGTGAATATGTTTATAACAAACACACACAAGTAATATGCTATGAGTACATGTACATGTTGTGTTTATATTGGCTTTCACTAACGCTTAATCTGCTGGGTATATAGGGTTGGTAGAAATACCTTCTTGTGTACAGTCATGATAAGGCTGGCGAAAGAATTCCTGATACTGAATATATATTGTTATGTTCTTGGTGAGTGAGTTCTCTTCACCTTAGGCATTTTCTCATAAAAAATCATGTCTGTTGTGTCCATGTGTGATTTTTATTAAAATACAATGAGCATATAAACTCATATGAAGTGAGAAACATATTGCGACGTATATCCTGTTTCTGTTGGTTTTACAAATTGATATTGCCTTTGTAGCCATTGAAAGTTAACCTTTCAAAAATGGTATTTGTGTTAATTTGCAGCTGCTGTTAATGTTCTGTATATAGACAACATTTAAATCCTTTTCTTCAACATGAGACGATCAATTTAATGAAATATTATACCTCATTTGCCTACGCCCTTCTATATTTAATATGACGTCATCCAGTCCATAAATCGCATATTGACCGGCTACCCGGTCCATAATTCTTATATTGACTGTTTATGACGTCATCCAGTTTGTTTGACTGTTTAAACGCGACTTTCACGACGTGCGAATTTTACGACAACACAAACAGACGATATTGTTAAACTGTCAACATGTCTAAGTGATTCGCCTCTTTATCGGAGAGAGATTTAGTTAAATTCAGCGAATCTAAGGATTCAAAAACACCAAAACCGCAACAAAATTGAAGCTCTTCCGAACATATTTAGCAGGGAAAAAAACCACGATTCTTCTTTGAAACCTACACGAACGAAATTCTAAAAGTCCGGGTCTTTTGTCTGGTAGCATTTACTATTTAATTTTATCAATAAAAATCGAATATTAACAGAAGAACTTGATTTTTTTGCTGAATCGCTTGAAAATAATAAAAAAAAACGACTAGGGTTTGAGATATTTCAAACACTGAACAAATACAATTATTATTTAAAAGCAAATCATACTAAAATGAAAGCAACAAAAGGGATAAAAGGATTAAGATTCGGTATAATATAACAAATAAAACATGGCCTTGCGGGCAATATGCAAGTTTACGGACTGGTTGGTCAGACCTCGGAGGTTATATGGCCCTCAGCTGCGCTTCGGGCCATATTCCTTCCTCGGTCTAACCAACCAGTCCGTAAACTAGCATATTGCCCTCAAGGCCATGTATTATTTGTTAATTACTGTATTTTCTGTATTGCAGTACATTGTGTTGTGCTATTTTAAACAAAGTTGCCATGAGTTATAGTAGTGCGTACTTTAATCTGTATTATTATGTAGAGATATATATTGTACTCTTCTTCGAACGACGATGCTTGTTCAGAGTGTAGATATGATATAAATAATTAAATAAATTGTAAAGAAGTACACACTTGTTATTTTATTCCCCCCCCCCCCCCCCCCCTTCCTCCCCCCCCCCCCCCCCCCCCCCCCCCCCCCCCCCCCCCCTCTGTTACATATATGCAGTTTACACCATAACCACTGACATGATAGAACTTATAATCAAGAGCAGTTTCTATATTTACACATTGGTCAGTGTGTTAATACGTTTTACGTTTGAATTACATGATTAATATACATTTGTAAAAGTGACGCATCATTGGTTCTAAATACATTGATGAAATACATGAATAAACACGAACATTGTAAAGTAAACATGTGTTAGGACATAACAGCTTTAAATTACTTGATAACAATTCATGCATTTCTGCTTCTGTCACGGTGTTCTTATGAGATTCAACCATATTAAAACCTTCTAATGTATGGAGTTCAAGCATGAGTAAACCTTATGTTAAAGTCTTCCATCTGATCGGTCCAGCCTCGGCGGATCTATTTCTATATTATCCACGTCTTCTTTCAACAATATCAGCTGTAAGCGTTGATGCTGGTGACGCGTACCATTATGTTCGAACTTCTTAACATATCGGATTCGATATTAACTCATCTTTATGACTGACTTGGCTCATGGTATACTTATAAATTAAAAATATGTATACACTAAAAGTATTAGGCGAGCTCATTTATTTAAATGATATTATACATAAATGAAAAGGAAAACGTTGCACAAAAGAAACACTCGATATACATAAACAAAGTAATTAAATTCTTAAATTTAATTAACGTGATTTAAGTTCGTCGTGTAAGCCAATGTCAAAAATAAACGATGACAAGCATATTTTAGTTGAAGGGTTTCCAATTACATAGACATGTATTTAACCTAATAGCTGAATATTTCCAATCAACGACGGCAAATGTCGAAACATTGACCAAACATGAATTTAACTAATATCTAGAGCTCGAACAGGACATGAGGAACGATTGGTCGGCATCTAAAGTCCGTTGCGGAAGTTATAATATCAAGGACTCGCGTTGACGTTGCCTTAGCGAGTATGTGTCTGAATGTCACACTCTCAGAAAAATAATAAAATACTGCACAATAAAATACTGCACTAAACAGTGGGTAATTATGTTGTGAGTGCTAGTCGGGTATAAATAATTAATTAAAATGTATTTCAGACATATACATCTATACCGTTTATTGTCACGAAGTTGAATACGGCGACTCTTTGTTCATGTTCAAATTAATAGCATTGATATGTTTATATTATTTCTAAACAAGAAAATGGCGAAATTCACTGCATTTACTAAATATATTAATTCGACCATTCGCTTGTTTGTACGTGAACTTAACATATAACACTTCTGATATTTACAAGTCAGCCTTTGTGTCACTAAGATAATCGGTGTTACGATGCACACATACCTGTGGTATTGTTTCCTTTCTAGATGGATTTAAAGGTGTCATATTAGTTTATATGCCCTATATTTGTGCGAAAAGTGTCACATCACTTCCACAAATTGGAAAATCCTACCGCTGCCTATCTGCATAAGGAGCTAATTATAAGCCAAAGTTGCGTGCCAAAAACGAGACAATTTGCTTCTGAGAATATGTTATGTTTTCGTTCGGGTTATCCACGTCAGCTTCGATTGCACTTGTAAACAGGCACTCGTGAACATTTCATTTGAATAGAAAAATAACGTACTCTAAAACGATTGAAGAGCTCTTACGTCAATACCTATTTAAGCGGATAATACATCATGATGTTATGGGTCTGAACAAATGACTTTTATACTGGCTTGCATTGCAGTTGACCTATTGATGAATGTCGTCTATGCTAAGACTGGAATATGAGTTGTTTTGTTGTTTTTCGCAATAATTGTGCCCAAATCCCACAAATGGGTAAATATTATTAAATATGTTTGATATAGGCAAACTATCACACACCAACAGTATAATTTAGGGACAAAGGGGAGGTAAGTCGTGGAGAGAATCATCTATTGACTTATGGTGTGATCACGTGTGGTATGAAATGGTGCCTATGTGTACATCTGAATTGCTTTTACATTTCAGAGCATTAGATGTTGAATTGGTGGAAGATAATATGATCACAAACAGTGCTTTATAGTTAGTAAGACTTGCTAGACTTCGTCACAATGGAATTGGAATGAACCATGCACTTGAACTTATAAAGTATTTTTGATACAGACTTGTGTTGAGGTTGTTAAAATTTACCTTGTTATTTCACAGACGCTATGAAAATAAAGCGTTGTTAAAAAGGTGTAGAATGATACATACTACACCATACTGAAATATTATCCTTTAGGACTTTTAAAAGTTGAATACGACATTTTTAACTTAACAACCTCAAATTGACTGTAAGGATTGCTATTACATATTTATTGCATGAACATATTTTGCGCATTTACTTATTTATTTACAGAAAATGTTATATTTTACGATAATATTGGATATTTTTTTGATATTTTAAGAGGTATGTTGTAGGCGACGCGGCGCAACCCAAAAGTAACCGTGCCCTCAACAGAACGCTCTATTTTGTGACACAAATAACACCACCGTACGTAAAAAATTCCGCTAAACAATTACACATACGCGAACGTGATTTTTTTTGTCGTCATTTCGTAAAATTTGAACAAGATAACGTCATTAGCCGTTAAACTATACGAATTTTATGTGCGAGTCCTTTATAACGTATCTCTTAAAATGGCGACGTCGGAAGATAACGCGGAGCACCGAACAGTAATAAGATTTTGTGTGGAGGCTGGAATGACCCCTGTTGACACTTTAAAACAAATGAAATGTGTAAAGAGGCACGAGAATGTCTCTCGAGCGCTTGTAAACAAGAGGCATAGAAGTTTTTCTGATGGGCTGGATGAAATGGCGCTAAGAGGAAATCTAAAAGCAGTGACAACATCCGGACGGTGGAGAAAGTTGTAAGCGCGGACAAAAGAAGAACAGTTAGGCAAATGGCGGAGATAACCGGGTGCAGTAAGTCAACGATCCACCGAGTGTTAACACAAGACTTGTCTTTGTCAAAAGTATCTGCAAGATGGGTTCCGCGTCTTCTGTCTGAGGATGAGAAACATTCACGTGTTCAGTCTTCAAAGAAATTTATACGGCGGTGTGAAGCTCATTCATCTTTCCTTTCTCGGATCTTCACCACTGATGAGACTTGGGTACACTATTATGAACCAGAAGATAAGCCACAATCCATGGTTTGGAAACACCTCGACAGTTCGCCTCCAAAAAAAGCTAAAGTTGTCAAGTCGATGGGAAAAGTAATGTGCATTATGTTCATGGACATTGAAGGATTGCTACTGGTGCATATGGTTCCTATGGGTCGGACGATCAATGTTGCATACTATTCCAAGGTAATATATATACATATCTCAACTTAAATGTATTAGTAAGAATGAAAAGCTAAACTTTAAATACCGAATATTTTACCTCATTTAAAATTTTATTTTATTTATAAAGAATATTATATGCGATTTATACAGGTGCACGTCATTTTGAGAATGCGATTCCTTGGTTTTGCTTTAGGTTATCCTGCGTGATTAGTTACATGCGATCAGAAAGAAAAGACCGGCACTGGTAGCGAATATGGAGAAAATTGTGCTGCATCAGGACAATGCACCGAGTCACACTGCTAAGAAAACGCAATTAGAAATCGATGTTCTCGGGTTTCAGAGAGTCGACCATGCTCCGTATTCTCCCGATTTGGCCCCCCTTGATTTCGCATATTTCCCAGCACTGAAAAAAACACCTCATAGGCCATAGGTTTGAAAACCGCGAAGATATCATGCGGGAAATTCAATCTTTCAACCGGGGTTTGGCTAGTGATTGGTTTGGCAATGTGTTTAGAAGGTGGGTAGAGAAACATAGAAAGTGCATAGACCACAATGGCGAGTATTTTGAGAAAGAGTGAATATGACGTTACATGACACTGACGTGACGTTGCTTAGTGTGCGCCGACTGCCGATATGTAGTTCTATTAGAATTTGTGTAATTTCTGTTTAATACGAGATATAACAATGTAATTACACATGTATTTACAGGAAAGATGTATTAAACATACATGTTAATTTCATTTGCGTTGGTTGATTTGTTTTGAAAATAATAATGTTGTCTACGATTTATTGGGACAACCCTCGTATATGTTATAGCGACACAAATCATCTCGCTTTATATATTTCGCCAGTGCATTCGTATTTCCTAATGTCATATAATATGATGTTTACGTCAAAACCATGTCATTTTGTGGTATATGAGCGAAGTTCACTAGCATTAACTAATCAGTGGTGTGTATGCCATAACTAAGTATCCCTTATTTAAAAGGCACACTTGTATTTTAAAACAATGCGTCTATATATTAACTTAAAACCGTCAACAGACTTCGATTTACTTACAACGCATACTTTGCTTGTAAGAATTATTTTTTGGTAAACCTTATTGTAATTTGGCAAGGTGCTTATTAAAAGTGATAATGAGTTAGCAAATATGTAACGTTGTCCTTAACATTTTTTTACATCAACTATTGTATGAATTTAAAAGCGTCCACAGTTAAATAAAAGTATTTTTTTTTTTAATTTTCTTACAGACGGAAAGCAAAACATTGTTACGGACATACATGCATACAAGTAACATTTTTAAACAGCCAAAATGTCAATACATCTTTTAGCGAGCTTAATATAACATAAATAACATAGAATCACACTCATATCATACCTATAGGTAAATAAACGTTGTTGAATCTTATTGGGGAAGCATTCTTTTATAGAATATCAAGTAAATAGTTTGCATCAACGTTATAAGTTTTATACTTACTGTAACAGAACATTGAGAAAATATGTCAAATATAACAGAACACCTAATAATGTTCATCCGCATATAATAGTATATGCTGTAAAACAGTAACAACCCTTCACATGCAAGTTATTTTTATACAAACAAGGTTGAACATATCACACAGAACATAGGCAAATAATACGTTTAACTAAACACAGGATGCTCAGGTAGAGTGGCTTAACCACGCATGTCAATTTAAGCAAAAGCCTGTTAACGCACAGATAAAACAAAATTAAGTCATATGCATTCAGATCCTTAGGCTAAACTACCACTAGGGCTTTAACATGTTCACATTATGAGACACACTGTTGTCAATTAAAATAATTGTAACTTATCTCGTCAACTAATCAATGTATGTTAACATACTCTTGATAAATGTATTTATTGTCTGTAATGCATAACGCTCAAACATATATTAGGGTAATTCCACGACTGTTTGTCCCGTACTCAGGCTTGTGTGACTGGGTGTGTATCATGTCAATAGTTTAGGGCATGTTATAGACAGTGAAGCCAGGACTATATCTGCTTCAAGTGAACACCGTCTCAAAATAACTGAAATACTTTTGATGGGACGATAAACCCAATTAACAAACAATTATGTAGCATACTAACATTCATGATTTATACTTGCTTAACGCAGTAAATGTCTGAAATATCAACGAAAACAAATATATAGGGTACTTATACAGGTTATAAAAAACAATAAATATTTAATCAGCAAATGCATCCTTTCATACAATTATATACAAACATGAACACACAATGCATGTTTATCATTTGTTTCAACTAAATACGTAGGTACAAACATTTGGAGTAATTTTTATTATATACGAGATTGCAATTCAACACAAATGCCTTTGTAACACAAGGGGCGCGTCAAAGGATAGCATGGATGCATCTTTCATTATATTTATTATTACTTCTCCATCCAACAGGTGAGTCTTTCACGGCGGGGAACAATGATAAGCGCATTATAAACGGGGTTTATAGCACAGTGTCTTTTACTAGACTTTGCTGAAAGCAGATATATTTAAATACATTTTCGTGGTTTACATCTTACTGTTAATGTGTTATAGATGTACAACGCTTGATAGTTAACAACCAGCTGGTGTTTGATTTTCAATGTTTAAAATGGATACATAAATTGATAACGTTGCGTTAATTCTTTATTGCAATCTATCTGGTCTAAAAGCATGACATTCAAGTGAGGTGCGATCATCTGACGAGTGACAAGAGACTCCTCACGATGAAATACTCATAACACAGGATTTCAAAAAGTAAATGCAATAAAATGTACGGTTTAAACTATAAAAATAGACTCGAACTTGAGGAGTCGGGGACTGACAAGTGACAAGTCGACATCTTTAACGTCTGTCAAGGACGTCAGTCAAAAACCGACAACACGACATGCAATTAGTGAGTGTTAGAACGCATGTTAAGAACTCACTTAATGCCAAAAATAGCCTATGGTATACACAATTCAATTTCAGCGTTATAACCTGTTATGGATTTGGATTTGGATTTGGATTAGCCGGCATTTTTGCCGATACTGCGCAGCGACATTTCTATCATTATAACCTGTTATGATATAGTAAGTCGAAAATATATAACTTCAAAACACGTGATATATTCTAAGTATGGAATGGATTTGCCACTAGGATCTGTATTTATTTGGCACACGTTCAGAAAATACAATTTACAAGGACAAACGTAGTACGGCATCATCATTAATAACAACTAATAGATATAATGACAACAACATCACAGCATCAAGATAACACATAATATATTGGAAAGGGTACAGTCATTGTCAATGCAGTTATGCTTGTATTAATGTTTATTTGATTGTGTGATTATCGGATGGATTTGAAACATCAACACCGCTGAACAAATGAAAACAAGCATATATTCGTGAGTTTGTATATAGTATATCAAAATGACCATTGCTTCGGCGAAAAGAAAAATGCAGTTTAAACTATACAGCATGAGCATGAAAGTAACACACTGGATTGCGCCTTACAACATACAATAAGTACACACCGGTTATTGTGTGCGCATTTTATGGATTCGTATTTCTTTAATTGTTTAACGTTTCTGTGACATTGCGATTAAAGTTTCCCAGTACGCAGTATGGATAGTTTGCTTTGTTTATTTAAAAAGTCGGTGTATAAAATGTACAAGATGAAAGAATGAATAATGAAACTGAAATACATTCATGCAATGTATCTTCTTAGACAGAAAGGTGGAGAAAATGTGTCTTGCATAAACATTATGCTCACTAGTATGCCTCGGATATTTCATGGTGCTATATACTTTAAATTAAAGTTGTTTACATTATTATTGTCAGTGTTTACCATATATGCCATCAGTTGGTCAGTCTTGTTTTTTTCACTGCTTGCATTTGGGACCCCCCCCCCCCACCACACACACACGTAGGAAGAGCGGTGTTTGGAGCTCTGTAAAACGAATAAAATCTCCCCAGTTTGTCAGTTGGCTTACTTGCCGAGTGAACGTGTCAAGGCCGTAACTTTTTGGTTTGCTCTATTTTGTATTTCGTTTCTACATTTTACACTTGACTGTCATATGGATGCCATTGGTCTGTGTCTTTGCAGTTTTAGAATATGTTACAATACCCACATGACTTCATATTTTCTTATTCCCGGTTACTTGTTCATTGTGGCGGTCATAGAATCTCCCCCTTGCATGTAATCTATGCCGTCAGTGCATTAATCCTTTTAAGATTGTTATGTGTATTTTTCTTTGAGAAACCCCTCAGGAAGTTGGAGGATGGAGTCATGTAATGCCGGTCTGTTCACGTGACCTATGATTACATTTTAAGGAAGGAACGAACAACTGATAATCATCCGCTCGATAGATGATTTGTATATTCATATACTCTTGTGGGACAATATTGGAGTCAAAAAACTCAAAGTTTTGGAATATTTGGAATATTCCAGATTGTTTAGCTAAATAAAATACACCTAATAGTAAGTGGAATTGTTTAGCTCCAAGTCAGTACGCTGTACATATGTGAATAATCCTTAAAAGTTCTTTAATACTGTATTTATTCGCAATCACGAGAGATGACTTCCTGCAAGGGACTGAAGGAAACCATGCGAAGCATCATATGTCGCCGTTAGATACTGTGAAATTTTGTCGAATAAATAAAAGTCCAAAAGCAGCAAATTAAAACACTTGATACACCATAGTAAGGTAGCTAGAGAAATGTTATTACTATTTACACATCGGCCTTATTATAACAAATAGAAAATATAAAAGGCAAACCCCAACTACATTGTTTAGAAAGGATGTAAAATAGGTCAAATAAATTATTAATAATAATATACACAATTGTAAAAGAAAAAAACAAACAAACTAACAAGCGAGGTGGTAGAGAACGGTGAATCAGGGACATGTAATTATGACTTTGAAGGAAGTTTGCAATACAGCATCTTCATTTTTAACAATGCATCTACATATAAAAAGTTACTGACATTAAACATGGCTTAATTCCATATCACGCTACTTCACATTTCGTTGTATAAAGCATTGTTTAAAATAAGAAAGTTGAACACAGATTATGAGGTAGAGAATGCCATTTACAGCAGTTGAAGAGGTTTGAATATTAACTACGTGGTGTGATCAGTAGGATCTCAAACCAAGGGAACAAGATAGACGCGAGCTTTTTCTAAAAACTCTGCCATTTGATTAACTACGCCAAAATGTCTCCAATTTGTTTTGGGGTAAGGCTCTTGATGATAATTGCATTGTTACTTGCCAGCCATTTTTTTTCTTTTAAGGCAAATCGTCGCAGGTTCTTCCTTCGCGGTACATGGAATGCCAGGTGCATTATCTTGAGAGTTTATACTCCCATGAAAGTATGTTTTCTCTGTCTCGATAGAGGGTAATTGTTTTATCTATGGTTTATACTATTTGCATATTCAAGTGTGCTTGCATGATATAAATGATCGATTCGCACGATAATTCTTTCGAATATAACTCGACAATCTGAAACCAGATCGAAAGTTGGTTGAGACAATATGTTTAGATTGACCTTTCTCCCTTCTTTACACATCAATTCCGTTCTGGAAATACGTTTCGAGGCCACACAGCTAGACCCAAGGACTAGTTCTGTCAACGTACAGAAATTTTAGAAACTACTGTGTTTACCGTGACTGGCGTTGAATGGCATCATATTCAGCTAATTCGTGTGATGTGGCACGTTGAGAGTCTGTTAAGAGTAATAAGTGCCAAACGTGTTCATTAAAAACATTGCAGGAAAGGTAGAACACGCATTGCGGTATTTATCAAGGGCATGGGTCGTGTCCTAATACTCTGGCTGTTTGTCCGTGTAAACAACCGGTCACAGTTTTCTTTAAGATATCGCTTTAGTTTCTCGATTTAGATCAAATAAGAGCAATTCAAGTATGAATGCTTTCCAGCAAGGCGTTGTGTGTTTTAAACCGTTCTCAAACTTTGGATATGCGAGCTTTACAATTAATCAAATGGACATATTTATTTATTTTCTCCTGTTGGTTTTCTGCCTTTAATCTTTGCAAACTGACGCATGCTACATCTACTTTTGGAGCATATTTCTATCGAAATTGTATGTCCCTTAAAATCGTGTGCTTCATTTATTTATTTATTTGTATTTATTTCCTGTCTGTTATTTTCTTTTCCTGTGGTGAGTATCTACATGTTATTTAAAATTCTCAGCCAGATTTAACACGTTTGAATAAATTCCCTGCTCTTTTTAGTCTTTCTTGGCCACGTCAAAATTGTCTTTGTTATTTTTTAATGCAGGCTGTTGGGTCAACTTTTTCTCAGATATACCTATGGTTTTTAATCATTTAACTGTTCGTCTTAAAGTTTTAGACTTTGTAAATGAATATCTATATAGTCGAGTGACTATTTTATTATATTCATACAGAAATTATTGTTGCGCGTTACCAGGGAAGAACTTGCTGATATTGAAAATGGACGTTGATATAACTCTTCAAACTTATGAGTTGTCTAGGAATTTTGCGGCAAATAACAACCTAGGGTATAGTTTTCAGTGACTTGTATTTAATTAGAACTGTGCTTGTATTTAATGATAGCGATAGAAGCGTATCCGGCTTTAAGTGACCTTATTATTCTAGTGAATTCTATTCTATAATTTGACGTCACCTCCTCTAGTAACCATCTTGTATCAAAGAGTGTAGTCAGTGAACTATCATGCCAGCGCGTTCACAATTTTAAGTTATTGTATTATTTCCCGAGCACTCATAGACTACTCGATGCACTCTACGTGGTTGCATAGACCGGAAAAATCCGGTTTATCCCTACACGGGTAAGTTATCGACATCATCATGTCATGTGCTTACAAACATTCGTGACTCCAACAGGAGTCGACACTATTCCACCTATGCATCTACGTCTTTACTGGTTTCTTTAAATAATCTGCACACATGCCATGCCACGTAAACTGCTATGGGCGCTAATTTGTTTTTTTTGCATTCGCCTTTGGTATCCAGTGTCAATATAACTTTCTGACGAGCATAAGTTATTTACAAGGAGCTTGATCATACTGTTCGTTCTAGACAGACAATAAGGTATGATTGGTTGTGGACATCAAGGCTACATTCAGCGAAGCTTGAATGCTGCAATAGACTTCGTGAGTCTGTTGCTGTGCAATGGCCGGGGTGGAGTTACAATTGTACATCAATGTTTTTTAGCAGAGCCTTCTTTCTTTACAGCTAACCATTTTGCAGATGGCTAGACTATGTCATAACATGCGTACTGAGTGCTGTCTCAGAAGTTCGACAAGTTGTACGCACGATACAATGGTGACAATAAAACTTATGATATATGCCCTTAGAGTGGTAGTAGGAATGGCTAGGTTCAGGGCAAGTGAAATAATGTAAATATCAAATATCGAATATCAACCTAATCAAATGAAGGCTGTCCCAGAAGTTATGTGTGAATCTGATTAATTTGGTATATATATATTGGTGCTGATAAAGTTTTAATAAAGGAAAACGGGGAATATTTAAAGACTAGGGGCTAGAATAAGTTGTACTTTTGAAAATGGACATATTCATTTGTTATTGTTAACAATTACTAAAATGATGTTAAACTTCCTTTGTTTCATATTTTCAGAGTCGAAGCGGCACAGAAGAGGAAATAATGTGTACAGAAAAATGTTGCTCCTTGATTTACAATCTTCGAGACGTGCAATCCTGTAGAATAATCTATTGTTTACTGTATTTCCTTAGCGATGATTCCCGGTGCGTCCTGTTGATCCCGCTTATTATGTCGTGACTTCTGTTGAAACGTTGTCATTGAGATAGTGAACTGCGGATTAAGAAAGCTCCCTGGATAATACATCGTGAAACAGTTTTAACAATCAATCTTTGGTTGAAATAATGCAATATCAGAGTGTCATAAAATATGCCATTCACGATAATTGTTGGTATTTACTTCTTATGCGGTATGTATATACTTCCGTTGTTTTCAATAACACCTATTATTGTTGCATTTTATGTTGTTCTAAATACTCAAATGCTTCAAAGTGTCATGCGTGTGTGTCGTAGTGTCCTTATGCTATATCTAGAAATATCTCAAGTGTCCGTAAGTATTGCTTGTTGTTTGTTTCGTTGCAATTGTTGGCGTTGCTGTTCTTATAACACGCCTCTGTTTGATATCTTTTTATCGTTTTGTTTTACAGAATTAAACAATGAACGAAGACTTGCAATTCCACAGTCTACGTTAAACAATACACCACAAATGACATACTCTTCAACACTATTGTGTAATGTCATGTTTTGTTCATATTAATATTTCACAGAAATATATAAACACCCCTGCTGCTTAAATAGTTCATGCAATATAGCAGCACAAAGAAGTACCCACTAGCTTCAACAAACTAAAAGCATGCAGCTCGGCGTATTACAAGTGTATTTCAGGGACAACGGATTTTTAAAATACATAATACTTTATTTCAAACAGAACAACAACGAATCCTGTATTATATTATCTATACGTCTTTTTTTCAGCTCCGCACATAGCGTCTATTAACGCAGAATGCAGGGACGACAGTTATTACAATTCAACTACGTGTGTTCTCTTTCCGATAAATTGTGCAACGTGCGTTTCAGAAACACAGTGTACATCATGTAAGAATGGCTTCCATGGCAACCATTGCAAGACTCCTTGTCTACAAAACTGTACATATAGATGTCACCGACAATACGGACATTGTACGCAATTTGCTTCAGAGACACTCCAGGGATGTCTAAACTGCCCGGAGACGTGTGGCCAGTGCTGCTCCAGATTAAACTGTTTGACTTGCCAGAATGGCTTCCACGGCAAGAATTGCTCTGCGATGTGTCCGCACGAATGTGCAAACGGGGCATGTAATAAGTTAACAGGACGTTGTCTTAAGTGTAAATACGGCCATTTCAAACACGATGGTAACTGTTTTCAGTGTCCTATGGGTTGTACAACTTGTGCCAATACGACACACTGTTTTCAATGTCAGGAAACCCACGTAGGTCCGTTCCAGGGAAAATGTGTCCGGAAATGTTCTGAAACATCGAAACATTTCGTCTCGAAATATAATCAAAGATGCGGAATTTCATTGGACAACGTGCAGCAAATTCAAACCGCTTGTGTTGCTCTCAACCTTAACCAAAGTTATACATGCTCAACTTTACGATCGTGCATTTATTGTCGTACTTTAAGAGACGAATGTATTAACCGAACAACAGCAGAAGGCCACGTGTGTCTAGGCTATGAACGGTGCAATACAGAATGCAATCCAGCGAGTATAAGTCACGCGATGAGGGATGGGAGTCCGACATCCAGCCTAGCTCTGTGTGAGCAGACATGTTCAATATACCATGTTGCCGATGGCAGGGCAGAACATATGTGCGACTTGACAGCGGAAGGCACAAGAAGCATCATTGTAGAAAATATCGCCGATACCAGCTGTTTCCAAGGTAACAACTGAGTTTATCACAAGATGATTTGACTCTAACTGAAACATATAGTTTTCAACGATGTACTGTGTGTACTTATTAAGGTTCGTTCATGAAAAAATTTAAAATATTGCCACTGATGTATTCTTCGAGTGTAAACACATACATAACACATCCTTGACGGCATGTGAGTAAACTGTGTTTGAAGACCCGATAACACCAACACATGTCAATTTAATAAAAAAAAACTGTTTTCTTTTGCTCTGCCAAATAAACTATTTTATTGGGCAAGTGTTTTAGCAATCATATTGATCATTTCTATTGCAGAACCTGAAGTGGCCGTTAATTTTTCAGACGGTAGACAACTAAGCATGCACTTCTTTCTGGAAGGTGATTTTTGTTTTCAACCGTTTATCTTCAAAGTAATTTCAAAAGGGAAAAAGTCAAACAGTAATGCTATTTTAGTTCATGCTCATTAATTTTATTCGCAAATCCATTTGTCATAAATTGTGTTTACGTAAAGTATAAGATGTAACGATGTACCTGAATGTAGGTCAAGTTCCGGAAATGCAATGTTTTATGTGCCTCCTGTAATCTATTTATTAATTAAACTACACTTGATTAATTAAATTTGGTTGTTTTACCTAATACATGCCTAAAATGCGCACGCTTTGTATAATAACTACAGGATTTAAGCCGCTTATCGTAATTTACAAAGAATAGAAAGGTACAACGAAATGAAGTAAATATCGTATTAGTGTTTAACTAGCAAACATATTGTTGAGATACCAGATAAGAGCCGTCAAAAAAGAAGTAACGTATCTGTTTTCCAGAACTTTCCTCGGAATTAAAATTACAACTCAGGCCCCTACCAAAGTATATGTGTGCTTCATTTTTTTTTAAATTACACCGAAAGAAGATGTGGATTGTTTTTCTACAACAGCGTTATTCAATACGCACATAGAACTGTACTGTATGGGTTGGATATTTAAAATTACTATTTTTATATCCATAAGCTGTGTTAACTATTTACTATCGTCTTTATATTAAATCATTGTGTTTGTCTTTCAACTAAATGCTATTTTATTTTCCAGACACTTCGATGCCGGTCGCTGTGTTTGTTATTGCTGTGACAGTAGTTATCATTATACTGATGATTACGACTGTGGTTTATTTGCACAGAAGATGGAAATATTCTGATACATACAGGTGGTGATGAACATTCACAATTGTATTTTGTACTGTAAATTCTACCTTACTTTTGTCAAAGTGTAATTGCACTAAAGATCGAACACCGGGACATTGTAAAACAGTATCGCCACTAAATAATACGATTGTATATGCGGCTTATAAAAGGCTGGCGAAAAAAAAAATGTTACTTTAAATGCAAACCATTTTCGTCGAGGTAACTTAACTTGCGACTGGCCGTTCCAAGGCGGTACCTGTCGGATTTGCTCTTTTTGTTAAATGTCTTATCACAAATTTGTTCTTACTTTTCACTTGGCTTGCATGTGTCCTGTGCCATTTCAAATTTTGGTATATGTTGCAATGCTCATAGGACTTTGTCAAATATTCTTATTAACTAAAATTCAAACACTAACAATAACATGGTAGTAATTGCTATGTCCACTTATTGCACACCTTTTATTGACACCTACCGCTTATTATAGTTGTAGTCATATTTTATTGGCCAATAAATGTCAAATATAACAATTGTTAAAAAAAATCTATACAACTCCGAATCAACCATTTTACATCGAACGAAAGCTACATGACAATAAATGATATTCACATTAAAAAATAGCACTGTGTCCCTTATTGGACAGCAAAAAGCATACCATATGCCTGCAAATTGGTTATTATAATTTAAAATGAATGTAAGATGTCAATGTTTAATGAGGTAACTGTAAGGTAAGAAAATTAACTAACAGGTTCTTAGTATTTTGACAAACATCAACTAATGCTTATTAGTATTTATTTCCCAAGGTTGCTATTGCGTTGGGCTCTATTCTGATTTGGTATTGCATTGTACTAGTTACTCTGGTTCACTCACGTTAGAACGGATTGAAGTTATAGTATTACTTGCAAACATTCGATTTGTACGAGCTCTTGAAGACTGCTAGTCGTGATATTTGATGTTATAAGTAGACACAACTGTTGTGTATTGCTATCAGTGGTATAAGATATCGAACACTTCAGTTTACAAAGAGCATGGTCAGCAGCCGCCGCCTCTCTCTTCGTCGCTTGACCTTGGTTTGTCGGTTCACATTCGATGATGCCCTGTCCTTTTCCGAAACAAATGCGACATCCAGCTGTTCTATTAGAACAGTTATTCCAGGTCTCGCCACATTCAGTACTACATCCTTTGGTTGTGCAATAATATGTACTTCCAACTTTTTTAAAGCGGCTTGCTTGTTTTTGTGTTGTGTTCTCGGACACCGCATATTTGGTTAGCGTAAGACACAACGTTCTTTGGACTGGGCACAGGTACATGTTCTGGCACTCAATACAGTGCGTGACCTTGGCACAGCTTGTCCACTGACCAGGGCACAGCAGACATCTAACACCATGACACCATGCCAGTGGTAGACGTGTTTTACACTGAAGACACTGCCCAGTAGACTGATTACAGATTTCTCCAGCACATATATCTGGACATGTCTGAGAGCAAGTTGGATCTTTTTTTTACGCAGATCGCACAATTTGACTGGGAATTACATAAACTTAAGATCATCGGACACGACAAGCACTGTTTGCAGTCCTCGCAGGCAAAGTGACCCTCCTGACAGCCGTACGTAAAGTGGACGTGCTTTTTCTGACACCCACGAGCACTTTTGTGGGCAAGATATACTGCAAACATAGCCGTTAAAGACATCGACGCAGTGGTGCAGTTTTTGTCTGGCATGCATTGTGGGCAAGTGCCTGGACATTTAAGACAGGTTGTTTTGTCAAAGGAGTATTCCTTTTTTATAGACTGAATAGCTCACGTCTAAATATTGAAATGTTAAACAGAATATGTTTGTGGTTTTCTTTATAACGAACAGCCGTATATGTAAATGTATTAAATCTCGTAGCAGTAGTACTGATAGGAAGATTAGCATTACTAATACTCTCTTCGTGCCACAAGTTATAACACACGAAGTAACAATCTAAACTATTAACAAACATATTTTTTGAAAACGAATCAAAATTAGCAAATTCTGAACTTCGTATCAGTTTTTCTCACGTTTTCTAAACACAATTACAGGAGGTTTAAAGTCAGATGAATTCAAACAGAATGGTACACAATTGTAATCGTATGCTATCAAACAATGTATTAGAAAGACTCCTCAGGGTGAAAGTTGTGCAGGGAAGCATGAACGTATTGTGTTTGGGACATTGTTCAGCAACATAAATCGAAATCAAAACCGCACAATGTGCAATATTCTTCCGTTTTGGTTAGTTCTTTCACTCTTACAATGCTTATTTATCGGTAGTCATGGCCGGAAGTTTAATATAAATTTATTCATTAGTCGTGTCAACAAAATATTAGCCGAACTTGTACGTTTCACTTTATCCGAAAGTCCAGTTAGAACTAGATTCACATTATTATGTAAAGTCTTAGGAACAGTAACAGATAATTAAACTCTCAGTTGATGTTCAGCAGGTTTAAGAAGATGCATTGTCGCGATTTTAGAAGAGGTTTATGTTTTTTCTCGTTTCCTCAATTATTAATAAAATATGTTGCTATATTTGTCAGCAGTCACGCTGTCTCTGTTTATGTGAAATAAATCTTAATACAAAGCTAAAGCTTACATAATTACCCGATCTTTCGCCTATTTAGAACGAAACACAATTAGCCCGTATCATCATCACTGATATCCAGAAATGCGTATCCATATTATTGTTGTTCTATTACAAAAAAAAATACATAACACGCATGCTTAGTTCCGATAAAAGGTCGACATTTCCGACATACATTTGTTGTGTTGTTGTTAGTTGCTACATTTAAATCCGACAAAGATACTACTTCTGCTACTACTGGAACTCTTAATATTACTACAACTACTACTACTACTACTACTACTACTACTACTACTACTACTACTACTACTACTACTACTACTACTACTACTACTACTACTACTACTACTGCAACTATTACTACTACTGGTACTACTACTAGTAGTAGTTACTAACATTGCAACTGACAAAATGGTTTCAAGAATATCCGTGTGTATATTATATGCATACAGTAACATCCTTAGATGCGACCAACGTAAGTTGTCGAGAAATGTTTGATCTCTTCTTTGTAGATATGTGCACTACTTCGTATGTGTGTGGATTTCACCGAGAGTGTGAACATTACATGCTTCTTTGCCTTGTGTTTGAGTCTGCCATAGCTTGTTAGCACTGGTGTATCAGGTAGATTCAATTCTTTAGTTCGATGTGAGACGATCAACCGGCAAAAGGAATGAGGCGGTGTTTAACGTGTGGGAAACAAGCATCCAATTCGAATTGAAATGTCAATTACTTCAACCGTATTAAATCGCAATTGAAGTATCTGTCTTCATCTTCTTTTTTTATTAAGTAAAGTAAGAAAAAAATAATTTATGTTATTGCATTTAAAGATTTTGATATTTGACATATTCGCTGACAAACCCACGCGGTTTCAGGATATGAATGTGTATTGTTTTTTTGGATAACACTTAATTACTGGCGCATATATAACAATACGTGTTGCCTCTATGTTATGGATGCATGCTTTGAATAAGAATTATAGTGTATGTACTGAAGTAAATCTTGTTTTTTTTTAATTCAGCCTACCATTAAATGCTGACTGGTAAATGGTTGATACGAAACCGTATGTTGACATCTGCAACTGATGCCATTGGATTTACAGATTGTTCGGTTAACAGAGTGTTATTTAATACGCCACATACTATCACGTATACACCATGAATTAACATCGTATTTTGCCAAAGGTTATTGAACAAAAATGCCTTGTCTTAAAAGGAAATGCTTAAGGCAATCACTGATGTCATTTAGAAATGTCATCAAATTTATTGTAGAAGGTTTCTTAATGCATACATGGAAGCATTTATAATCAAGTACACATTGGCGATAAAGATTACATCATTTATTTTCATACAATTAACGACTTTGCACAAACCTTATACAGTTTTTTTTCTGAAAATTGAATTACAAAATATTAATTTGAAATAATCAAAAATTGATACCTCTTATGTGTTTTTGTGCAAGTTTTCTGAACGAGGCAATTTAAGGGACCTATAATATAAGGGCGTTTACTTTATATTTGCAATATATTATCGATTACTGATATAGTGGCTGATGTTAAGATTTTTTTTTTAAATGACGATCTCCCCACATATTTAAGCTCGTTTAAAAAGCATCGATATTGAGACGACATTTTACAAACAAATACAGTTGGTACGTAATACTTTAATGACACCATAGTTTTATCATTAAAAGCCATGACGAAGTCTGATTTTGATTACCTATTTTTTTTATTTTTTTTTGACTAAATTAAATTCAGTGGAGTGAACTACATTTTTCTTTATGTATTATAATAACTTGTTTTCTAATCAGAGGAAGGAATTAATTGACCAAACTGACATTGAAACAGCACTTATATTATCAAATTTGCTAACACTCAGTTTGATCTAACAATCATTTGGTTTTAGATAAGTATGTTTAGGTTTAGAATTCCCCCATTACATAGAAAACATATTTTACACAATATTGATATTTGAGGTCAGTCTTTACATTCTTTACTCTGTCTTCTAATATATGTAAATACTTTCCAGGTATCAGGAAATTATTGGGTAGGACCAATCATTGTCTGACGCTATATCTTAAGTTAGTGTTTCGTAGTCCATCATGACGACTACAAGCCCAGTTACTATAAGATAAACCATCGTTCTACAAATCAATTGTGTTTCTTGTCACAAATGTACACAGACCGTTATATGTTATTATTTAAGATTTTACTAACTTCTATCTGTATTGAAATACTTATAAGGGACCATACATAACTTAACTATCTAATGCATTCGAGAGTTATATTTGCAGTTTTGTAGCTGCCAGCTGTTTTTGTGCAAGATACGCATTGTCACAGTCTTCCGTATGAATATAACGCATTGGACCCACTATTGCATCACGCATTGCAAACAAGCATGCACACACGTAGAATTTCCCTGATCTTTATGATCCTCCTTTTGTTTATAAACATACTTATTTAACCATTGTTATTATTATATAACCATACAAGATGAACGTGGATAAAACGCGTGTAAAATAGGTCATCAATGTACGTGTCTGACTTCGTGACGTATTAATTGGATACTGACAAGTTTATCTGGAAAGGCTTCATCCGGCGCATACAGTAGCAGAAAACTGAATAAGTCGACATTTCCTGAACTGATCGCCATTAACCTGGATGCATCCTATCACGAGTTTGGCTCATATTACACTTACAAGAAATGTGTCAGTTTTCTGGACATGCTAAAATGCTGACCATGGCCTTTAATTCTTTACTATAGAAAATATGCTTTTCGTGGTTATCGTTATTATAACATCGTTATTATCTCAATCAAATCTTATTAACTTGAAATGTAAATGTTCATGATATGTCTCATTATAAGATTCGCCGGAATTTTAATTGCATTGTAGACAGATCTAACACGCAGAAATGCTTTTATAATGATAATGGTACATTGTTAAGACCCTCCTTATCTATTGAGATAGTGAAATCAATCGATGTTATCTGAATTAAACTGTAATGCCATGTGCACTCAAAAATATTATGTACTTTACGTCGCAATGTTTTAATGACGTCAGAACTTTAATGATACGTCAACGTTTGAGCATTTTCTATTCAAACATATATGTTTACTCTTCATTGATTGTTTTTAAAAATAGAGACCAGAGGTATATAAAATCGGTTTAAGCGCTCTAATCGGTTCGTTTTCCTAAATATTTAATTTGACTTGCCTGTGATAATATGTGTACAGTGCCTTTTTGACATGTTGGTATGCTTTGCAAGACATACACGACTTCATCATATATTCTTATCGATGATTTGAATGCTTATGCAGAGATATTGCTGTAAAAAAACAAATCCCTAGCGGCTTGTGTTCGAGTCCAGTTCGGGGCAAAGGACCTTATGTGGGAAGGTCGTCCAGCTGACCTGCAGTGGAATGGTCCCTTCATTCTGACAATTGTCTGGATTAATTATCCATCAACGAAGCGGAATACCACACAAACAGAGATACCGCGTAGGTTTTTGCATTCCTGATCCTTACAATACTTGGAACACTCATGTTCGCAACGATCAGCATAGACTCCATCAGAGCATGCCGTACACGAGCCGCCTGTAAAGAAGCAATTTCTACCACGACGAAACTGATCGGTTGTTTAATTACTCCAAGTTGTTCAGTTTATTGAACAGACTAAGCCAGATTTGTGTCCATATACCCCGTCTTTACTGTCAAAGCATTGTCCTGATAGTTCTTTTTGCAAATCTACGTGTTAAGGAAAGGGATCTCTTTGCGATTTACAAAAACGGTATTCATGAGACCATCCAAAATGTCCTTTATATAGTTAAAGTACCAGCTCAAAATACTTTGACAATGTATATTTTCCAAACAGATTGTTGTAAAAAGTTTCGAAGTTTTTGAAGTTACACTATATTTATGAGTTAAAGTTGTGTATGCCTGACACAATATTTGTCATTCTTTGTGCACAAGCTGGGATCGTAACAGCTGTCTTGCAAACCCTATTATTTGTCTTGAGCATGTACATTTGAAGGGAGTAAATGAATAGTGTTTTTATTTATCAAATGAAAACAACTGCTTTCCATTTTTTACTTCGCCTATCAATACAAAATGGGTGTTGTTTTTTTAAGGTGATAAATATGACTTTATAATTTAAAATTATTGTTGTCTATATTAAAGTCAAAATAGTTAAAAAAAGTTAAAGTAAAATAACGCGATTTGTAAAGTATTGCAGAAAAAATGGTATGTCAATATATATTTGACCAGCTATTGAGAGTCATTGCATTATGTTGCGGTTTATAAAAATGCAAACATGAACTCCTAATCTTACTTTTATTTAAAATTACACTAAGGAACATATTAGGAATCCCCTCACAGCGTTAGCAAAACATTACAACATTTACAAGTGCAAGTTGCTTTCAATATCACTGATGAATGATAAACAGCAGTCATTCCAAACAGATATATTGTTTTTTCTGTGTATACTATTTCGATACTACAGTTGCAATTCACTGGTACAGAGTGATCTATCATTATCCCTAATAAAAACATTGCTCATATGCCTAGATATTTTTAAAAGGGAATTACAATTATTATTTTAAGTGGTACTCATATTGAACATAAACATATTCAACATATTAACAGTATAAATATTTCCCCTCATTAAGCAATCTAGACAACTACACGCACTGAAAAGGTAGAGGGTTATTTATAGAAACGTGTGTTAGCAAGAAATGGACGAGTGAACAACTTCTTTGTTTCTTGTCATCCCTTTTCCAGCGGCTCTTTAGAACAAATTTCAGTCGGATGCACAGAACCCAAAGCAAATGGTAGCTCTCTACTAAAACAAGTATCCACATCCGAAGTTTCATGGTAAATTACTGAGAATGGTATAGAGAATACTGACTTACATATTGCTAGCATATACCATTGTTCAAGGACAATATTTGTTTTATTGTATTATTTGACAATGTGGTCATGTCTATTAAAATATTCTATATGACAAGGTGGGTAGATGGTGAAATTTGCTTATGTTTCAGCTTTAGTTTTAAATGCATATAATAGGAAAGTTTAAAATATGAGTTATTACAGAAAATGCAATTCAGTACACGCAAATATTCAGTTATGTCAATCATTGTCCCTTTAAAACCTAACAAAAACATAATCCTTATGTAATTTATCCATGCATTTTTGCAAAGTGTTCCTAACAAAGTATATACTCAAGACATACATACAAAAGATATGAATAAAAAAATTGCCAATGATCTTCTTCTTCAAAATAGTTTTTATAAGAAATGTATTTTATAAAGAGGAGACAATACAACTTAAGATGTATTTTTTTAATTAAGCGGTTAAATTTACTGTTTTATATATAAACATAAATATATTTTGAGAGGTGGTCTTCTTTTATGAAGTCAATCGATATTTACACAAGCACACCCACAGACGGAAAAAAAGATGTATGTGTTAAGGCCTTCTAAAGGGCCCACTTTAACACAAGTGTATACTGTATTGTACAATCATAAACGTTGAGAGTCCTTGATTCTTATCTCTGGCATCGAGGGCTAGTACGAATTATAGTAGAAATAACAAATGGAGAACTCGGCAAAACTCGGTAACTGGCGCACACAATGTTCTTATCTTGGGCAAAATACGTGTGTCCAATATAAAGAATGTGTTTGTATGAGAAGACAAGTCATATTGTGCACAAGCACATGCACACATTTCAGGAGTAAATAATGAGTTGTTAACCTCGTTAACTTTTACCATCATATTAATTTTTCGCTGCTGATCAA
This sequence comes from Sinonovacula constricta, assembly GCA_007844125.1. Taxonomy (NCBI): domain Eukaryota; kingdom Metazoa; phylum Mollusca; class Bivalvia; order Cardiida; family Solecurtidae; genus Sinonovacula; species Sinonovacula constricta. Next base: position 10,365,069 of record CM017570.1, read on the forward strand.
CATAAGCATTAATAATAAAACACTTGATATACTTGTCGGTTAATGCAGGGAAGTCGTAATAGTTTGATAGTGAGTGATATTATAAACAAGGCCATGATGCGTTTAATATCTGTGAAAATTTTGATAGGACCTTTTCTCATTTACCTATTCTCATTTATGAACATATTTGCTGCTGTATGTTCCACAAAATAACTCTGTTAGTGTCAACAAATGTATCACAAAACGAACCTTGTTAGCATTCTAAATTACTTTCAAATGATAACCAGTATTACAATATGACTGTCTTGTAAATCGTATTTGTTTACTATTGTATGGTTCATATGTACCCTCTATTGTGCAAACTTTATTTACCACTGTCACTTAACATTGTTTATCGATTAGAAGTCATGCGGTCACCTAATTTTAAATGTATGTTACTGTTGTTTGTAAATAAAACAATATTCGACATAATTAATAGTTTTGTCTAGAAAAAAGTATTATTTATATTCATTTTATTATACAGACAGAAATTAAACATGAACACTATTGAATTAAGATAAACCATTAAAAGCACACACACACACATGTTTTTGAATGTCAACACTATATTAAATGTAATAAATCACGCTTGTTGCATGACATGAGGACAATAATGATTACTAACTCATAGAAAACGGAGACCAACAAATAACGCCATTGCAACATAGAACGTCTTACAAAAACATAAAACTTATATACAGAATATATTAAAATGTATTGCTTATTAAATACAATAAATCAAACTACTATAAATAAATCACGTTTTGAAAGACATTCCTTTGTGCGTCCTAGAATATCAGTAATCATAATATGATCATACTATGTTTTACTGATTTCAGATAGGAGTCATTAATCTTCCTGTTTTAACGTTTCGTATGTTTCTTACACCGACGTAAACGATATCATTAATTATGCAGAAAGGAAAATAAGGCTAATGAAATAGTGCATATATGTAATGTAAGCAATTGTTTGTGCATTTGTTATGTTGATTGTGTAATAATCATATTTTAAGACGCGTATATTTAAAGGGAGAGTTCCAAATATTAAGAACAAAACTGAAAGTTATTTGATTTGTACTTTGTACATCTTCGTAGCAGCTTTAACTAGGACAGTATTTAAACAACGTCAAGTCACAGATTAGGATGTATCTAACCATCAACATTGAACGTGTAAAAAGCGCCACACTTTAAGTTTTTCAAAAGAGCAAGATGGCGCCATTAGTGTGACTCTGTAAAACCGATTTAAGCACCCCTGTTCTTAATTGTTTTGCCAACTGACAGTTCAAATACGGTATGGTTAGGTTTACACTCTTTGTTTAATGACTCGTCACATATTTTTGTGTGACGTTTTCAATTTTAAGTATGGTTGGAATTTATTCAAATAGAAATTCGATATATTTCCTTTTTAGGAAGAATTATATATATGTCGTGCGCTTGCGCGGCGATAATAACCCTCAAATTACAAATTGGAATATACCTTCACGAAAATGCATAATCCGATCACACAATACTACATACTTAACCCGTATTTTAAGGATAATGGGATTTAGTATACATGTATTCAAAGCTGACGGTACCTTACATAAACATACTTTGAAGGAAGAAACTCTATGTACAATAGCGATTAGTAAACTTCATGCATGCAAAGTGTATGCCTCCATATACTTCGGAATTACATCATACATCATACACTGCTCGCAAAGATATATTGGACGGATAATTCGACCCGAAGCACATTCATTCAACACGCTTGGCATTATTGTTTCCATGGAGTGTACACACGGAAGTGCAGGTTTGCTCACAGATAAGTTGTTCCAAATAACTGTTGTGTCTGAAACAAATACATTCGATTACACGATGCATTAAACAAGTTTAATTAGTCAATGTCAAAAAAGAACAAAGCAACAACAACAACAACAAAAACAACAACATCAAAACAAAAACAACACGCACACAAACACAAAAGAGGGTATGAATAAACCCCCGTTTATGTTATGTTACCCCCGATTCGACAATCGATACGCGCAAAAGTTACATATATTCGGTGTTGTTAAACTTGACAATGCAGTAATATCACAGATTTCTTTAAGTGTCTTCTTATTTTTTTTAACAGTTTTAGCTGGCCGTGTTTCAAAGTTGACTGCTTTGCGTACTTCTGTAAAACTGGTCAATCTTAAAACAGCGATATGTTATTATTTTATACCAATGACAAAACAGATAGGAACGAGTCATATTTTCCAAACCACAAAATAATTGCAACGAATGTTGACATGCATGATACGTGCATGTTATATTATTCGTGTAATATAAATGTAACACACATTGTTGTAGGGTACAGAAATGTAAATCTGAATTCATTGATGTTGGAAACATCTTGAACTATTCCAAAGGAGTAAGTAAACTATCAATAAAGAAGAAGACATATACATACCTTTATCAACACTACTATGACGATCCTGGTAAAAACGACAACGTTGCCAACGATAAGGCTGAACAGACTTGTTCGGGGTCGTGAATCGTGCCTGCAACTAAACAAAAAACATGGTTGAGAGATGATGGCTAAAGCCATGTAATTCCCATCCGGCCTATCATATGTGCAGTGTCCGTACACATAGTGACTCATACTAAACACATAATGCAAATCAATAAGAAATGTATAACTTTAACTTAAAACTTGAGTCCTTTTCATTTCTAAGCAAATGTATGCCACAGTTTATATTAGCTACACTTTGATATGCACTAATAAATTAAAAGCATGTGTACATTGTATAAATAATCACATTTAACGTTACATGTCATATCACATAGAATACTATTCTTGAATATAAAAAAAAAATCGGTGATTACGGTAATGATATATGTGTTGATGTAGATAGGGGTAAAACGTTAGACGTACTACCCTGTGTCTGGCTGCAGTGGATGACATCTATGTTTCTGAAGTTTCGAGTAACGATGAATATGACAACATCGAAGACATCACCGGACAAACACAATGGCCCGGCATTTCCACCTTCCACCTCACGGACGCTGCAAGTGACTTCACATTTGTTAAGGCTGACCATGTTTTGACATGTGTAGTGACACTCATATCTCATGGCCGTTGCACAAAGTAAAGCTTTGTCAGTACGGGCGACCGACGTGTCCAATGCAGAATGACTCGTGGTTTGAAGGCAATTTCCCTTTGATGAACAGCTCTGTTGTTCAGTATGTAAATGGCACATGCTGTTGTCGGTTTCCTCCCAGATACCACATCGGCCATACTTGTCAGGAACGTTGTATGTTTCATTAGTCACGGGACACTTAAACAAACAGCGACCATCTACTGGACCGTAAAATCCATCTTCGCAGGAATGGCAGTTGTTGGTCGTATTGCACAACGTACAAACATACGGGCAGGCTTTTCATTGTCCAGCAAATGGGAAATATGAATCTTGGCATTGGTTGCAGTTGGAGACAGAGTCGCATAAGCTACAGCCATGTGAACACGCCTTACATTTACCATCGAGCAGAATATATGAATTTTCGCATTGTAAACAAGTAGCTGAAGATTTGATGCACCGGGTGCAGTGATCAGGACACGATTTTTCACAGGTTTCACAGAAGTGCCTCTCTTCGCACTGGACACATATTGTATTCGATTCGCATATCGTGCACTTGTCTGGACAAAATAGACATTCATTTTCTTCTCTGCCGTACTCGCCATCCGGGCAACCATACGTACAGTGGCCATAGTCCTTGTGACATGTCTTTTTTCATCCGTCTTTGCAAGGGTTCTAACTGGCACTTGGTGCAGTTAGTGTCTGAGACACAATGTGTACAACCAGGTGGACACGGTTTACATTGTCTGTCCTGCAGAAAATATGAGTCCTGCATTGAAAACACGTACCAGAAAATTTGTCGCATCCGCTACAATAGTTAAGGCATGCTTGTCGGCATATTCTGCCATACCAACCCTCGCTACAAGCAATACAATGTGTTGAAGATTCGCATACAGGGCATTGATCAGGGCATTGTCGACATAGGTGGCCATTCTGTGTACCGTAAGTTCCATCCAAACAACCATGGAAACAATGTCCGTACACTTTATGTCAGTCACTGTCAGACCAAGTTACACATGTGTACTCACACACTCAGCCATAGAAACCCTTCTTGCACACTGTGCAGTTGGTATCAGAAACGCATGCTCTGCAGCTGATAGAACGTGGATGGCAGTCCCCGTCAAAGAGGTAATGGTCTTGGACACATTCTACAGTGGGTTCAACTTTAGCCGCAACTGGAACATAGCATAAGTGTTAATATGCATACATTAGACGAAAGCCATAGCTGAGTATATGTTAACATTTGGCCTGATGTGAAGCAAAACGTAATAGGAGACACACAAAACATATATTGTCATAGGATTATCTTTACACACTCTCTAAGTTTAATCTATCTGGCCCTGTAACGCTATACCTCAGGACGCCTTATACAAGTTGCAGTAATATTAATAACGTGTAGCTTTGTTGTTGTTTTGTTATGTTTTGAATTTTAGTTTGCACCTTTGAATTGACGATGTTTATATATCGTCATGTTAACGTCCGATATTTTACCGATTAGAACAAATACCTGTCTCATTCATTTGAAACCTTTTGATACTAACAGTCGATAGCACTGGCGACTCTCAGGCCCACAGTTCTAAATTTCTGCAAGGAAAACTAGCTCTCAGACAGCACACGTCACACAGTTATCAAATTGGTTAATATTTCCAGGGTAGGTAGTTGCACTGAAAACGAAATATTAACCAAACGGAGTTAAAGTTAACAGACTCTCTCTTTACCATTTTATGTTAACAAAGAATGGATGCCATATCTTTGCTGTGTACCTTTTAGGTGCACTGGAGATTTTACCTTGTCTAAAGAGGGGTAATAAGGAGAGACGTGCGGATGGATCTGCAGTATTTTGCTTATATCATGGACCTAAATCAATTGTACACTGCACCTTCGTTTTTGGGTCGTTGAAAGAACTATCAACGCTTTATTGGCATACATGATGCTCGGTGCAAAGACATGATGCGGTGCACGCGTTCACGAAGAAATGTCAAGGAAAAGAATTCCAATAGCTACGATACAGAACCCCATAATTCCCAGAAAACTATCCAATGCATGCTGCAGCCGGACCCCAGACAGAACTAGTTGAACTTTTATTTCAAATTGTTGCACCCAGTGATGTAAATGTGGGTAGTCGTGACACACATATTTACGTCATGTATTTATTTAAGCTTTAGGATATCCGAGGTCGAGATGTCGAATTGTATCATTTCTATTTATACACGCTATGTGTTTGCGAGAAGAGAGGAGAAGGAGCTTCTATGGGGCCAGAAGTCTGAGTCTGCCTTGAGCATTATTGAAATTGGTAGAACAATCAGATTTGGAGTGACTACTCTGCATGTGTCTTTCTAGTGTCCACATCAGGTTTCTGAAACAGATTAAATGGTTGAAAAAATAGTATGTGTCGTATGGAGATAAAATGCAGAAAGCATGCAGGAAGGGCAACAATATACTTAAGGCTTTTGGAAGAAAACGGAAAACAAATCATTGCAGTTTTGTTTAGGTTTTAATGCTTTGATTGTTACCTCAGGTGTGTTTTTGTGCATTTTAGCCCCTATATTAAAGACGATTTGCATCATTAGTCTAGACACACACAATTTGGGCGCGAAGTCAGCGGTCCCTGCTTGGGCCTACAGTAGTCTGTTCTAGGCCTTAAAGCTGGAGAGTGTGATTGCCTACAAACCGAACAGGTTACACCTACGAGATAAGTGCGATTAGTTGCCATGCATCCTTACTATTCGCAACAAAAAGAGCGGTCACGACTTGAGCCAAGGGCAGCTGGCTCCATCCCTGCTGGCTATCTAATGTGCCTGCGTCGTTTATTCCTAAAACACAAGAACAAGTTTCCACTGTGGAACAAACGGACTGAGAGAAGCTTGTCCTTAAATCTAATAGTTTAAAAAAGAACACAGAAGAAAAGAAAACATAACAAACACACAAACAAAAACACGCAACTTTAAAATATATCATACTAATATTTACAGCTCATGAACTAAAAAAAAACAACAACAAAAACTGGCTCACAAGGAAAAGAAAAAGAGCCGTCAACAGACATCTTACTGACCAAATTTAATACATACTATTGTTGAGTTCGCTTACAAATATCCTAGTAAAACATCAGATTGAAATAACAAGAAGTAAAACTTAAGGATCAACAATGCCATCTTGATAAAACAATACACGCTAGATTTCGCGGTCAATTCTGCCGGATATGTGTGTTTAGCTTTTACCGTAAAACAACAATAGTTGAGACTTAAATTAAAAGTACTTCAACTTATACGACACAACCTAAAACCAGTATCAAAAGAAATACAACAAGTTACTACCGTGGACAATCAGCGAACAGGTAAAGAATAGAGCCAGGAGATTCATGTTCCAATACATTTTCAGTTAATTCGTGTTCTGTAGACAAACATGCACACAAACATGTAATGTAAAATGTATTATAAATATTTTACTAAATTTAGTTAAATTTAGCGAAAGTGTACATGATATATCCTGCTAGGACATTTTTGATGGTCTCACAAACACGATTGGCACTGATACACAAAATAAAGTTGTATTTATTGTCGCTGCCTTGATATAGTTTAAGTCGAACAGCAACAACAACAACAACAACAACAACAACAACAACACACCATGAAAACTACAATTATAAATTATCAGGCTTCTAAGAAACCAAACCGTTAGATTACAATCATAATTTACCCTCTTGTGGATGATGCAAACACATACAATTTATGTCGAGTGTATAACACTCTTTAGCTGTTTAATTAAAGACAATAATGATATATAAAGGCTCTATATCATTTGAATAAACCAACAGTAAGCAACTCGAAAGTGAACCAAATCATTAAACTCTTAAACAATTTTAAATTACTGAAAAGCCTACTTCTACCCAGGCGTAAATTGGGGCTGATGATATTGGATGAATGCCATAAATATTCAATTAACGTTTTAGTGAATTTAACTTCTTCTCTTTTCCATATTACATTAAATTGTGAAATAATCGTCATTTTCATAATATATATTTAACAAATAATACATGGCCTATAGGGCAATATGCAAGTTTACGGACTGGTTGGTCAGACTGAGGAAGGAATATGGCCCGAAGCGCAGCTGAGGGCCATATACCCTCCGAGGTCTGACCAACCAGTCCGTAAACTTGCATATTGCCCGCAAGGCCATGCTTTATTTGTTATATTATACCGAATCTTTATCCTTTCATTCCTTTTGTTGCTTTCATTTTAGTGTGATTTGCTTTTAAATAATTGTATTTTTTCAGTGTTTGAAATATCCCAAACCCTAGTCGTTTTTTTTTTATTTTGAAGCGATGCAGCAAAAAAAAAAATCATGCTCTTCTTTTTAATATTCCATTTTTGTTGATCAAATGAAATAGTAAATGCTACTAGACAAAAGACTCGGAATTTTAGAATTTCGTTCGTGTAGGTTTTAAAGGAAGAATCGTGGCTTTTTTTTCCCTGCTAAATATGTTCGGAAGAGCTTCAGTTTTGTTGCGGTTTTAGTGTTTTGGAATCCTTAGATTCGGTGAGTTTAACTAAATCTGTCTCCGATAAAGAGGCGATATCGTCTGTTTGTTTATATTGTCGTAAAATTCGCACGTCGTGAAAGTCGCGTTTAAACAGTCAAACAAACTGGATGACGTCATAAACAGTCAATATAAGAATTATGGACCGGGTAGCCGGTCAATATGCGATTTATGGACTGGATGACGTCATATTAAATATAGAAGGGCGTATGCAAATGAGGTATTATATATATATATATATATATATATATATATATATATATATATATATATATATATATATATATATATATATATATATATATATATATATATGTGTGTGTGTGTGTGTGTGTGTGTGTGTGTGTGTGTGTGTGTGTGTGTGTGTGTGTGTGTGTGTGAACAGAACAAAACAGAACTTTATTTCATCCAGGTATACATGGTATACAGCATGGAGATATTTAACAAAGATGATATCAAATATCTAGCAATATATGCAGTACATTTGCTCAGAAACAAGTAATATATCAGAATATTAGTGATATATGAAATCAACTGAGTGAGGAGCAAGATAAAGTGAAAGTGGGGGAGGGGGGTGGGGGAGAGAAGTTATGAGACATAATCAAATGCGAAGCATGGATATGAAGAATAATAAAAAATAGCCAAAGAAGTGCCGGTGTACCGTGTCGAAAAGATATGCTTGTATTGTATCGCAGGGTGTGTATGTTAACATAATATAGGTGGTAAGTATGATTTGTAATAGCAAATAACAATACACAAAACAGCTTGGGTACACCGTACTTATCATCTTGATAACAGGTTAGCGTCGTAACTCTTTATCCCATTATACTGTTGGTTATTAATTGTAGTATTTTTAGCTACACCAACGTAAAACTACATATTTTAGTAGTTGTCACAGATGCATTATGTTCTTACATGTAAAGAGGAGGAACAGGCATGCCTGTAATTTTCACTCTGTGAGTGTTAATGACACGTGTTTATAAGGCGCATTGGTTTATCTGGGATAAAAGGTTAACAGCTCATTTATAAAGCTGCACAGATACATGACAGTTATGTACGGTAGGCAAAGTGGACAGCGGGTGTATGTGTGTGTGTGTGTGTGTGTTTGGTGTGTGTGCCGCGACTTGTTGTCAAAGTACGGTTGTTTGACGAGATTTGTGCAAACATGACCTTTAGCTATTTGGACCAAAGTAGACGTCCAGCTATTTTGGTAGGTCCCAAATTCACGTCTTGTTAGAACCACCGGCGCCACGTTAGATGGAGGCCCTTTTATGTCCTTCGCACCGAACGTGGCTGGAATCCAAGCGATGAGATGCTAAACACTCAGAGAAAGTACGAGTCGGCGAATCCACCACTACGCAACGAGAGCGCTACCCCAAAATACTGATAATTAGATTCAATATGAAGTTATGTAGTTGCAGACTTACCGCGATGTTTTCTTGACAAACTAAACTATGCGTTTACAAGCGTGTATACGTGTCTGGCGTGTAGGTTAAATTGTGTTTGTTTAATAACATCGCATCGAACTAATTATGTCCATGAAAGCGAAAAACAGTCATGGGAGTCAAGTATTATGTATATCCAATAGCATACGGCAGGTCAACGTGATAGCAACCGTTATTTATTCCTTCTCTGCCTACTAGACTCGTACCAGTAGAGATCCAAGAAGACACATGCGTTACAATTCCGCACCTGCTACTCTACCACTTAGCATATTTATGTATTAAATATAAAACAATATTGACGAATAGTGTTGGAACCTGTATCAAAATTGAAAATCCATTTAGATGTATTTGATTAACTGCAAATAACATATGCTTAAATACTGTCAATAACTGTCCTGATGTAATATATAATATTGGCATGATAAGGCAAATAATAAAACAGTCTCAACCGCCTTCCGCAATAAAATGAAAAAATGTTGCTGTAGACATGTGTGATGACAACAACAAGACTAATAACTCCTCCTCCACCAATGCCACCAATACTTTCGGGTCTTTTGACATAATGACACACACCAGTGTCTTTGTAACACACGCCATCCTCACGATCTTCTTGGCAATCCTAATCGCAAAGGTATCCGTGTTTACCGGTGATACATTCCGCACAGATATGTTCGGCGGCGCAGTTCTTACACCCAAGGCATTCCAGACAAAACCTGTCCTGCGATACAGCAAAGAGAACATCGGCAGCAAATGACGGCGTTATTGAAACCGTATTTTAGGTAATAACTATCCTGACATTCAGTGCAGTGACTTTTGACTGTCGGACGTACACGAAGTACAGCACAAAGGGCTCAGACTGCACGGTTCAGCAGATACATCGTATCACTCTACCAAGATGTAAATGTAGCTCAGGACGAAAAAGAAACGCATGCGTTCGGACAAGAGTAGCAAACACTGACAGACTGATAATATCCTTCTCTGGATAGTTCATACTGACTTTGAGAGGAGCAGACTTCACAGCCGAGTTGGCATACAAGCAAAGACCATCGGACAACATATATTATGTTATACATGAAGAACAAGTTAACCCAAGATTACATGATTTTCATTCTCGCCGAAATCTAAAGCACTTTGTTTCTGACAGAAATAATTCATCCTGACAAGAAATGCAGTTTGTTGCAGACAATCATTTCCACCATTCAGCTTCGAACGCAAGGCATACTGTTCCTGACAAAAAGTATCCGTCCTGACAAGAACTATATATATTGTCTGATACAAACACGACTTACATTCTTGGATGCATTTAAGACACATCGTTCCTGACAAGCAGTATCTATGGAAAAAAACAACAAGAGATACAGTAAGGTTCAGACATGCACATTTGACATAGACTTGGGCAGTTTAATCGACACTGGCCGAATTCACTTATTGACAAGTTACCAAGCTTGCATTGTGTACAGTTGGAAACCAGCCCTCCCCAACCCCACCCACAAATTGTATAATTGTTAAGAAAATAAACAGTATACCAATACGTTATGCAATTTTGTGTACAATTGTTGCGACGTTGCGACATCTACCCCGTGGTATCCATCTTTACACTGGCCCTCGCAGGAAGCTGCACACAGGGTTGCTGGTGCTGACAACATTTCTGAGACTCCCTTATCAAAGTAAATGAATATATAATATATACCACCCAATTAAAATAGACGTCATCAAACAGTTATATGTACAATTCTTTTCTTTGTAGAGTAGTTATTTTAACACATACAGCTCAATGTCGAAAATGAATTAAAACAACTTATACAGGACATTAAGTTCAATGCCTGTGATTATATGATCTACACCACCTTAGCAATGGTAAACCCCATCGTTTACATACACTTGCATGTCATGTTCAAAGATGCAAAGGCCACACTGATGAATAGTAGCAACTTCATATGTAGATAAAGGACGTGGGCTTAATACAGTACTATCTTTTTAAACATGTTTTAATGACGTTGTTTTTTTCTTTTGCATCATATTTGACGATGGAGATCTTCAAATCACTGATTACCAAATAAAGTAGCATGCGTTTTTTGTATAATTAAGTACAAATTATATCGATAAGTAGGTTTAGTTGTGATTATAAGGTATGCAAGTTTTACAGCTAGATGTTGAATAAGAATATATGTATCAATGGAGACATGGGACAAGACAACTTTAACTCATTGAGCCCTACAGCCAATAAACCAGTCATACGCTAGAGGCATTTCTCCAGTCATCCCCTTTACCTGATGGGGGTCTCATCTGCCCCACATGCCTAGACACATCTGGTGTGGATTACCGTTCAGAGGAAGATAATGGGGATGGTTGTTTACATAACACAATAAACATTGTATTAAGGAAATACTCTAAAAGGATATTTTCACATACTTGTAGCACAGAAAGTGCTTTACACAACCAAGTAATTTTTAACACGGTATGAGAAGAAATAATTCAGAAAAGAGTGAAAATGACTGAAAGCTGAAGAACACGTAAGATTGATACTATGAAATTAACACATTTTAAATTATTAAAATGGGATATTAATGACCTCATCAAGTTTTTAACATTTTAAAAACGTAAATAACACTGCTTTATATAATATTTTATATAATGAGTAACTTAAAAACAGTCGGCCGTCTTTGATTTAAAGGTGCGATTTACCGCTAGTTTGAGAAAATAACGATCTTAAACTTCATATTAGATTGAAAACTTCGGCGATTTCCAAGAGTTAGATTTTGTCTTTTATCTAGTGACATCAGCAATTATCATATATTTATTGGATCTGACGCAGGTAATTCCACATATCCGCCGATACATATGTGTATAAGTAAGAATCTGAAAGCTAAAAGTAAGGCACGTTGCCCGTTTTTCTTTGTCTCGACATAATGTATTCATTGTGTTTACATCCAGGTTACATGAAATTCCGATATATGATGTAACGAGGTTTCTGATTGGCTAAGATCGAAGTATAAATTAATCGTTTGAAAACTACCATCGTATTTCAGCCGAGAAATGTTTCAAATTAGATGTGAATCAGAGGAAATGTCGCCGAGTTTTCTGTTGTCTCGCTACAATAAATGGAATAATAAAAATGATTTATGCCGGTAGATTTAAATTAAGATGACATTTGCATTTATGATACTGTGATGTACTTGATTGGCCGCGACTCGAAAGTGTTTGAAAACATGAGTTTTAACCAGCATATATGATGGACGTATTAACGCGGCGTTCGGCAGTAGCCGAGACATTTTCAGGGCCGCCTTAATGAGGCGTTCGGCGCCAGACACAGGTAAAATGCAACGCGATAAGTCGTCTCCCGGCATGAGGAGGCTGTTTTTCGTGCCGCTTTAATGCGTCATTCGGGTTCAATGAGTTAAGCAATTATTAAACGTTAAGCATCATTATCTTTTCATTATATTATTTCTATGGGTTATGCAAGATTAATAATATCATTGATCATGTAACATTTCTGACCTCGTTAAAAATCTTGTCAGAAAATGTAGTGCTGATTACAACAACTAGCAAATCCTTTGTTGTACTGTATGGCTTTTGATTGACCGTTTGCAGCCAACATCTTCCATCGTTGGCGTAGGTGCCCTTTATGGAATATGCGTTAGAACGCTGGCTGTTATTGTAGATATCTTGCCAGTCGTAACTTTTCTGATATATCCGGAGTATCTTTAGTAGAGATGGTCTTGTTCTTTTTCGAGCGGTTATAAGGTGCTACAGATTTATATCACGATCTCGTATATATTTTAGCAACTTACGATCTAACTCTTATATAACGAACTGAATTTAACTCCGAACCACGTGGGTAAAACAGGTTTTCTTTTCACTTGTTAGCTGTGTACTACTTCAAAGGTTTTAAGATTGTTATTCTTCAATATTTCTGAAATTAGTTTATTTTAAAGATTAGTTGCGTTATTAAATACATTAATTGATTTATTGAGATAATACGCAACAGTGAAGTGTGCAGCCTATGTTATTCCATGTGTAGGCCAATTATTCGATCATGTTTTCATTTCACTTTAAGTCAACGTGCGTATCGGATGCCCGGCATTGTCGTGTCTCAGATAATGTATTGTATTTTAAAATACATTATACGCTCCTTGATGTTTTGAATAAATGCTTTTCTTGTTGTTGTTGTTTTAATTTACACGATAACCGGATACGTTTTGAGACTACGTGTAACTTAAGTTTAAACATATTTCGGAAAATCAATGTTGGATTTCTGTCTCTTCATTTCGTTTGTAGTTCCTAGATAGGTTATTTAAACAGTGTCTTTATCTATTGCACGGTATTGTACAATAGGTACACGCCGTTATAATTGAATATGTCACTTGCGCATATATTATTTGTATGTCAAGTATAGTATTTTGACGTGCATTACTTATAGTCACTGTACGACACGAACCTTTGTTTCGGCGGTTGGTATTGTTTTCTAAAAGTGACTATTTGCCTTCCTGTCAAAATAATATTTACAATATTTACAATAAAAAGTCAGTAGCATACACAACAAGACAAGAAACAAGTTTTGATACGTTTTTTTACATTTGTTCATGTTTTATGTTGCTGTTTTTAAATTAAAACCCTATGATAAGAAAACAGTTTTAACAAAACTAAACTGAGTTGCGCGTGCATTACTTATAATTGCTGTTTTAGGTATAACCATTACATAACCGACGAACAGAGACGGAACTCTGGCTTTAAGAATAAGTGATACTCAACAGTAGTTATACCTTCACGGGGAGCATTTTATTACCACCATACTGTCGTCAGAAAATAGCAAATTTATCGTCAAGCGGAAGAATATACTTTTGCGAAAATATTTAAATAAAGTTCATTTTTCGTTTCGGCATTGTGTTTTGTAAATACGCATTGTTACATTGAATACATGTCATGTTCAGATAACACGAACTGATAAATGCATTAAGCAGCCTAGATAGAGCTGCAGACTAATGATTATTATTTTAAAAAGCCAAAGACCAGGTTATAATTTACTTTTATTTTTAAGAATGTTAAAGTAGCGTAAATACAGATACAGATATGCATGCAACAAAGCGCATTTCAATGAAATACATATAAGGAAAAGTGTAATAAGCAACCATGTCATTAATGTGCAAGCTTGTAATTATATATTGTATTGCACTATCAGACAAAAATAGCTGTGTTTTAAAAGAAAAGCAATAAGGAAAAAAACATGCATATATTTAGTTTAATTTTATAAACTGAATTATATAAACAAATATGAAATCTAAAGTCAGTAAACATATGACTGTTACGATATTCCCCTTGTTGTTTAATTATTATTATTATTATTATTATTATTATTATTATTATTATTATTATTATTATTATTATTATTATTATTATTATTATTATTATTAGTATTAGTATTAGTATTATCATTATTTATATTATTGTTATTATTATTATTATTATTATTAATATTATTATTATTATTATTATTATTATTATTATTATTATTATTATTATTATTATTATTATTTGTTTTATTATAATTATAACACCAAGGTCAGGACAAGGAGATTAGAATTTAAGAATTGGACGTACAGACAGTGGACGAATATAGGTCCTGGTTCCCGGTGTTGCTTTGCTGTTCTCTCCACTTCCCTGATGGTTTGCACCAGGGACTTGGCGCTGACTGGGACCTGGGCACCTGACGTCCAGCCAGTGTACTGAATATGTTGTACGGTTGACTCCTTGACGCCTTTCTGTGGTCAAAAAGACACCTTTATATATTCTTTACAATAATAATAATAATAATAATAATAATAATAATAATAATAATAAATAATAATAATAATAATAATAATAATAATAATAATTTTAATAAGAATAATTGTCAGAACAGACGTTGAGATATATTTGATCGAGAGTCAATGAATTCAGATGTTGCTGTTCTAATTTATTATATAAATCTTCTAATAAAAAGAACAACCTTAAATTCTAAAGAATGTTTCATACTCGTTTAAAATAAATAATCACAACTTCAAATATGCCGTGTATTTAAACGATTAACTAACATCAAAGAACATTGTTAAAGTGAATCTCATGAGCCGTTTTTAGATCAAGTGAGATACGAATAGAAAATGAAAAACAATAAAATATGTTTATTTTTAAATTTCAAGCGATGTGACTGTAAAATCGCAGCAACGAATGACCATGTACTGTTTAGACTAAGTTGCATTAACACATCACGTTGATACTAATAAACAACAACAACATGTATTCGTAGAAATCATCCACCCCTTAAACAACACTTAAAAGTACAATGGTTTATGTACATGCTAAAATATACTAAGTGGTCAGTACTGCAGTTGCAGCATCGTCCGTTCTAACTCAGTTAAATAATACTGCATGTATTACATGAACTGGTAAGGTACATATATGTTAACATATCACAGTGAAACTTTACTGAGCGATTTTAAGTTGGAATAAACTAGTAATTTATAGTTTGATGTCATTATATCTTTACACGTTTCTTCAACTTATGTATTTAAAATACTAATTTTTATATTAGTAAATGATTAATTGCGAAAGGTTAAACACCAGTTGAAATTAACATCAAACGAACGAAGAGTCCTGCCATCTTCAACAGGATGGGGAAGTCACACAAGTATGTTGATAAGTGGATTTATTTAACAGCAAAACATCTTTCCATGCCGAATATCTGTGTAATGTACGTATATTTTTACACTGATGCCAGTTTACCGGGAAATCGGAAATTCCTCAATCTTACCACAATAAAGCATGCTAATCAATAAAGTATATCTGTTTTCATTTACTGTTGTCGATCGTAAGCTTCTCACCTTGTCGTTTAAATCTTGCGGGTCCATGGAGACAATACAGTGTACGTGTTCCTGAAATACGATTCTGAGGAAGTCATCAACGGTGGCCTGGAGCGGAGTCTGTGCAAGCAGGAACTTCCGGTTGGCAACATAGCCCTAAGAAAAGTATAGAAACAACATCGCTTTATTCAAACTTTAGATATTTAATTATAACATAACACGGCATAACCTTAACTTTAGGACTATTGAATTGACTCAGAAGGAGTTTTGATAGTTAACAGCGAAACAATACCTAATGTGTGCGCAAGCTATTTAATAAATGCATTACTGCGTGTGCTTGTAAATGTTTCTTTAAATTAAAAAAAACACTTACATTTTACTGCATAGTTGCTTGATTTCAATGATTTCATTTTTCTTAACAAAAATAATGTTTTGATGGAATAAAGACCAAGTTACTTATTGCATCAAATACGAAGTGAACACTTTTACATACATCCAGGTACACGGCATTGACATAGTCAGAGTACCCTGACTTCCCTTGATACGTCATTAGAGGTCGGTGCTTTTCAACTGCACAATATACAAAAAGAAGATCAGAAAGAGAACGTACGTTTAATAATATATTTTGAAATACGACAGTATTCTAATGTATCTGGAATATAAGACTATCTTGTTGTTTATTACCAGAAATAATGTTTACTTGGTTTACAAAATTATACTAAGTTGTGGACGAACTTCTACTTGTTAATGACGTTAAAATAAGTGTAAATCAAGATAAGACAGAAGCAATTTATTAGTTTACTGGCCCCGTGATGTTAAAAAGGCGTGTATAATATAGAGAAATAATTGTATAAAGGAATCGTTACAACTTTTGAAACTTGATTAATACATTCCATAAAATAAGAACGTACACTACCTGAAATATTTGCAGCAGGTCTGTTCGTGTGAGATGTCTTCCTGTTCTCAACAATATTCGTGCCTTCTTCCTGTAGCCATTCAATCCGCTGCAGCATCTTATGTTTATGTAAATATATACAAGTTTATATGTTTAAAATTTATATAAATACATCCATTGTTCTTAAGGCATTATTCCAGAATGGAATTGTATGGCTGGCTGAACCAATTCCTAGATGTAATGACGTACATTTTAAATGCGCCCATAGCTTGGTGTACATTCCAAAGTCTGTTTTACTTTAATTGCATATGGAAAGAAGGTCCTCCTCTATTATCTCTGTTTTTGTTTTCCATTCCTAACCGGAAAAAATGTCTAAATAATAATCAAATGCAACGAAATATTAATATAATCGAACTCTTAAGCATATTATACCTTGAACTGATCGGTCAGTCATCTCTTCCCCTCATCGCTGAGACAGGTATACATTTGGTTGATTGGTAGCGGACCCGTATCGATGGCCAGTGCGTGGACAAGGGCGTGATGTAGGTAACGATGCTGGTCCTAGGATGCAATAAAACTAATATCTACAGGAAATTCTAATGTACAGAAGTGTATTTCTTTGTGCATAATTTTGTTTCTATCTTGTTGCTGCTCCATATGGGAGTATGTTCCCATCCGATAGGCGTATTCTTTAAGTACACAATGTATACCTAATGCCTTTTTAAATTGTAAAATTGCTTAGAAATAACATTTTATATGATTGCTAAAGTTAGATAACTCCTTTAACATTCCGCTCAAATGCAATCGGGCTTTCACTCTGTGTCCATGCTACATACATTAAGCAACACATTCTATCAACAAATGTTATGTGAATAACTAGGTGAATAACGGTCTTACAACATTCTGGACCATGTTCACTCGTTGTCCCCGGAGCGCACTCACACATCCGTAGACATCTACACTAGGTACCACCACTGTGCCATCTGTTGGGCCGCTGAATTGACATTCATGGATCAACAGGTCCAGGGCGATGTAGGTCCCAGTCCGACCGATACCAGCGCTGTCGTAAATTAGGTAGTATAATGCACTGAAACAACACTTACGTCAGCAAGCTATAAATAAATGAGTAAAGCACTATGGTAAATTGAAACAGTCATTGTGTCCCTGCATAAAGTGCAGTAAAGCTATGCGATTATATCATAGTTTTTTATGTTGTTGTTTCCCGAAGTTAACCAAGTATGTCTTTCCTATAGTTATTTTTTATTTGTCAGGACATTTGGGAATTGTCAAGAAGTATAAAAGATAGTCAAATACAACAACAAATAGAGGGAAAATGATATTCTTATGGAATAATATTACAACTCC
Organism: Sinonovacula constricta; assembly: GCA_007844125.1. Taxonomy (NCBI): domain Eukaryota; kingdom Metazoa; phylum Mollusca; class Bivalvia; order Cardiida; family Solecurtidae; genus Sinonovacula; species Sinonovacula constricta. Next base: position 10,383,262 of record CM017570.1, read on the forward strand.
GTGATTGTGTCGGGGTAATTGGTACGAACATGCTTCATAAACTCAATTTACACAGATGTTACCTGCAGTGGACAACCAAAGAACCACTCATCTTGGTCGGGAGGGCCTCGACTTTGTGTCGGAAGTCCAGAAGGCTGACCAGATTATCTGGGACACTACGGTCGGGCCAGGCTGTATAGTGGGCCTGGTAAACGGTTCTCTGTTGAGAGTTCTTAGAAAGCAAACATGTAACAGTACTAGTTAGACTCGGATTTTGTCAGATTTGTCGGTTCGTAAAACATACTTTAGATGGTTGTGTTTTAGTATGACAGAAAGTCTGCTAGCAATGTCCCCTGTTAGGAATTCTGAAGTTCCATCATTCTACAGTGTAACGTATCCATCCTTTCGCCGATATTTATAAAGTAGTTCACTTCCAATGACGCAGAGACAGTTGCAGTCCTACTTTGCTCTAAGCTCCATGTATATTGATAAAGCACTGATTAGTTTGCAAATCTTTCTATCTCGCCTTCAGGGCAATAATTATTGAAATTGTATAAACTTTGCTGACAGATTATATATGCATTGCAGCTGAACACGTTAATGTTTAATCTCTTACTACTTATGTAAGGTGCACGAAGAAGTTCCTTGAACATACTAAACACTTTAATACACTTTGCACATAGGTGATATCATGTTATGCAACTTCTGCCTTTGAATTTAGTGCACTATACCTTTAATGACGTTGCTTAAAACAAAAATTCAACTAAATTGCAACGGCTTTGTGTGAAAGGTTATCTGTGCACTTCCTTGTAGGCTGACATAGATCTAAAGAAATATTGAATTTGACACATTCTAAATGCGCCCGAGTAGGAATATAAAAATACGAAAAAATTGAATATAGGATGACTGCAATCGATCCATATTGTCTTGAGTTTTATATTTGATTTTGTTCATGCTCAGATTATTACAACTAAGACTTAATTGTTTAAATTAGTTAATACAATCTGAACAAATATACAATAAGGGAACGGTTAATCATATGTAAACACTGATTCCAGAAAACATATAAAATGTTAATATTACCTGACTATTGTCAAGTGTCTAAGGCAGTGTTAGTATTCATCATTGGTTTCTGCACTAATGCGAGGAGCTTTTATGGAGTGAGTTAAAATTGTCAGTAGGCTGTTATTGAAGTTGACATCTCAGTCGTAACTGCTGTATTTAATGGCATGTACATTCTGTAGAAATGACCGAGCAGTTCGACGTGATTTATATTTGTTACTAACGTCGTTTTTCTTCTTCAAAGTTAACCTTTAGCCACATATATAACGTAATGATTTTTGGCAACCTCAAACAACGTGGGCTAAGCAGGTCATTCTCAGTTGTACTTGGGTTTTAAGATTGGCGTTCGTCCAATATTCCTCAAGTTGTGTCCATAACAGGTTGGTTATTTTATTCAATATAATGTATAAGACATTAAAACACTCTGCAATATCAATGGTTCCGCATATGAATATGTACATGTGGAAGCTATTTGTCCGAACATAATCTAAGTATGCATTGGATGCATGTCGTTCGTGTGCGTCAGATACATTGGTATATTGTTTTAAACATAAATTGGATGTCATTTCATGCTTTGCATCAAGCCTTGTTCTTGTTACGTAACTATAATACTTACACACAATTACGCTTCGTTGAGTTTTGTTTTCATTATACGCGTGTAATTGAGTCATCATATTATGGTGTAAAATAGTCAAACAAGCATGACTCACCTGAGCAACATATTAACAGAATATATACCACCGTCTCTATCTACTCACCAGGGACACGGAGAAGCACCGTATGGTGAACTCAGCAAAATTCTTCTCTGTGACGGTCTGTACATTTACCGGACCGTAAGTCTCCGTTCTGCCATGTAACGGCCAGTAGCGTTCAAACTTCATTTTCTGAAACCATACTTCGTGTTTTTGTTTGACAGACAGGTATGTTTGGAGGTCAACAATACCGCACAACTGAGATTAAGTTGTCTTTGCTCGAGATGTACATTTTACACAAACATGAAACCAATCTGTGTTTCGATTTATCACTTAATCATATTTTATTTACAAATATTAATGTAAAATCATAACTCGTTAAATGATTACATAAATATACATTGCCTTTATAGCTATGTTATCTATATATCTTTATTATTGAATTGACAGTTTTAAGTTTACAGTTATGGGCTTTTATTAGGGCCTACAACGCATACATTATATAGAAAGGCACAGAGTATATAGTTGTTAAAACGGACAAACTGATTAAAATCATATTCTGAAAACCGTTTCGCTATCAGGATCTGACGACGAGTCAAAAAACACTTTCAAACAATCAGATTGTCACCTACAAAATCGCAAAAATAAATGATGAGCCGAAGCGTTCCGAACGTATACTTTTAATGGCTTCGCCCATTTACAAAAGAAATGTAAACATGGACACACATCGCAAGACTTATGTCACTGAAGACAGATGCGTAGTATACGGTATCCCATTTGTTTCAACACTGGTAACATCTTCGGGTCAACTAACGAGCTAATTCCTAAGTTTGTCAAACACGTTTCTACTGCATCATCGATAGCGGCCATTTTGCGACTATTATCAAAAGCGTTTTGCAGTACGTTTTCTGATCAGCTGTTATACAAATAGAAATCGGGGAAAACCATTCTTGTTTACAGACGGTATTTGCGGGCCGTCATCTGATCTTACATTTTATAAGATCTGACTTAAGTGAGATTGTTAAAGCGGGTTAGTTGCTGTTTATAATACACTTCACCGTACCTCTCCCTCATAGAGTTTAGTCAGCACCACTATCTTGTCCACTTTCTCCTGCCAGATCATTTTCCAGAACAAGGAGAACCCATCCGAGTGAGCAACCGTCGGACCTGTAATGATCGGAAGTCTTCTATTGGTTTACAGCAAAAACAATCCTTGGTGAATGGCATTTGTTTTTTGTAAATACTCGGAAATCATGGTTGTTGCGAAGGCTTTGCTGTACAAGCTAAGATTAAATGATCGTTCTGTTAATGCATTCTCATAAATAATTATGTAATAGTAACCTCTTTAATAACGCATCTATTGATAACATTATCAAACTGTAAAACTCTCCGGGAATTAAATGAGAAGTTAAAGTATTTTGTTTGGTTATAAACACAGAACGAAAAACTGCCATATCATTCGTGGGCTGGACCATTTATTTTTATATATTAAATATTGTATTAGTTTTTCTTTATTTCTTGTGTGTACATTCACGTTAGTTTATCTACAATATCTCTTTGCCAGCATGAAAACTAAACGATTAATTTATGTTAGCGTAGTATATCGATCAATTGGTGTAATTATGTTATGATACAATAAAACAGATCAAATCAATTTTAAGATAAAATAACACGCTACTGGATATCGCGTCATGGATTAAAATGCATGTGTTGTTGTTTTTTTACATCTGAGAATTCCACCGTTGTACATTAAAACTGCTTGTGCTTTGTTATGTTGTAATTTATAGTAGGTTTCTGTACCACTGACGATAAATTAAATGTGCCATAAACAAGCCTGTGGTGTACCTGTCAACACATTTTCTTGAAAAGGGTTAACATTACGTGTAACTATCTTACCCTGAGCCGCAATGTACGTCATATTCCCAGTTGGTCCCTGAAAATAAATATTTTCTTTAAATGCTTGTCATGAATTTCCTTTTTACAATATTACTGACTATTACACTATGTTAATGACGATATTCCATATAACTTTACTGAATGCGAACGAACAAGAAGCGATGATAACATTTTGATGTAACATTCCTATCTCACGTAATTCTTCTTTAAAATGGGCGACTGCATTTAAATTTTATAGAAATATATATATATATTTATCTATTAAAACAACATAATGTAAGTTGTTTTGTTTGTCTGTTTGTTGCATTTAATGAACAGAAAGGAATACCAAACGGATGTAGTACCACTTACGGTGATGTAACTTGCGTTGATGTAGTCACCGTCATTTCCGTCTTTTAACACAACACGCGTCGCATCATCTGAAGAAAACATAATAAAGTAGTGTATATTTATTGGGATTTTATAACCATGGTCCTAATCATTTTTTTTTAAAAATTTCTATATCAATATGATCTACTAATCATTTAAGCATGTATTGATTACTTAGTTCTAAAAATGTGTGATGATGTCAGTTAAATACAGTCTAATTGTTCAAATGCTTGTCACACACTTTACATTGCATGTAGCTCATGACATCAAGTTATGTGATTTAGTAGATCTGAAAGATTTAAATTCCTGAGTATATATACCAAGCGGTCGCTCACATTAGCTAAACTTGTTTACTACTAATTTATGTTCCCTTTACAACCACCCCAACCCTTACACCCGCGTACCACCCGCGCACCAAAAAACAACAACAACACCAAAAACAAAATAACAACAACAAAAAATAGAATAGCCCACCCCTACATACAGAAATAAAACAAATTACACGGTTACTGCTTTGCTAGGGCTGTTATGCGTTGCATTACATGGAATACATATTTTACAGTAACGTGACTTCACTGCGCAAGGTGGTTAGGATGTTATTTCCAATATAAACGATCTTTAAATACTGTGTTGTCAAGAAAGCCGATTCGAAATATAATCAGTTTAATGTAAACTTACTAATAGATTCAAAAGGAAGAAAATGATTCAAGGGCCAATGCAAATGATTGTCTGAACGTGTATTTAACATCAAAACAGGAGACATACACGGGTAGACTTTCTTATATCTGTTCTTCATTGCATTTTCATGATTCAGTGCATCTTGGTAGTCTCTTGCCAACCCGTCCGGGAATTTCTGTAAAGTGATTGTTTAAAGCATAAACAAAACTTCATAATGTGCCATGTCATCTGCATAATATGACAAATAAGCAGTTAGACAATAGAACTGATTTCGTGTAAACGTGGGAATTAATTTATGTTCAAAAACTGGTTAAAAGCAAGCCTCAATTCTCAAATAATGTTAAAATTTACTTACTTTGCTCTATTTCATTGCAACCTACGTAATACAAGAGATATCACAAGCCCAGTTTTACCTTAAATTCTTTCTCATAGTCAGAGATTGATTTCTTTGCCACAATCTCTGACAGAGTATCGACAGTTACGTGACGTCTAATCAGCCCTCCTGTATTGTAATACGTGTCATACACACCCTCCACACGACCTGAAAGACAATAAATATTATGGATTGTATTAGCTTATTTGCTTATGTTAAGTATCGCATAACATGGACACCGTCTTCCAACGATATCTAGGAAACAGAGTTCAAAAGATAATACCCTCAAAATTGGCCTTTTAATCGCTGGACGGCTTTAAACTGTTTACCTTGATCATGTTTGGAATTCGGTGACATATACAGTCCATTGACGCGTACAATCGGGCGTTTCGGACAAACAGACATGAGCTGCGATGACAGTTGTAACTTCCACATAGCTGATTCTGTGTTTATTGTTAGCACATACAATAACTCTTTGTTGTTCAACGAAAATTGCCTTAATTGTAGAACAATTGGATCTTTGAGAATGTTATGACAAAACATTTAAAAAGGGGTACGAAGTGATAAGATCATTTGTCAAATGACCGCGCTGTTTTGAATGTGACGAATTTTAGCCACTAAATGTCATTGTCAAGCAGTCGGAGTCACAGTTGCATCGAAATGGATTCATGGACATGCTAGTAAACACATCTACTCACGCAAAACAAAAACGTATACGAATTTAGTTCACTGCAGAACACGGCAAATAATGATTCATTATCTCGCTCTAAGCTGCTTCAGAGACATAATATTAAAACATGCATCATATTACTATGTCTTTATTAGTTTAATAGGATGCATCTTTTCCAATAAAAGTCATGTTATGTCGGATGATCAGAAGCAGGAATTGTATGTCAACATGATGTGACTACCATAGTAGCACCGGGTCGCGACATAACAAAGTAATAGAATTGTAATGGTATAGCTCCATAGCTAACGCTCAAGCAAATATATGGGTAGTTCCACGACTGGTTGACCCGGTGACAGGATAATGTAATGGTATCATGCCAGGTGTTCACGACATGCTATACACAGTACCACTACACGTAGACAGTACAGTAGTAGAGACCACTACATCTGCATCAAGTGGACACCGTCTGCAGATAACTGAAAACAACTATGGGTGTGACGATAAACCCAACAGACGGACATGATGTGACTACATGTATTTCTTTTTACGAACGTGGTAAGCTTTGAACTTAACCTAATTCATGTAAGACATGTTTCTTCGTTTCTAGAACCTAAACGGCTCTTAACTGCTCCATGGAAATCATCAGTAATTTACCTCCAGTAGGATCAGAATCTAGACCGTCTGTTTCCACAATAAACTCGTCGTCTACATATGCAGTTATCTTGGGAGGTAGTTCTGGACCTAGGCATTTGTTTTCGAAAGTGGCTGATACAGCGGGATGTTTGGCATGACACTTATTTTTGCTACTCGTCACTCCCGACTTGACGGGTGTCGAGTAAACAGCGCCTGTAGAATGTACACAGCGTGTTATAAGATACTCAATGCAACGTAATAGTCAATAGAGCTTGCTTTTAAAAGCTGTAGTCTAAGTTATTTACATGCTTTAAAACATCCAATGAAAGATTATATACTGCTCTTTTACGTAAAAGAAGAGGACCAAGGTTGTGCTCGTATACGCCTTATAAAGGATACAAATTGAAAGCGATAGAAAAGGAGTATCATAGTTGATATGTCCTGTTTTTAACAATTTATTCCAATGCATTTCGGTAATTGCAATGACTCTCTATCTCTGTCTGTCGCTCTCTGTCTCTGCCTGTATCTCTTTGTCTTTCTCTCTCTGTTTATATCTGTCTCTCTCTCTCTCTCTGTCTCTTCCCTCGCTCTCTCTCTTTCTATCTCTCTCTCTCTCTCTCTCTCTCTCTCTCTGTTTATACATGTATACTTATAAGCATATAAACAACTAAAATATGTTAAGGAAACATACTAGTTACCTTCCATTTCCGTTGCATGACTCGTATTGCTGTATGCCACAGTGTTGCAGGAACTGACATCATTTGCGTTTCTTTTATGGTTAGTTTTACTAAAACAAAAAGACGTGCTTTCGAAGCAATGTGGCTTTAAAGTCATACAATAGCGTTTTCCATTCCTTAAATGAAAAAAATAAAAAAAAAACTCGAACTGCAATGCAAAATTCAAGCTTTCTAATCATTTGCAAGCAGCCAGCATCTAAACGAATGTAAACGAAACATATTAGTTTATCAACATGGGATGTAAACTTGTATTGTTTAAGTTACCTTGCCAACATACCTTATGACATAAAACATCTAAAACATTAATTATTTTGCTTATCTTTACACATAGCATGTTTACCTTTAGAAAAACACATACCTTCTTCGTAAATAGAAAACAGCAACCAAAATGCCAATGACGACAACTAAGACGCCTGCAGCTCCTACCGCACCAGCAATAAGAGGTGTGGTCGAAGGTCGACTATTGCCTCCGTTGAAGTTATTGTTATTACTTTCTAAAAGTAACAGAAAATTAATACATGTGTATTAGTTATGTTCGTATTCAGGGGCGTAGCACCCTATACGCAGAATACGCAGTTGCATACACATTGTCCCCAAAGAATGAAATATAAAAATATTAAATCTACAATATAAATCGTACCCTTGTATAAACCTGTATTCATGTAATTCGTATTAAAACTTCTCGAAAAGTTTCGTCGTCATGACGATCTAAACTTGGTAGTATCTGTTAGGGGAAGAGGCATATGAATAGAATTCCAAATGCTGTATTGCTACCACGTTCGATCTAGAAATAAAAACAAAATCCTGTGGAGATTGCCCCCAGTACCCTGTAGCTGCAATACGGACGCATCATATCACGCCGAACTACGCCCCTGGTATTGAAAGGGTATTAAGTAGTTGACTGAAAGTATATGACATACATAATTAGTTATTCAGGAAACTAATTACATAACTGGTAGCCGATTTCCTCTGACCGTTCGAACATCGGCCTTCCTAAAAGTGGATCATAATGGTGATTTGTGTCACGGGTCGTGATGGGTGTTGACTTATTGGCACGTAAATCAGTTCATACAGTTCATTTACTTAAATTTCAGACAAAACTGCTTCGTGACTATTTAATAGATAACACTTGAAATATTAAAGCCGTACTACAAATATAGTTGTTACTAATATTGGAATTCTCCTGCAAGAAATAGTTTACAAAATGTTAAAGTACGTAATGGAGATGGTGTCTGTATGTAAGTGAAATGTTTCATTGTTAAGGGTGTGGTAAAAAGGGAACGTCCAACTCTCGTACAATCCCACTCTTACGAGAACAAATACATAGACGGATACGACAAAACAGGTCTGACGAGTACCGTGCCTCCCGAAAAAGAGATGAAGAAAACCACGCCCACATGCACGGACCTTACAAATGACATACGAGCTGTCCGGTACTAACAAGACAGACAGTAACAAAACGGAATATAACACAACGTGCATTTAAACACTTATGACATATGTATGGTCTAAACTAAGGCAAAGACACACAACACTAGTAAGTATGTGGACCATTTTAAAATAGCAATTCTACATTTATTTGTAAACATGAACTTGCTATGAATCATATCAAAGGAGTTAGTACAAGAATACGTACTTTTATTTGTATTTTAGATGACTTATTAATATCAAATTTGCATAGCCAAAATATGAATTCTATTTTGCTTTAATCTTTATCATTAGATATTTTACAATGTATTATCTAGGCTTAAACGACGATAATTGCTGACATTGTTGTGTGCAAAATGATGGCCACAATAACGGACATCCGAAACCAACAAGACAAAATGTTGCTGAGACGTTATCTGCGTATATAAGCCTTATCTCATTTGTCATTGCCTGTACATGTTAAGATCGCAGCATGAGGTGGTTGATTAGTGCAGACTGCCCTTTATTTATTCTACCGACTGCATAACTTACTATGACAAAATGACCTGCTCTAATTCTTGACGCTTCTAAACATCAGACAAGACAGTGCTAATGTTACCCTCCACATTCCCGAAAGTAACGAATGTCATAAATTTTGCACTTGTTTTATTACAATCTCATAATATATCCGAGTTGCCCCTTTTCCATCAATAACACAAATATGGATTCACGTAAAAAAAAAAGAAACTCACCATTTCTGATACACTGTGACTCTTCACATGTTGAGCAAGTCGTATCACATAAGAAACATACAATAGAGCCGTCTTCGAGGGTGTTTAAGTAATGGTCGTCTGTGCAGTTGGTACACATAGAAGTATTCTGACAACCAGTGCAGTTTGTAGGACAACTAGCACACTCGCTTTCCGTTTGGTAATAACCGTCCCTACATTCTTTATAACAAAAGCCGTTCCTTATATGATATCCAGAATTGCACACAGAGCAGCTAGATGGTGATGCACACTCGAGACATAGGCTGGCACATTGCTTACAATAGCCATTGTCCAGGTAGTATGCGGACGCACACGAGGTACAGGAGGACCGTGAGGTACATTCGTGACACGGGCTGGCACATTGTGTACAATAGCCATTGTCCAGGTAATATCCAGACGCACACGAGGTACATCGAGATGATGCACATGACAGACACGGGCTGAGACATTGTGTACAATAGCCATTGACCAGGTAATATCCAGACGCACACGAGGTACACACAGATGATGCACATGACCGACAATAGCTGCTACATGTGTAACACCAGTCAGTGTTCATGGAATCTTGACACGAGATACAAGACGATACTGAGGTACAAGATTGACACGGCCATTTACACTTGGGACAACCACTATATATGTAATATCCAGACTTACAAGAGGTACATTTCCAATAACAAAATCCAGTACAAGTTGTACACCAGCTGTAACATTGCTCACAATTTCCGTCGTTATTGACATACTATCCACTGATACATTCATCACAGTTAGAGCGTCGACAAGACTTACAGTTGTTTGGACAAGATAAACATCCACCTATAATTATATTTTAATTAAAGTAGATAAAATGTTAAATTTCTAGAATTAGATTCTTTGTAGGAAACGTCGGTGCTTTAACGTTATCCGACGTTGTGTCTCAGAACAAAGAAATATAAGCTAAACAGAAGCACAATGTGAAGTAGCACAAGCTAGGCAGCACGCTATCACTCAGGCACAAACAGTAATAACATATTAAACAACACACATTGGTTGAATATGAAAATACCCTATTTGTCCTAATACAAATTACACTTTGAGATACAAGTCATGGTTGTATATATGTATTTATATATTTATATTTATATGTAATTAGATATACGTATTTATGTGTATTTATAGTTATATTTATATATGTACTCGGATACCTATTACAGCAACAAGAATAACGGAGCTGTGCATTAGCGTGTAAACCATTGTGGCTAAAATCCGATGGTCCCTGGAAATAAAGAAAACAAGACAAAACAAACAACTGTATAAACATTCCGTCTTAAGAAGGCAAAGTATTATATAGCGGCTGACCCTAACGGGTATACATAGATAAAGTACTGTCATTTGCTCTGATAATTAACCTCGTGTTTTCTAAACGATTGGTTGTTTCGCTTTTACCTTTTTCTCTCAGCTATACCTTCTGTATAATTTACAAAGCTTTAAACGGACAACGCAATTGTATGTTTGTTAATTGTATGGGCATTTATTGGATAATTCATGCATGGTTTTATATCAAATATGATACTTTGCATAGCATAATGTAATGTAAACGAAACTGCATATCATTTTGGCGAGTTCAAAGAACGAATATTCTAAAATATGATGATGTTTTAAACATATCACTAACATTAAAACACAAAACGTCCAATAAATAAATTAATTATGGCAGTAGCTGGCTTCAAAAGCGTGCTAGCTAGTAAACATTTGTGTTAAAGTGCATTAACTATTTTAAGTGTCCTCTCTTTTAAGCTTTAAAGATACGATACATATCCACGAGTCAAACCCATGGTTATAAACTAGATTTGACAGATGCCGTTTAACGTATACAATACAACGCTGTTGTAAATTCAAACGTTAACTTCTATGAACATACATATAAGCCTGATCCTGATTAACATGTAAATACATGACTACGATCTTCTCGAATTCACTCGCCGTCTTCATAGAAACATGACCGACTATATACAAAAGTTCCAATGCAGAGCTTTAATAACTATTTAGCACCGACCATGTATTTCTCCTCCTAGGATATAATCAGATTTATGTGAGTATATTATTTGAGTTAGTCATCCAGACTGGCATGTTAGTCTCTTGTTTTTATGGTTTACAATATACTACACATAGAAAATAACACACTAAATGTTGTGGAGATATGTCGATAATAAGCCTGTTTTAAAGCACCAAATTTACGAAGATCATTGGGCCGCAATTACATTCACAAATATTCAATTCAATACTTTCCTATCGATACAAAATGATGATAAACCAAATAACTGATGACAAACATGAAGCATGTGAAATATTTAAACAGTCCGGGATATAAGTGTATAAGTTATTACATTGGTAATACAAACAATGCAATAGTGAAGACTTACATAGAAATGTGCCTTGTGCACGTGTTGCCTACATCATAACATGTCATAAACAGGCCAATATTTATATACGACTCTAGACATTGACAGGTAAACCTTTATACACATTTAAGATTGTGTATATTTACTGATTTAATAGTTATCTATAGCAAAGATGCTAGACTGATAGTACAGACTATTGCATACAATCAGAAATCAAATCTTTTATCAGGTGTAACTAAAGATATCCTTCTTTACATTGTACCCTTGATATCACTATTGTACACTAAAGATGATACCAAATCCTTAGTTAAATTAAATTGGCCAGTAACAGTCTAATCATGACGTCCTGTAATATTCGTTGAACCTAAAACTAAACCAGTACTGGTTAACTAATGTAAAAACGATATATAAACATAATATCCTGGCAGAATATTGTCATTTGGTACAAACTTGTGTCACAACTGAACACGTCATACCACCACCAATCACGCAGTATCTACACCGAGCACACTTCTCTGAAAGTACCTCCTCACTTGATTTATGTCGGCACTCGTTATCTCGAATTCCTATGGCCTACTAAAATACTTAGAGATATATCAGAATTTGATAAATATGGAGTAAGGTATAACATTTGCTATTTGCCCATTTTCATAAAGCAGCATGTTTATCTGTAGCTATGTTTGGTAACTATTTTAGTATATACGATGTTGTATGGATATCATAAGAATAATACATGTAGGTTGCTTTATGAAGATTAGTGTTTCATTTACAAATGAATGTACACGTTAAACATGTAAGCAATAATAATGGTAACTGGATAATTATCAGTGCAGCCGACAATAAATAAAGTTATACATTTCTGAAGTTTTATATAGTCAAGAAAAATAGTAACAGACTAATTTGATTGGATATTTAAAAGATGTGAATGAAATTGATATACTTACAATGGAAATGTTGTGATTTTGCATAAAGTAACAACTTAAATCCTGTTTTAATTATGTTTGACACCATATGTTAACCTGGGTTTTCGCTCAAACTAATTACAACCGCCAGATAGAGTCACATATGGCATCAAAACTTCAAACCAGTGTCGTGATCCTTTATCATCTAATGAATAAAACAAACGTACATAAAATCGACCTTACTTTCAAATTAACCAAGCAGTTTACAAAGCGTGGGACTATATAATTGCTTCGAAAGTGGCCAAACTTTGAAATGTGATGATTGCAGAAAGACAATGTAAACTTACACCAAGAAGAAAACAGTCAGGACCGACGATTATTCTTTAATATTTTGAGAGAAGCAATTTGGAGAATTCTAGTGTATATATGTGCAAGAACCATTGAAATAACGTCGGTATCTCGGTATCTCGCCGCAAGGTATGGATTTCGATTGGATATAATAGTTTTAATATTGTATAATTAATAGTATGTAACATAAACACATTATGAACATGTACATTTAAAGTTTTACCTTCAGTTCAACTAACACATTGGTATTTTGGCAAACAGATACAGCCACCGGAACCTTTTCTTATGAAATGTGACCTTAAATGAGCAAAACCCAATGTAAATTAAAGTACTTAAACTCTTAACGTTTGCAATTTTTGATATCAATTGAGGTAATCAAGTTAACATAGCATAATACTGCCATATTTGGTCCTTGTGCCGACTGGTCGATCCAAGGCGGTAACTATTGGTGTTATACTTGTAATGTGTAATGACTCGTCTGTGTGTTTGTTTGTGTTTGTTTGTGCGTTAGTGTTGTTGTTTTTGTTTGTTTGTTAGTTTTTCCTTTCTTTTGCATTGACTTTGTATGACTGAGTAATAAGTTATAATCCATGTTTTATTATTATGGTAAATCTCTTACCAACGTTTTTCAAACTTTAAATAAAATACGCAATACCATGTTTAACAAACATAGCAATGCCCACTTAATTTCACTTTTAGTCGCGACTTAAAACTAAAGCATGAAACGTTCCAACAACTACAACAACCACGTTGTTTTATAAACTTACTAATCACTTACATATTCAATAATGGAAGTAAACATATTAAGGTTTTCAAATGAAATCAAAAAATATAGAGCAGCGTAAACTTTAACCAATTTACGTGGTCGTGGTAGGCGCGAAAGTTATCAATCTTTCGAATGAATAATTGTATGTTGTCTATTTCAAATAGATTAATACCACTAATTTACCACTTATCAACTAACTGGTTCTAGTATACTCCTCTATTAAAATAGTATATCATACTTGATAATGATACTCGACTGTTAAAAGAAAAATAAGATTTTTCAGTGATAGAGGTCAAGAATACATAGATTAACTTATTTACAAATTACATATAAAATAATGGTGTTATTAATACACTTTAATGAATAAGGTATTTAGCAGTTTTCAAATATAAAGTTTCAATCTATTTGATCATTCTTGTTACAGTAATAACAATGCTGCAACACACAATAATTTAAACTAACAACTGGTTTCATATTGCCGACTGACCGTTCCAAGGCGGTAACTGTCGGGTTTGCTCTTTTCCTTAAATGACTCATCACAAATTTGTTCTTACTTTTCGCTTGGCTTGCATGTGAAATACCTTTGTTCTGTGCCTTTTCGGAGTTTGGTATATGTTGCAATACTCATAGGACTTTGTCATATATTCTTATTAATGTTATAAATACAAAAAAAAAAAAAAAAAAAAAAAAAAAAAAAATAGAAACGCCTTACCCACCGAAAAGTGACATTCTGCAGATGACTTGACTCACTTGATAAAGATATTACTCTTCAGTTTTAAATTGGCGCAAACATTTGTTCAGTCATTAAACAGGTAACGTTTATAATTTCTAATAACTGAATACCATATACAAATATAACGAAAACTAAAGCACACACGCGTGTAAGTAATTGTCTTGAAACACTGGCTAATGTTAACACTTAATTTTTGTTTACCATAACATGCAAGTCACTTGTGTAATCTATAAGCGAATTCACTACTATCGTATTACAACCATACGCGAAGTAAATATACCGCAGTGTGTACTCAACTTAATCAACACGACATGGGAAAATAGATATTTGGTCTCTGAACAATCCAATTGTTAAACAGTCGACATTCACGATTCATGATATAGCTAGCGCTTTCAGAAAGTAATTCTGAAACACGGTCGGCATTGTTCCCAATAAACTTCCCAGAGTGGTGATATTTTTTCTTTTCAAAGAAGATGGTACGTAAATCATTATCGCAGTCTATATGCTTTTATTTCTGGAAAAATCCCATGGGTTGTGACATGTTGGGTTCTTGCATTAAATATCGGTAATTATTCAGCTTTGGTTATTTTCAGAATTGTATAAGAATGCAGTTTAATCCGTGGGCTGTTGCTATATATGTCTTATGGTTTATGTAAATATAGGAGATTGCAATACATTTCAGTAGGGAAAAAATAGGACTCCAAAAAAGCCCGTTGTCATTGAAAAAAAACGTCTATATACTTATACAATAAATAAATAAATAAAGGTATTACGCTCATTAAACATTAACTGAATTGTGTTTTACATGATAGTAAATTATATGTAGATACATACTATCACAATAAAATTACAGTCAATATATTTTCTAATACATACATATTTGATAACTATTCATTGCCAACAAAAACAATGATTAACCCAGACGATTAGCTCGATTAGTTTCAGTCCCCAATCCGCAACATCTCCTAAAAATAATGAAAAGGCATACTTGCATGTAGCAGAATCGGTTTCACAAGTGCTGTATTAAAACCAGACGTGGAAGTGAATAGAAGGCACAATTTAGTCGTTACTATCTTCACAACTGTTGTCCATATTGTGTTCAGGCGTAAGGCCGCTTAACCGCTGACTGATATACCATATTAAGCAAACGAAGTCAAATCGAGGCTTGCAAGTCAACTATAACCCGTTAACAATAACCCAAACCGGATATTAGTTTACACACTATTTATGTTCCGGTTGGTCTTGGTTTGATTAGTCAAATGAACTTGACTTTGATACGTAACATATCCCGGCTCGATCCTATTGTTATTTTCTGGCACATTGAATGGAGTATATTAATTACAACTACATATATGTAAAATATAAGAAATATGTGCACACATTGCATGGTTTAAACTCGGGTTCTTTAGATCTATCAGCAAATTCTTTTCAAACTGTTCTAAGCAAACAGTATACATAAATTCAACATCATTTAAAGAATTGGCATATTATTTTATATTCTTGGTACCATTTGTGTCCATTTACTCTATGTGCAATTGTATTTACCAAGATTGCTTTTCTGTATTTGTTCTATAAATAATTTCAACTTTTTGTCAAATAGATTCATTGAAATATATTATGACTGCTTTGCCTTTATTATAAATGCAACAATGCAACCATTCGTATCACATAGGCTTATTTTCTCTTGTATTCGAATAAAATAGATAGCTGTTGAGGTCTTGAAAATAAAGACACACTGCATTGCTTTTAATATATTTATTTTCAAATGGAATATTATTCAATCAGCGATCTCTATTGGATACAATGATATACTGTCAACAATTATTACTAATATACACATAGTAATTGTAAACAACACAAAATAAACTATATCGAGAAAGAGGAAGTATACAAATTGAAAAAAAAAAAAAATAAATAGGCAAAAAGGGAAATTGGGATTTAAGACATGCAATCAAAACCACTTGATACACTAGCCATTCTCTCCCGGTATGTCCTTCCGAATGCGCAGGTTTAACAAAATCACATAGCTTAGCACTTAACGTCAGCTGAAAGGATGCCGAGTGTACCCGATGTTAATGTCGTTTTTGTTGGCATATGTCATGTTCTTTTTCCCCGGCATCATAGTAATGTTTAAATCGGCTACAAACAGACAGTCGTCCAATGTAGTATATATTTTGTTCCTTTTGCAAATATATGGACTGTTACATAATAATAAGGGACAGTTACCTTTTCAAAAGAGTCTGTTCATTACAGTTTAAACAATTCTAGACAGAAGTGACATAATTAAATCTTTCTTAATATCATTGACGTGTAGTTCAAGCAAGGTTGGCTATATAAATGAATATATACAGGATTTTGCTCCCAAACAGGTTGTGCAACACCGTCAGTCGATGTCTATAACTATCGATCGCACAAGCTTGGATCTGCACATGGCTATGAATGGCTAAATTATATTGACTTATTTCATCCCAATTTGACAATATAATTGTTAATCACAAAATTAATGTTGATACAAATCCATTTTCACAACACATTGAGAGGGTGTCATGCTCCACTTAGCACATAAAGATCTAGGCCAATAATAACTAGCATTTCGCCGGATCCTTTGAGGACGTTTAGTTGTATAACACAATGCCATTTAAACTGCAGTTACCACATTTGCAATATGCTTAACAATTTAATAATAGCATGAACATTTTAAAATCTACATACAAACAAACAAACATATATATATATATTTCTAATTAAGTGAACTTTTGGAAACTCATAATATAATTAAATATTTCTAAGTAATTCAACTTTCCGGTTTACATATTATAGAATAGTTTAAACTTCCTGAGGCAACAAAAACTGCACCCGTGGTGTAGTGGTATCTTAGCCGACTTGTAATTCCACTGACCGCTTAGTCTCTCACCGCGAAGACTCAATGTGGATGGACTTGCTGACTTGCATTACACCGGCGATTATGCCCAGCATTTGTTTGAGGCACGTCCTTCTTCTAAATATAATTTACACGCTATAATGATTGGCACACAACACAGCTTCGTAGAGATAGATATTGACTCTCCTATATAATTGGACTAGATAATTACCCTAACACTAACTGGACGCATGCGTTTATTGCCAGTCCCTGTTTCCGCAGCTGAATGCAAGTAACTGGGTCAAGGCGGAAAAGGGATGGGGAGAAGTGGTTGTGCGTGACTACATATTTGGGATGACACAGAATGATAAAGTCGTAAACCATATTTAACGAAGTCGGATGCTTGATAATTTTAATTCAAAGTTGTGTGCATTTAATACGGTTAACCGGATAGAAAATTGCTATCCGAATACAAGTGCGATATCCGGTTGCCCTGATTACGGCGCCATTGTGATCCGGTAAAGGTTTAAAGTATTTACACAGGCATTGCAATTGCTAAACAACTGCTTTTGCTATGCAATTATTATACAGAAATGAATTATCTAGGTTATTCAATATTTAACTTTATTTCTAGTATTTCAAATAATGAATCTGGGTGTCTTTCTTTCATTCTTATCTAAAACCCCAAATTGATAATTGGCATGCATAATAATTCCATTTTGCTAATATAAACAACGAATAGCTCCATGTCGGTAATTAATACGAACTAATAATAACATACAGATAGTTAATACTGCCTAATAATGTCATGTCGGCAATTTATTTGACCTTATATTGTGTCCAGCTTTACATTATGATTGCGGTAATTTATACGGTGTAATAAATCTTTTTGTCGCTAAGCTAAATCCCTAATCCGTAATATGTATGGCCTAACAGTTCCATGGTGGTAAAGTATACGACCCCATAACTTCCTGTTGATAGTTTATACCGCCTCATGTTTCCATGTCGATAATTTATATGACCTCATTAATCAATGTCGGCATTGTATACGGCTTTAAAACATCATTGCGGTAATTTATAGTCTAATAACTCAACATCGATATGCTAATTGGCATAATAATTTCATGTCACTGATACCTCTATAACAGTAAGTTAGACGGTCTAATATCCCTATGTAGGTAATTTATTCCACATAAAAGCAATAAGTTTTATCTTATATATAACCGATAATGTTGTACTTTATATTTCATGACCTGCATTGTAATCCAAAACAAACACAAACATTAAAAATAAAAATAAAAGAAACAAAAAACAAACAAACAAACAAACAAACAAAGAAAAACGAGCAAAGAAACAAAAAACGTGCAAATAATTGAGGCACCCATATTGAAATGGGTTACAATTAAACTCCACGATTGATAGGAAGAAGTATGTGCGACTCTGTTTCGGTTTTGTAAAAATACCCTCACATATTTCCCCAGAATTTATTGTAAAAGTTGCATCCTTTGAAAAGGTGTTTCATAAAGGATTTTCATTTTCCACCACAGTTCGATCTAGAATAATCCTATACCATATGTGTTCACTTAATATAGGCATTGTACCTCCTGCAATTCAATGCATTTCCATTTTACTCATTTATTATACAGACTTGAAATTAATAGATCCTATACTTATTTTCCGCTGTTCTTACGATCACGCCTGGATGTATTTACTTTTTGGAAATAATAATGTATTTCGACAATAAACGCCATCTAATTACTAAATGTAAGCGAATACATAATATTGTTTCACCCCATAGTAATTCAGTAGAAGCAAATAAAAACTACATGAAGCTTCATTTTTATAAGTTAAACATAAGTGTCCCCAGTTGTGTGGCCCCGCTCAAAGTGGAAATATTGTAATGTAAAAAATCGCATTGTTAAAAATTATACATTTCAAAGCAAAAATAATGTCAGCCAAATGGATATTTTCATCTATAAACTGTATTGGAATACTATACCAAACGACGCAAAAATAAAGAGGTATTATTCGTACATAGTACATCGTCGTAGCAAATAAAATTAATTAATCAATGTTCACATGCTCATTGGGGACATTCATGATTTCATGTGACAGGTTGTGTAGCAGCAACATTTTAAAATACAACAATCTCATTTAATTTTGATATTTATCTTAGTTTAATGATAACCAAACTTAAATTCACGAAAGTGCCGCACTTCATCCATTTATTTGGAACAACTTGGCGCCATAATGTGACTTTTCCATGAATGACTAAACTATAGACGCCGCACTCATCCGCGGTGACAATAATAAATTGGTCGTCATTCAATTATGTGTAAAGCACATTTGTTTTGAACTTTCGACGCCATCAAATTTGTTTAATTAATCTAACTAGCATATTTATTAAATTCAGCATAGTAAAACGTGTTTTGTGTGTGTTATTTATTCAGTTCTGATGGCATCAATAAGTTTTAAAGAACAGTACACATTTTATATTGATTGATTAGGGTATGAATGTTGCTTTTGTTGACAGTGGTGGTCTTGTTAGGTGTCTCAATGGGATGGTCTCGTTAGGTGTTTCAATGGGGTGGTCTTGTTAGGTGTCCAAATGGGGAGGTCTTGTTAGGTGTCTCAATGAGGAGGTCTTGTTAGGTGTATTGTAAACCTCAATGGGGACGTCTTGTTAGGTGTCTCAATGCAGAAGTCTTGTTAGGTCTCAATGGAGAGGCTTTGTTAGGTGTGTCAATGGGGATGTCTTGCTAGGTGTCTCAAGTGGGCGGTTGTGTTAGGTGTCTCAATAAGTGTATTGATGGGGAGGTCTTGTAAGGTGTTTCAATTGGGACTTCGTGTTAGGTGTTTCAATGGGGAGGTATTGTTAAGTGCCTCAATGGGGAAGTCTTGTTAGTTGTCTCAATTTGGGGGTCTTGTTAGGTGTCCTGTTAGATCTCAATGGGGAGGTCTTGTTACGTATCAATGCTGAGGCCTTGTTAGGTGTCTCAAAGGGGGTCTTCTTGTTAGGTGACTTAATAGGGAGGTATTGTTGAGTGTCTCAATGGGGAGGTCTTGTTAAGAGTCTTAATGAGGGAGGTCTTGTTAGGTATTAATGCGTAGGTATTTTTAAGTTTCTCAATGTGGTGGTCTTGTTAGATGTCTCAATTGGAAGGTCATGATTGGTGTTTTAATGGGACGGTCTGTTTAGGTGTCTCAATGGGGACTTCTTGTCAGATGTTCCAATGGGGAGGTATTGTTAAGTGTCTCAATAGGAAGGTCGTATCAGGTGCCTCAATGGAGAGGTCTTGCTAGGTGTTCCAATGGAGAGGTCTTGGTAGGTGTCAATGGGGAGAACTTGTTAGATGACTCAATGGAGAGGTCTTATCGGGGCTCAATGGGGGACTTCTTGTTAAGTGACTTAATCGGGAGGTATTGTTAAGTGTCTCAATGGGGAGGTCTTGTTAGGTGTATTGTTAGGTCTCAATGGGGAGGTTTTGTTAGCTCTCAATGGGGAGGTATTTTTTAGGTGTCTCAATGGGGACGTCGTGTTGGGTCTCAATGGGGGGGGGGTCTTGTTAGGTGTCTTAATAGGGATGACTTGTTAGATGTCTCAATTGGGAGGTCTTGTTATGTGTCCTGTTAATTATCAATGGGGATGTCTTGTTAGGCATCAATGCTGAGGCCTTGTTATTTGTCTCAATAGAGGAATTATTGTTAGGTTACTTAATCGGGAGGTATTTTTAAGTGTCTCATTGGAGAGGTCCTGTTACCTTGATTGGTGTCCTAATGAGACTTCTTGTTAAGTGTCTCAATGGGGATGTCTTGTTAGGGGTCTCAATGGGGGAGGTCTTGTTAGGTCTAAATGGGTAGGTATTTTTAAGTGTCTCAATGTGGTGGTCTTGTTAGTTGTCTCAATGGGAAGGTCTTGTTTGGTGTCTTAATGGGGAGGTCTTGTTAGGTGTCTCAATGGGGACTTCTTGTCAGATGTCCCAATGGGGAGGTATTGTTATGTGTCTAAATAGGGAGGTCTTGTCAGGTGTCTCAATGGGGAGGTCTTGTTAGGTGTCCTGTTAGGTCTAAATGACGAGGTCGTGTTAGGTCTCAATGAAGATGTCTTGTTAGGTGTGTCAACGGGGAGGTTTTGTTAGGTGTCTCAATAGGGAGGTCTTGTCGGGTCTTAATGGGGAGGTATTGTTGGGTCTCAATTGGGAGGTTATGTTAGTTGTCTCAATTGGGATGTCTTGCTTGGTGTCATGTTAGGTCTCAATTGGGAGGTCTTGTTAGGTCTCAATGGTGAGGTTGTGTTAGGTCCCAATGGGGAGGTACTTTTAAATGTCTCAATGAGGAAGTATTGTTAGGTGTCTCAATAGGGACGTCTTGTTGGGTCTCAATGGGGAGATATTGTTAGGTGTCTTAATGGGGAGGACTTGTTAGGTCTCAATGACGAGGTCTTGTAAGGTTTCTTACTGGGAAGGTCGTGTTAAGTGTCTCAGTGGGGAGGTCTAGTTAGGTGTCTCAATGTGGAGGTATTGTTAGGTCTCAATGGGGAGGTCTTGTTAGGTGTCTCAATGGGGAGGTCTTGTTATGTGTCTCAGTGTGGATGTATTGTTAGGTCTCTATGGGGAGGTCTTGTTAGGTGTCTCAATGGGGAGGTATTGTTAGGTGTATCAATGGGGAGGAATTGATTTGTGTCTCAATGGAGAGGTCGTGTTAGGTCTCTCAATGGGGGGTGTTGTTGGGTGTCTCAATGGGGAGGTATTGTTAGCAGTCTCAATGGGGTGGTCTCGTTAGGTTTCTCAATGGATGCTTTCATTCATATATTGGCAGTCCGAGGTTTGAGCTATTTAAAATAGCTTAAGCAGTCCAGTCCGCATGTCGCCTTCTAAACCTTCCACGGCGGTAACTATTTGGTTTGACCATTTGTAAAATAAATCATCACATATTTGTTGTTATTTTTGAATGCTAATTGCATGTAACTACCTTCGTTATGTGCCTTTTCAGAGTTTGGAACATGCTGCAATGCTCTAGGACTTTGCCGTGTGTTCTTGTTGGGATTATTACACAATGCTGCTGTCGATGCATTTAGGCCATTCATATAATGTTGAAGCTCTTGTTTTATACAATGGTTTCCTTTCAAGCATTTGCTCAATACTTTAGCTGGATAAATAACCGTAATAAGAGCAATGGCATTTTACACAATGGTTACCAATACGACGATAAATTGCTTACAGCTGTCATAATACACGGAGGGAAATAGGTCATTTATTTTTAAGTTCGGCGGATACACAATGGAAAACGGGTTAGGATGGCAGCAGTCACAGTTTACACCTCACGACATTGTCCCATAGGGCGAGGTATTGTTTTTAGCCGACATAATACACAAAGGGAAATGAGTCAGGTAACAAAGTACAGTAGATTCACAATGCAAATCTGCTAACACCTCTTTGCATGTTGGGTTAAGGTTAATAATTATTATAAAAACATAGCAGTCCGACATCAAAATGAAATCAGACAAAATGGCATCGTATTCATGGCAATAGTTTGTTAACGATATTCTAAAGTAGCATAACACAACCAAATAAATAACATTTTATTTCAAACCTGCTTCGGTGACAAAACAGCATCTAACTATAGCTACATGTACTGTATTGAACATGAAAATAGTGATTTTTTTGGCCTTAAGTGTCGTGGTTAAACCGGCACTATCGATCTACCCACCACGTTGTGTCTTGTAGTGTCAGGAATATCCCATTTCTATTTATAGTACAATACCCATTGTCATTTTAACGCCCCAAGCGGCTCACTGTCCTCTGTTAGTTGTACCTGTACCAGTTAAGGGCAACTATTAATATATTTCATCGGAGACGGTACCGCATCAAGAATAAAAGTCGTTTACATACGATAGGAATGTCATTCGGAAACACCAATACTCTACACTTGAGATGGTAGTGACACTACTTTGCAGCTTGTTTAATCTTCACATCTGGTAGTGTCATACGAAAATTACAACAGTGTATACATTGCGTCTTAATGTAAGTTATTTTATTGTTTTAATAAAATCTTAAGCTGGGCGTAATGGAAAGCAAATGCATGCAATAGTGAACAGTATTAAACCATTATGACATTAACTACATTGGCAAATCAAAGAACAGTTCTTGAATACAATGCTAGGCATGTGGAAGCGTTAGTGCGATTTGTAAAACGTGATGCTAACGTATTAATATGCAATATGTCTAAGTAACAAACGGGACATAACTGTGGTAACACGTATCTGTCATCGATAAGATTACCGGTACGTATTCACCGCCTTGCATTGTATATCATTCAGATAGTAATAAACATGTAAACGAGAACGATGGATACTAGGAGGTTGCTGCATAAATAAAGTCGGCCTTTTGAGAACTCATTTAGGCCACCATAATAAAAGCAATATTGTTATGAAAATGAACTACGTATACTTTCATAATAGTATGCTTAATAGCCTGACTTATAGAGATCGGGAATGTAACACCATATCTAAGTTAGTGTGAAATTCATATCAGGTATAAAATGGCTAGTTCGTTAAGCATAGTTGATCCAAGTTTTGAATTGTTAGTTGGAAACAATTTAATAAAAATAAACTGACAACGCAAACAGGGTATTTTGCACAAGCTTAATAGGCAATTTCTCAACAATTAGTTCGGTGCTTTGTAGGACATCAAAATGTTTTCTAAAACTCTGTGTGTTCTGATATAAACTATTAACCCGAAACAAGTTCAAATGAAACAAGCCAGCAGTGTGCAGAAAAGAGAGTGTGTATTTTTTCCGAGAGAAGCAATGACACATAATCACATAACAAACAAAAACAACAACAACACCAAAGAAACATACACAAACACACACATAGCAACAATAACAAAAACAACAACATAAAACAGTAATAGTAAAACATACGCTTAATGTGTGCTTAAAGATTTGCCACGAAGTACATTATTGGCCAAATCGAACGGGAAAATCCCTTCTTGTGTCATCTCTTAATTGTAATGTATAAACCAACACGGCGCTCTTAGTACTAGGTCGGGAATTTGATTTCTCTGTCCGAACAGCGGCTTATGCTCCTATTTCTTCGATACTTGTATTCCGTAGGCAACAATAGTATAATTGTCGCAATGAAATGTATTGTATTGCTACTAGTTTATAGAAATCCTCGTGTATATTATGGGAAAAAAATGTGTAATATCATTTATAGAGATCAGGTATTGTCTCCTTCCTTTCTAAAACAGCTTAGCATATGCATTATAAAGAGGAAATATTTCAAGAACATTCGATAACTTGCTTCGTCAAACGTAGCTACTCCACAGCCGCAAGCATGTGGAGGAATCTTACACAAAGCAGCGGTACTGCAGCAAAACATCAGACGATGATTCCTAAGATCTGCTAAAAACCTGACACAGACTTAACTATTTAAATATTATTGAAAACGATTCGACCCTTTGAGTCGTATAAACTTATTGACATTCGAGTTACCTCCCGCTAAACGTAAAACGTATTTTGTTTTATGAAAGGGCCTAAAGCTTTTACAAGTATCTGTTGTTGCGAGATTATATTTTTTCAAGTTCGTTCATTTTAATCGAATACACTTCCCAGTGAATTATTAATGTCCGTGTGATTTTAAATTCACACTGTTATCTACATTAGGGTGTCATTGGTGCATTTGCCTTTTATAACTTAACCAAACTATAATGTCTTTAGGAGACGTATAGCGATACATTGCGTCCATAATCCTGAATACATTTTAAGTGCAAATGGTATTGTCATGTAAAAAATAACAAGCTCGTGTCCTTGTTGATTTGATTAATGATGCTTAAATTTATTAAAACTTACTGCAGAATCGGGATTTCGTTACATGCTAACTATAATGTTAATGTAATAATTGCGTCTTATTTGCATCATCTTGCAATTAATAATAGATCGGTTCGAATGCGTAAGCTTAGAAAACGCACTTAATACCCTCAGCCAAACAAATACGTGTGCCTGTGGTCACGGCTTCATTAGTAATGTCTATTAACTCAAATGCACTTTAAGAGGTATATCAGCCAAACCCAACCTCATGTCGATTTTCTTTATTCGGGCTAGTCCTGATAGGTAACTTTATTCTACAAAAAAAAACTGTTAGAAACCCTACATGAAACTTATATTTGTATTTGCCATGATTGTGGACTCAAAGGACGGATCCATCGACGAATATAGCGATGACCATGTAGGCGTTTAGAACATGGAATCCAGCACACCAAGATTCTCATTACTAGTAGCCGCTGCTTATATAGACATCTGCTTAGCATTGTATAAATGTATTTCTGAAATAACAAATAAAAAAATGATACTGTTCACCAGCTGGCTATATCCGAACTGAACTTTTAAGTTTATTAAGTCCTCTTCCTAAAATACGTCGCACGTTTTACATGTACATTAATAGTGCTAGCCTTGTTCTCCAGATTTTATGTTGGTATATATGTTCCATAATATAAAACACTGAATAAAACTGTCACCGTATTGATACAACATTTCTGACACCCATATATGTGTTTTTCCCTAAAAAACAGAGGAGATACAACTCATTTTGAATTTTAATGGACCGTGTCAAAGTTTAGTGTTCCAGGCATGTATGTTCACCAATATATAACTAGTATGTATATTGCATGTACTAGGCAGAACACGATCTCAGAATGATATAGGGCGGCATTCTATGTGTCCTATGGCTTCCCTTGTTAAACGGCAAAGACATATTTGCGACCATAACCATTTTCATGGTTGCCATGGTAAATATTTGAATTAAAGTGTAATGCCAAATCATGTTTTAATATGAACTTGTATATACTTGTCCGTATTAGGTTAGACGTATCAATTGTGTTATACAATTGCATGCTTCAAAGTAAACATGGACTTGCAAAGCTCATAGTGTCCTTGTATTTTTAGCTTTGCCTACAATTGGGTTAGTGCTGCCGTCATGAAGGACGTAACTATGGCATTATTTCGAACATGAACCTTAAACCTTAAATCATGTTGTTTTATGTTGTTGTTGTTGTTTTGAAAAGCCAATATGAAAGCCAAAGTCGCCTAAGATTGGGACCCAACATCGAACATCGTTTACCACTTAGTTCAAGAAGTCCTTGTAAATAGTTATATCGTCTCAATAATAGCGGTTTGAATATTAGTAAATACAATGTGTTGACTCCACCACCACGAAATCTAAGGCGAGATACCTGTCAGCAGATGCGATGTATGCTTAACGTTTAATCAAACAAAGCATGAACTCGTGCATGACGATACAGAAGAATTCGATGTCGGAGGTAAGAGAGTTAAACAATCTAAAGATTTCAATTAACGTGCGTTAAATTCTATTTCTGATATAAAGACACCTACTTCATTAATATTCAAAGACGAGCCTACTGTGTGCATTGTATAACACAAATTGCCCTCGTGTTGCCTCTTTCACATGGAAAAACGTATATTTCTTTCCACAAGGAGCCGAAATCTTTTCACATAATTGACGATGCGTGTATGTAAACATTCACATATGGTAGTGATGCTGCTGCTGCTGTTGTTGCTGCTGCTGCTGATGATGATGATGAAGAAGAAGAAGAATTTGATGATGATGATGATGATGATGATGATAACCATGACGATAACGGCGATAATGATGATAGCTGGACATAGCTGAAATATTTTGATTGATATGATGCACATCGGTCCGGAGAATCCCAATTTCTATTTATGGAGAACTACGACATTTACTGGAGGGTCAGCCTAAGCAATGTAGATCATACTCTACTATCATTGAAGGCATAACGTTGCTACTATATGACTGAGTTATTTAATTAACAAACAAAGGCAGACGTTTAAAAACGTGTGGCAAAAATACTTGTTTAAGTAGTTCAAATATTTCCTGTTTCTAAAAATGGCAATTTGCGGCGAATTCAATGTAGTTCCATAATGAATTGGTTTCTTATCACATGACAAATGGATTTTACACATCAAGACCAATACGGGTTAAAATACTTCCGTGATGAATGAATCCCATTCAATGTGTTGTCACGGGTTCAAGTGCAAAACTCACAATCAGCTCCTCATATGCCCTTACGTATTCTACAACACACAGACGTTTACTAAAAGATAGTTGTTATTTTAATGAATGCAAGCAGTCTGACAACGACGACCTCCATATGATCATCAAATAAGAGGTCACCTGACTATTGCTTCTATAGATAGTGTTATATTACTGTAACTCTTCATTTAACGATATCTAACTAGGTGCAAAATCGAGTGTTACAATAAACGCATTGAAGTACAATGTTTAAATATGTATCACATTTCTGCATTTCCAGGTTGCCTTTGAATCTACCCAGGTCAATGTGTACAATGCAGCTAGTTTGACCAGGACACGAACAGTTGAGTTGAGCCAGGTCACCACCACGATCGCTTGTCACGTCGGTCTGTTTTACTGTGCTTCTGAGTTGGAATATAACACCTTGTACGTATACGACGTGGATACCGGCCGAAACCTGCAGGAGATCCGCCCCAAGAACGCCGACGGCCTGAATCTATTCTCTAGCATATATACGGCATCGCCGTGAACGGTTCCGGGTACCGACCGAATGTGTCTGACAGGGACATAGGTCTTGTATGTGTCAGCACGGACGGGCAGGTGGTATTTCGTCTCTCACGGAATGATCCCGGTCTATATAGAGCCACGGGTGCGACCACTGACCATCGTGGCCACGTGTTTGTCTGTAGGCATCACTCACTCAACGTCGTCAATGTGACAAAGGATGGCCACATGGACATGAATACTACCAATAGGTTACGTCTATAAACAAAGAAACGTTCAGCCTTTATAAAATAAACGATATATCACGGCATTAAGGGGAACTATTTTACTGCAGTAGAATAGCTGTTCCTTTAACTTTCCCTACCCATTGCTGATCAAGCTGACATAATGTGATAAGTTCTGTTTAGGTCTCAATGGGGAGGTCTTGTTAGGTCTCAATGGGGAGGTCTTGTTAGGTGTCTTAATGGGGAGGTCTTGTTAGGTGTCTCAATGGGGAGGTCTTGTTAGGTGTCGCAATTTGGTGGTCGTGTTAGGTGTCTCAATGGGGAGGTCTTGTTACGTGTCTCAATGGGGAAGTCTTCTTAGGTGTGTTAAAGGGGAGATCTTTTTACGTGTCTCAAAGGGAAGGTATTGTTAAGTGTATCAATGGGAGGTATTGTTAGATCTAAATGGGGAGGTCTTGTTAGGTGTCTCAATGGGGTGGTCTTGTTAAGTGTATCAATGGGAGGTCTTGTTAGGTCTAAATGGGGAGGTCTTGTTAGGTGTCTTAATGGAGAGGTCTTGTTAAGTGTCTCAATGGGGAGGTCTTGTTAAGTGTATCAATGGGAGGTATTGTTAGGTCTAAATGGGGAGGTCTTGTTAGGTGTCTCATGGGGAGGTATTGTTAGGTGTTTCAATGGGGAGGTCTTGTTAGGTGTTCCAATGGGGAGGTCTTGTTAGGTCTCAATGGTGAGGTCTTGTTAAGTCTCAATGGGGAGGTTTTGTTAGGTGTTTCATGGGGAGGTCGTGTAAGGTGTCTCAGTGGGGACTTTTTTGTTAGGTGTCCCAATGGGGAGGTCTTGTTAGGTTTCTCAACGGGGATGTATTGTTAGGTCTCAATGAGGAGGTATTGTTAGGTTTCTAAATGAGGAGGTCTTGTTATGTCTCAATGGGGATGTCTTGTTAAGTGTCTCAATGGGGATGTCTTGTTAAGTGTCTCAATGGGAAGGTCTTGTTAAGTGTCTCAATGGGAAGGTCTTGTTAAGTGTCTCAATGGGAAGGTCTTGTTAAGTGTCTCAATGGGAAGGTCTTGTTAGGTGTCTCAATGGGAAGGTCGTGTTAAGTGTCTCAATGGGAAGGTCTTGTTAAGTGTCTCAATGGGAAGGTCTTGTTAAGTGTCTCAATGGGAAGTTCTTGTTAAGTGTCTCAATGAGGAGGTCTTGTTAAGTGTCTCAATGGGAAGGTCTTGTTAAGTGTCTCAATGGGAAGGTCTTGTTGAGTGTCTCAATGGGAAGGTCTTGTTAAGTGTCTCAATGGGAAGGTCTTGTTAAGTGTCTCAATGAGGAGGTCTTGTTAGGTGTCTCAATGGGGAGGTCTTGTTAGGTCTCAATGGGAAGGTCTTGTTAAGTGTCTCAATGGTGATGTCTTGTTAGTTGTCTTAATGGGGAGGTATTGTTCGGTCTCAATGGTTCGGTCATGTTAGGTGTTTCAACAGAGAGGTCATGTTAGTTCTCAATGGGGAGGTCTTGATAGGTCTGAATGGGGGAGGTTTTGTAAGGTGTATCAATGGGAATGTCATGCTAGGTGTCTCAATGGGGAGGTCTTGTTAGGTCTCAAAATGGAAGCTTTATTAGGTGTCTTAATTGGGTGGTCGTGTTAGGTCTCAATGAGGAGGTCTTGTTAAGTTTCTCAATGGGAAGGTATTGTTAGTTCTCAATTGGGAGGTCTTGTACGGTCTAAATGTGGAGGTCTTGTTAGGTTTCTCAATGAAGAGATATTGTTAGGTCTCAATGGGGAGGTCTTGTTATGTGTCTCAATGTGGAGGTCTTATTAGGTGTCTCAATGGGGAGGGTTTGTTAGGTCTCAATGCGGTGGTCTTGTTAAGAGTCTCAATGGTGAGGTATTGTTAGGTCTCAATTGGGGGTCTTGTTAGGTCTCAATGAGGAGGTCTTGTTAGGTGTCTCAATTGGGAGGTCATGTTAGGTGTCTGTATGGGGAGGTCTTGCTAGGAATCTCAATGGGGAGGTCTTGTAATGTGTCTCAAAGGGGAGGTCTTTTTAGGTCTCAATGGGGAGGTCTTGTTAAGTGTCTCAATGGGGAGGTCGTGTTAGGTGTCTCAATTGGAAGGTTTTGTTAGGTGTCTCAATGTGGAGGTCTTGCTAGGAGTCTCAATGGGGAATTTTTGCTAGGAGTTTCAATGGGGAGGCCTTGTTAGGTGACTCAATGGGAAGGTCTTGCTAGGTGTCTCAATGTGGAGGTCTTTCTAGGAGTCTCAATGGGGAGGTCTTTGTAGGAGTCTCAATGTGGAGGTCATGTTAGGTGTCACAATGGATGTTTTCATTCATTTATTGGCGCCGCTCTGAAGAACGATGTAATACCCTTTCTATTGTTTGATCAGCCCTTCCACTAAGGTTTCCCATGGCAGTTACAGGCATTCTGCCATTTATGTGCTAGCAATTATAATAATCCAATAAATTGCGTCGTTCATATGAATTGTATATACATTTATCATTTTATTATTTCTTTATGGCCATATTTTATACAGAAACAACATGAACGATGAGAAAAGACGTACCATCGAATAAATATTTGTAATTGATTTGTTTCTTCTAACAGAGTATTCCGGTTTGACATACCATTCTTAATATGGCATTTTACAGTCAGACATATATCGTAACGTAATTACATTCATATTTAAAATAGATATACATCACAAAATCGCAAGTTAACTCCCCGACAGAAATTTTCGCCAATATGGGGGCTCGAACAGAATGAGTAAGGGCCTAAGAAAGACTAGTTACCATCTTCGTTGTCCCCAACTTATCGTATGAAGTCTGATCCTGCAAATCTAATTGGATTATTGACTCCAGAAAGAGACGGTTATTGGTACAAAGGTAATTATGACCTGAGGTTGTTGCATAATGTGGGCATTCACAGCAAGAACACGACATGATGAAACAGTGTGTAAGAGTGCATGTTACAATTCAACCTCATTATAGTGTAGATTGTCAAATCAACGCAATACTAAATAAGAGTAATTTGTTATTTCACCTGTAAGTAGAAATGCGATCTTTATTTAGTAAATCCACTTAACGGAAATATCATGTACAAAATCGTACAAATATAAACACGAACACTGGATATAAAACGTCACCAAATAATAAACATTCACGATGGCATAAACTGTTTAAAGGTATTCTTTTCATAATGAAGTTCTTGATTCTTCAAAAAGCGTATCATAAATCAATCCCGTTCGTTTTATATCCAGTTTTGATAAAATGAACATTCGCGTCAGTTATTTCATGTATATTTTAGACTGGATTAATGAGAAAGAAATGTAGCAACAGATATAAACGACGGTTATCTGTTTTGTAAAGTTACAATGAAATCATATGGGCATTATACATCAATCTGCTACCATAGAGGCTTAGATGTGTGCTTCTTTCACGTTCAAGTGTGCATAGCCCGATAAACACACTGTCAGGGTTTAAACTTATATTTTGATTTATATATTTCTCAATCCACTCATTATAGTTCTACGCAACGGAAACAATTACATCACAAAAAAAGAAACGAATAGAAAAATTGAACAAGAACATATTATAACAAATAAAATGAGTTAAGGTTAAATAAAAGTCACTTATTTAGGTTATCTCCCTTACAGAGGTACTAGGAAAACATGAAATCAAGATCTACTCAAATAGAGTGTCCATGTTGGATTTCTTTGTAAAATACTCGTAAATGTATATGTTTGAGAGCAGTATAAGAGATCCGAATTAATCTACCATGTATGTGTCAAAACAAGAATACTATGTATTAATTTATGGTTTTAGTAATAGTGTGCTTTTTTATCGTTTATATGGTCTACGGCATGTCGAAAGTTATGATTGTTGTAATAATTGTTCATAAGCTTATGAGTATGTTTTCAAAATTTTCAAACTGTCTGTGTAATCACAAAAAGAGCATCTACTCAGTCACATGTAAATTTAGCATTTTTTTTATATCCCACCCTTTTTTTCTACACTTCCAAGGCAATAAGGTTTATACAAGGAGATTGCTGCTAAGTTTGTGTTATGTTATTAGGGAGATACATCGTGGTTGCTACCATGCATTGGAAATTGGAGTGATCGGACATTATACGCCATGTTACCTTTATATACTTGGGTATCCTTATTCCTGTCATTGACATGAAGGGTCATTAAAGCCCAAACAATCTTTAAAAGTTATCTTTGTAGCTTAATTAAATAAATGTTTTCGTAAATTTTGGAAACATTCTTATCTTTAAACATTCTTCTCTGCAATTTTGTGTACGCCACTTAAAGAATAATCTGAAATAAAGGAAATGCTTTTAAATAAAACAGATTGTGTGATAAAAATAACAAATATTCTATTTTGGATATGACCGAAGATGTGTAACGTATGTTAAATTATTATATATCCAATTCTTTTAACTAATAAATGCATTCGACTTGTACCACGTGATCATCCGGTACGTTGCTGTATTAGACAGTCGTCCAAATAAAAAACGTTATTGTACAGTTATCTCATCGTCTCTGACACAAACACTATACGATAACGAATACGAATCTGGATGAAATCGACGTATCGTCATGCGTTTTACATTACGTATTAAATATAATAATATAGCACGATTCAAGCGGCGCAAACAACGAAAGCGTCCGTCAGCATTCCATAGTAAACACACACAGACACACACAAAATCGTTCATAATGTTGTCTGAAGAAGACATAAATGGACATTGAAAAAACTAATTTTATTTACATCTCTGTTTTTTTTATAAATCCAAACATATTTAAGTATGTGTTGTTTACACATCCAAAATAGTAATAACTGAAGTAAAATCAAATTATTTAGTTCATAACAGAACAAGGGATTTAGAGTAAAAATATCATTTTACACTAAGGTTTCCAATACGGAAATTTGCTTGTCTCGTCCAATATCACAGTTGTTTTTTTTATCTGGGTAATTCTCCAAGTATGTATCCTTATTGGACAGATCCGTGTTAAATAAATCATAATTATTATAGCGACATAATGTAGTTGCTGCTGCAGCAGCTGCTTCTGCTTCTGCTGCTCCTGTTGCTGCTGCCGATTATGATGATGATGATGAGGGTGACGATGATCATGGTCATGATCAAAATAACGATCGTGATCCCGATGATAAGGATATAAACGATGTGTACACGAGACTGTGCCAGTCCTAGAAATATAGCGGCAATAATAAGCTGAACAACGTTTTGACAAACTCGTGTTTTGTATGATTTACAGAATGCCACAGAAAGTTAGCAGCAATTACATAGTATAAAATATTATTGTCTGAAAATACACCCGGTTCGCTTTGTTGGTTCGTACACACATGATTCTTACAATGTGGTAACTATGGGTGACTGTGAGAAAGACACTTTGAGGTAAAACCGTCGTAAAACTGTTATAAAGCTTATTATTGTTAAAACTAGCATCAATGTATAAGATTCTCCTTACTACCTTAATAACTCCAATATTGAGTTCAGTCACAATTCCACGACCCCTGCCCCTGACCTAAGTGGTGCCATGTGTGTGCAATTATGTTGTTTTTTTTTGTTTTTTTTTTTTAATTTAAAACACTGCATGGACAAACGGCAATATATATTGGTAATGAATTGCTTTCATTTGGAATGAGATATAGTATAACAATTGTTCATGCAACAGTTGCCTTAAATTGCCTTGTCAGCCGCTTTGTAAACTGGATTTGACAAACTAATTTGTACACGAGTTTTGAATATTTTTTAGATTTGTTTATTAATTAAAAGAGTAATCTTTCCCGCTTCAATATTCAAATATCTGCTGATATTCGAACACAGTAACCATTTTCTTAAACACATGTTTAAAAGTTATTAAAATTAAAGTAAGACCATAAAACATGTTTTTCGGTTTCAAGTATTTATTTTTACAATACACAATGCATGTCTTATGTTGTAAAGAGTTTAAATTATTGTACTAAACAAGACCCTCAACAAACATCATTTTGATGTGTAACATTTTCTCTTCATGTTTGTCTATGTAGTTTGTCGACTCAGTTGTATGTTTCTACCTGGGGCAAAGATAAATCAATTTTATCAAAATCAAGCAAGTTAAAATAAGTAACTATCACTGATGATACTCATGGTCGATAATTGTTGTGCCTTAAATAAATAAATCTGTAAAAAAGTAAAAAAGGACAACTTTGACTAAAAGTTGCCTCTATATCGACCAAACACAATCATCATCAAATAAGGTACTATTACAGTATAATACAATTTACAATTTGCTTGAATTCCTTAAAAATGTATATCAAGTAGATTTGAAAAGTACAAGAGTTTGATGGAATTCCTTAAAAAACATACACAGTGTAAAATGGTAGACCCATAATTAACGTTTGTTTTGTTAGCAACCCGATAAGTAAAATATCCCTTTAAAAATAACATCAAACACACACAATACAACAACAAATACAAAGAAAAATATACACTAAGCAGATTATTTAAAACAGTTTACCTCCAACCTTAAAAGAAAAAAAAAGAAAAAATCCCTGATTTTTAAGGCCCATACCATGGCAGGCGGCGATCTGAAATAAGATCAATGTTAAAATTAATTTGTTTGGACTAGCTTGACCTACATTTTTTTGGTTATGACAGAGAAGTGTTGTTGTCTACATTGTTAAACCACAATTAAAAGTTGTTGATAAGTTGTGTTCTACTGTGTACCGAGAAAGGGAATTCATCGGTATTTTTGTTATGAAACGTCTCATTATTTTTATAGACAACGGTCTTATTGATAAATGTGCATCAGATGAGGATGCTGTAATATATACATGTTCGAATAAACAAGTTCAATACAATTATCCGGATATTCTTATACAAGTAAACATGTTTTATTTAGCTTTCGTGTTGTTGTGATAAGTTTCATATTTTCTAAAAAAGATAGAGAGAAAAGATAGGGTATGTAACCACTTCATACCGGTAAAACTACTTCAAACGTTTCCATCACGAGAACTGCGTCATACGATTTGTCAAATCGAATATATGTCATTATCCTTAACATAAACTTGCTGCGGGAAACTGACGAATCCGGTTGAAAATACATACTGTTTCTGAATCATATATGCTTATTACTAACTTGCAGCGCATACTTAAGCATCCACTACACCTAAAAGTGGATGCTAAGAGGGTGTCATATGAAAATGATTCATATGCAATACAATTTTCATATGATTATTAATATGTTATAGCACTTATTATAATAAAGATGCTGCATGCCATGATAATCTGATTGATGGCCAGCACGTTTAGTTGACACCTATATAGTATATAAAACTAGATAAAGATAATATGCTTACATTATATGTTCAACAAACTACACATGAGGAAGACATTAAGCGAATCGTATATGTTTATGTTTAATGAGTTTGTCGTCCCACCAACAGTATTTCAGTTATCCGGAGACAATGCGAATCGAAACTATATGTTAATAAGAATATGTGACAAAGTCCTATGAGCATTGCTATATATACCAACATTTGAAAAGGCACAGGACAAAGGTATAGTTACCGCCTTGATACAGTCAGTCGGCAATGTGGACTGGTATTTGGTAACAACTCATACTGGACTTTGTCTCAGTGCTGTATGTAGATGTAGAAGTGAAAACTAAGCGCATTATTGTTTTAAACTTTGACATCATACATTTAACAATTCAAGTATGATAATTGACTTAAAAATGTTAGATTAGCAAAGCCTATAATTCTACGTCAGATAATTACATATCATTTTACTTCAATAAATAACATAACCTGGGTTTAAATATTAAACAAGAAGAACGTGTTCTTGAAAATTCTTGTTGTTTTAAAGTTTCGCAAATAAGAAATATTAATGATTTATTCGTAAAATGTTTAAATTGATGTAGTCAGTCAAAATTTCCGCCTTTCGCATCAACTGGACCATGTTATTTATGGCTCACTTTCATTGTGCACGTAATCAATTGCATCGCATAGTCCACAAATAAAATATAGCACAATAATGTTGATGTGCCCTTCTGAAATTTAACTCTTTAACTTTCATCCCAATATAATCATCAACAAAGAGTAAAAGAGAGGTACACTATTGGGGTTTAATATTGCAATTATGGTGATACAAGAACATTTGTATTAGGATGAAATTTTATTTATGCTTTCAAACTATTAATTTGAAACAATTGTGTTTAGATGTTTATCTAACCTTCCATTTCATGGGGCAAGCAAGTTTGAAAGAAAACTGATCAATTTGAATAAAATATGCACATGCGGCGACGTTTTCTAAGATTTCGTATGACGTCGTTTAAGAAATGAGTGACGTCATTGAAAAATAATGTCCATACGAGGAAATGTTAACGACGTCCACACTGCACAGGTAACATTGTTGTAGTCATAAAATAGGAAACATGGCATAATCCTATTACCATTGCAACATTATATCGCAATTTCAAAAGGCAGAAGACAAATTATAAAATACACATTATTCTGGTTGTTAACTAATCGGTACTGATATTTCTTTATTTGACAAAATATATATTTATTTTGCAAATAGAATAATCCTTTAAATTGCCATTTAAACGGCTGTATTCACCAAAGCGTAGTACACTAAACACATCTCTCGGGTAAAGTGACCTTAATTTATTTAGTCTAATGCTACCGTGTTCATAAACACACGGAACCATTTTCACGCCTTATCTATATGTAACACGGTGTTTAACACACACGCATTTTGTGCATTATATACTTGGCAATTAGGACAGATTAAGAAAAAAAGGATTATGTTAAAGATGACACTAGCTCTAATTAATTCAAATCAATTAAGACGTGTTATCTAATCTGATTGTTTTGATCAAGTAGACACCTGGTGAAGGCCGGTCATATCAGGATGAGCTTATGAAATCACTGTCCATGGTAAGGTGTGACTTGTCCAGTAGTCAAACTGTCGAGGATTAAGAGAGGGAAACTAATACGTTGGTTATTGGCACCAGCAAGAACAAATGTAAATATGTTGCTGCTTTAAACATAAAATGAGCATGTAATATACACATTACACAAATGGTGGATGCCTTGTCCTTTTTGCAAAGAAAAAAAGAATAATATTTTAAAAAAAAGTCATGAGTAGTGAATTAAAACCTTGTGTATATCTGTATAACCCATTTACGTATGGCCTTTACTTCAGAATGGGTATTTACGGTCAATCCCATACAGCCAACATGGTAAAGATTATACCCACATTTCTTCTTAACAAGTCGGCCCTTTTGCCGATTGACAGTTCCCAGGCGGTAACTGATTTTGTCTTTGTGTGTGTTATATCTCGTCTCTGTGTTTTTGTCACATTTACATTTACCTTGTTTGCCTTTGTCTACGGGTAGATAAAAGTTAAATATCTGTGAAAATTTTGATAGGACCTTTTCTCATTTACCTATTCTTAGCAGGCCATTTATATCACACAAGCATACACTTCCTGCTTTTTAAAGTTTTATATTAACTTTTGAGATGATAACCTATGCTCTTATCCTATACAAGAGACATATACATAGCAAAATCATCACTAGCACAACACTGGTATGATCTTAGACAAATAACAAATACATCAGTTAAAATGTATGATCCGCTTCATGACGTCCTCATACGTGTTTAGAGAATTACAGTTACACGTAATAAAATATAAGTAATAAAAACAAATGTACAAATGAAATAACAACACGTCCCTCAAAGGCTTCGGTAGAATCGTGTTAAATGTCCTTTTTAATTCAGCATTTAATCATCGTTAAAATTATTATCACTAATATCATAATTGAAACAGGCATTTTGTATGTTTATATTTTCTCAAGTGAAGCTATAACAACGATTAATTGATTTGTTTGTTTGTTCATTCATTTATTCATTTGTTTATTTATTTGATACTTTGATGTTCAATTAGTCGCAAATTATTTATGTATAGAGTGATAGTATATATAAAACTGTAAATTGGAGTCCTTAAAGATCACATAGTTCATCTAAGTCGATGTTACTTTCTACGAAACGTTGATGATTGAAGAGAACGCACTTCAAAAGATCCTATTGTCAACTATTGATACACCACTTGTTGATATCATGTTGTGAATATTGTTGTGAATATTGTTTTAAGTACCATTTACTTGGAACCTCTTAAAGTCATTTAAACCTATCATCTACGCCATACACCACTTAATTTGTACTGAAAAGTGGGTGCGTTTGCATTTCAAAGCAAAGTATTGTCAATTGAAACCAATTTGTTACCCATTCAGATCTGGCCAATCAAAAGACAGTAAACAGGAAGACGGATCAAGTTGTTGCAATGCACATAAGTGGTTGGAATAATATGCGTTCTTAAATGCCACTAGAGTGACAATTATATACTCCATGCAAGTTATATTCTAAAGTTTATTCGTTATGTATATTTCCGGTAAATACAAATAGATCCTTGTTTCAAAGTTTAAGTTTTAGGCAGCACTCTATAATGTAGCTGTAAGGTTGGCTATCACAATTTGTATCTGTAAAAGTTCAAGTGCTTCGAACTTGTGTTTAAATAGAACGATAAAGATGTTTTCGCAATGTTCCATAATATTCCCTTAAGTTGACTTTTTAGCCTTTGCTTTTTCTCCTATGAGTTCTAGGCATTTCACTTTGTTGTCCCGACCGGTAGAGGGCCTTAATATAAAACTTCCAGCTGACCTATGATGTGCCCGTGGTTTAAACCCGACATTTGTTCATGGGCTTTCCTCAACAAATGATGTGTCATTGAGTAGAGAACAGCAACACTATATTAACATAATGCGTCTCTTTATGTTAACTATCTGTACACTGATCAAACCATAATACAAGGTAATGAGTTTCTTCACCGAATTATCATGGGCTAACTTCCGGTTTTTCTATTAAGGTAAATGAGCAATATGAGACAACACAAACTCAAGGCACATATACATTAATCTTATTTTGAAGTGTACCAGCAAACATTGCACGTAGAAACGACGTTAATATCTGGTTTAGGTAAAGTTATACTTTGCAATTGTTTTATTTCGTTCCTTTTGGTATAAAATATTTATTATATAGTATATTATATATATAAAAAAGTACCATGGTCTTAAATTTAGTGCTGTTTTTACTTGTAAACATGTTGTAATTTAATTACTATATATTGCAATGATGTGTGTTTTTTAATAAAAATCTTATTTTTTATTGCATGGTGATATTTCGATAAAACAATCGACTGAAGATTTTTGTTTAATTGACATAAAATTTATATGATAAATATTACACACTCGCATTATCCTGTCACCTTCAACCATCTCTTGAACTACCCTTGCATGCTTCAAACCTAGAGCCTATCCCAACACAGTCTATAATTTAGGACTTGATTGTGTCAAAATGAACAAAACACGTGGTTGCGATCGTTCTTCTACATACGGTACATTTTTCGGAGATCATCATCATCGTCATCATCCTCAGCAGCAGCAGTAGCCTCATCATAATAGTCATCATCATCAGCAGCAGCAGCATCATATGATACCTAGTCACATTTATCGAGCCAAATACGTTCTAAAATACATCAAATATCAGACTTCTATAGAAACAGGAGCATTAAATATCAGTTTTTGTTATCTGGCTTGGGTTCAAATTGTTTTTATGGTATGCCTAAAGCGTTAACCGTACATTCTGATTAAGAAAAACACTTCCAAAAACATGACAATTTTGTTTATTTGCATTCCGTATACTTTATTTATTTTATAGCTCTTAAATGAAAAGTCCATGCACAGCTTATCAAACATCATTTCGGCAGACAACACGAACTATCCCTTGGCGACCTATTGGTAGAATAGGTAGAATAGGAGAGCGAGAAGGAGATCGACATTTTAGTAATATTTCTTCGAAGAGATTTTTACATGCTTAACCTAAGAGATGCAGACTTCCTGTGTTGACAGAGCTCCCTGTGTTGACAGAGCTCCCGGTAACTATTGTGTTGACAGACAGCTCCCTGTGATGACAGCTCCCGGTACCTATAGTGTTTGCAGGTAGCTCCCTGTGATAACAGAGCTCCCGGTAACTATTGTGTCTCCAGACAGCTCCCTATGATGACAGAGCTCCCGGTACTTATTGTGGCTTCAGATAGCTTCCTGTGTTGACAGAGCTCCCGGTACCTATTTTGTCTGCAAATATCCTTACGGGCTATGCTGCCATTGCCGTGCACCATGTTTGTTCTTCATATGGCGGTTTTTACTGTTGCCCTGCTAAAGCGTATTTGGCAAAATGGACAGTGCATTGTTGTAAATCTGCACGTATTATTTTAGTTACAATATTCTCTTATAATATTCGGCATTTGGATGTGGTTTTGACTGACGGATATTGTTTCTTAATAAATCTAAAAAAGTAGAATATATATAACTGTATTATTCAATGTAAAACTAAAGAAACTGTCCTTAAAATCAGCCAGTCAATGTCGGATCCAAATTGGGGATCTGTGGATCTGGTTTTACGTCGACATTTTGAAAACAATGTCTATGGCAATGACATTTCTATGTCCAGAAAATGTCTCAGACATTCTTCCTGTAATTCCTTTCAGTATTATCATTGGCCAATACATTATGCTCGCTCAGGCCGCTTCAATGTCCCTAATGTCCCCAAACAGTTGTGCCCAGAAAATGTTTGAGTCCTTTCCTCGTGTATATGGTGCATACATGTATAACTTTGTTTTTCAATGTCTTCTACTCATAGAATTTGGCGAGGTCTAATGATACCTTTTTTTTTTTAGACATCGTGTGCCCCGATCTTTCTGCCCTAATACGAAAAGGGATTCTTTCGGCTTTATGCTTGACTCGGTACACGAGTGGAATAATGAACCGAAACCGATGTCAGTGTTGTTGACATTGACGTTTGTGATAACGTCTTAAAGTGAACATATCTTTGATGTTATATATTTATTTCTTAAACATATTTTTCTTTTGACTCAGGTTTGTTTACACATTTAACGAACAGATTTATAACAATTTAATGACGATCTCTATAATAGAATATGCTGATAAGTGGTTTTAGACGATACAGTTACTGTTATTGTCATGTTCACTGTTCTTCTGCCGTCTCCTCTCTCATTTTTATTGACGTCATCTTTTAATTTTATTATTTTTGTCACGAGTCTATCTAATTAAAGACTGTTTACACTCGGTATACGAAGGACATGTGTAAAATCTGGCATTGAAATTAAAAATTTAAATATATTTATTCAAACCAACTTTGTTTAGATTCTTTATTTGTCACTAACTGAACTTGTATTACAAGCATTGAAAGTAGTACAGAACATAATAATTCCTATGAGGAATAATAATAATATAATATAATAATAATAATAATAATAATAATAATAATAATAATAATAATAATAATAATAATAATAATAATAATAATAATAATAATAATAATAATAATAATAATAATAATAATAATAATATATTGAAAATGTTACTTACAACATCCCCAATTTAATGCATACTTTAATGCACATGTTAAAAAACTTTATTGTTTTAATATTAACACATTATACTATTGAAACAAGTTAAACAAATATATTATGTCATTAACATTCATTATTCTTTAATGAGTTGTGTTAATTGATGGGTCGTGCTCATTGATGGGTCGTGTTCATTGATGGGTCGTGCTCATTGATGGGTCGTGCTCATTGATGGGTCGTGTTCATTGATGGGTCATGCTCATTGATGGGTCGTGTTCATTGATGGGTCGTGTTCAGTGATGGGTCATGCTCATTGATGGGTCGTGTTCATTGATGGGTCGTGCTCATTGATGGGTCGTGTTCATTGATGGGTCGTGCTCATTGATGGGTCGTGTTCATGGATGGGTCATGTTCATTGATTGGTCATGTTCATTGATGGGTCGTGCTCATTGATGGGTCGTGTTTATTGATTGGACGTGTTCATTGATGGGGCGTGCTCATTGATGGGTCGTTTTCATTGATGGATCGTACTCATTGATGGGTCGTGTTCATTGATGGATCGTACTCATTGATGGGTCATACTAAGTGATGGCTCGTTACTGAATAATTCGTCGCTATCATTAGTGTCTTTAGTAATCATTGGTTATTAATGTAATGACAAAAGACTCTACTTACACCAGACAATCTTTATTTTTTCTACTGAAAATTGTATACACCTAAGGTTCATTTTGTTTAACATCATAATCATATATAATAAAATGTAAATTGTACTCGTTTAATGGTTTTATATTATCATAATATTCTATGTAATTTGTTTGTTTCCGTTCTGGTGGTGTAGCCGTTAACTTGTTACCTGTTTTAAGAAAACTGAAGTGGAGAATTCTTCCGCTAATAGATAAACCGAGCCTTTTTAACATTTAATGGAAAGGTTTGCTTGCTTTATGAGTGATCTGAGTATGCACTATTTTATAAGCTTAAAGAGTTGATATAAAGTTCCCGGTAGATTGTCTATCTAACAGAACAGAACAAATCGTTATTCTTTCCTGGTATGCAAAGTATACCACATGGAGAACATTATACAATAAAGAGGCAGCAGAAGTAACAAGAGGTTCCGGTGGTTGGGGTGAAGTAGTACAAAATAGTGAAATGGATGATGGGAGAGAGAGAGGGGGGGGGGAAAGGGGGAAATAGAGAAAGACAGAGAGAGGAAAAGAATGGGACAGGAAGTAAAAAAAGACAGTGAATACATGCATTTATGTTGTATATAGATGATTTCTAATTAGATGATTTTGTTGTTTCTTGTGCATGTCTTACAGAGAACTCATATACAAGTTACAATGGAGCATGATAGCCATTCTAGTAAACTAGTAAACAAACAAATAAGAACCAAACTAAGTAATCCAAATTTGACAAATATGTCTTCAAAATACTAGTAGCAAGTGTGAGAAAATGCTACAGAAAGAAGTTTTTCACATACACTAAAGATCTTGCATCTTATAGGTGAGTAGTATGAGTAATTTAACAGACACAATGAAGTATATCATAGAGCTACATAAAAACCAAAGAAAGGTGAGCGAGGGAAAAGGAAATAGGTAGTGATACAAAAAATAGTATTTGCATTATAGCAAAAGCAATTATAGTCGTCTAGAAGACGTGAAAAGAGGCATGAAAGATCAGTACGTTTCGACTGAAAAGCTCAAGGATCAGTGTTCTAGAGTGTGGATTTGTGGGAGGACAGCTTGTTGTGGCGTGTGTAGGAGGGGAGTAACAGGTATCACGTAAATAATTACTGTTGGCTGAAATAATGTTTGGATAATCATTTAGACAGAAATACAATTTGGCAAGTATATGTACACAAAGAGAGACAGTATGCTCATGCAAACTGCATTGATACGTTCAAAACCAAAGAATCTGCTTACAACTTTTAACAGCAGTCCTCTCAAACATTTACAGACTTCTTTGCAAGACTTAATGCACACTCCTACTCACGTACAATTTCACTCTGCCCCACCATTTTTTGGACATCACATTGACATTTATTTTCTATGATTCATTTTTGTTTTGTTTTGTAAATAGTTAGTGTTTAGTTTACAAAGGTACAATTTCGCAAAGTTTCCAGGGGATATCAGTTATATTATTTTTGTTAGACATTATATCAAGATGGACGACATGCTTGGCAGTATTTTCAAAATTGCAGTATGTCCAAAAAATAACTACATCCAGAAGTGGCCGTACAAACAGCCAATAATTAGTATAGGTCCTAGTAATTCCATATCTGTATAATAAATGGGTAAAATGGAAACGTCATTGCAGCAAGTGCAA
The DNA here is from genome assembly GCA_007844125.1 of Sinonovacula constricta. Classification (NCBI taxonomy): domain Eukaryota; kingdom Metazoa; phylum Mollusca; class Bivalvia; order Cardiida; family Solecurtidae; genus Sinonovacula; species Sinonovacula constricta. Next base: position 10,427,124 of record CM017570.1, read on the forward strand.
TGCCTTTGTTAAATGTACATGCATAGTATAGGCTTTTCACTTATTCTAGATCGCAATGGCGGCGACAGGAATATAATTTTGATTAAAATTACCCGTTTATTAAAACTTATTTATCTTTATAAAAGACGTAAGTTTTACAATAAAATACTTGGAGCACATTAGTGTGTATTTTTATCAAACCGAAACGGGTCGCACACAACAATTCTACATAACAATCGAGGACGTTGATTGTAACCCCTTCTGTTAAGTTATTACACCGTATAAAATAACCGCAATGGAGTTTTTACATTGCCGACATGGAGTAATACGGTCATATAAATTACCGACATGGAGTTATAAAGACGGTATTAACTACCTACATGAAGTTATGGGGTCGTATACATAGAACTGTTATGCCATATAAATAACCGACTTTGGGATTTGGATTACCCACACAAAATAGAGTGATTAGGCCGAATAAATAGCCGACATAGAATAATTAGACAAAACTTACCGTATAAATTACCCTCATAGAGTTACATATATTTTAGTTACTTGGCCGTATAAAGTGCCGACACATCAAACTGTATTACTTCTCGATGTTGAGTTTTTCGGTCGTATAAATTATCGTAATGGAGTTGTTAGGCAGCATACATTGACGGCATGAAATATTATGGTCAAATAAGTTACCGACATGGAGTTATGGGGCAGTATGTACTACCTACGTGTTATTATTATAAGTCGTATTATTTACCGACAATAGAACATGTATGATATATATTGCGACAATAATCGGACCTTGTAGAGCAATCGGTATAGCGTCGGATCCATGTACGGAGGCCCGTGGTCGATCCCGGGCTGCGACATACCAACGTCGTTAAAATGGTTCTGGCATAGCCCCATTGTTAACGCACATGACACTAAACACAATTTTTACGATTAAGGATAAGGCTGTTTGAATATTAACTTTCCGAGCACGTCGGCCATTGCTACAAATACAAAGTCTAAATTGCAGCTACCATTTTGTCTTTGATTTCGAGATAATTTGATCCGCACTTTTAACTTTTGCTTTTAACATTTTCGCGGTACTGAACTTAATCGTCCATTTCATTAACAGACGATTATGAGAAAAAGAAAATGAATGAATGGCTGTCTTCTTCTGTATGTTACACCACATTATTAAGCCAAGGATCTTTACTAACGAAACCAAGTAATTAATGCACAAACCTATCCTCGCTCCTTATCGGAAATGACGAAATTACGAGGAAGTTAAAAAAGTACTTGGAAGTCATTGATCATCCTTTACTTCCATGTACATTGCCACTTGCAAACAATGCAGTTGCCACTTGTGTTTCTGGTCTATTGGACCTAAAATCCTTTCAAGTGAATTTCCTCATTGACAGTTTAACAATACATATGCTATGACTAATAATGACATGACAAATCACACCGTTAATGCATAGGACTAGTCGTTTTGTGCATTTAATTGAATTGCTTTTAAAGAAAAAACTTACAAAGTCAAGATTTAGCTACAGTCTGGAATCAAAATGCTTACAGATAATAGTCTCATATATATTTTTCTAAACCCAAAAGCTTGAAATAATAGTAGTTTTGTTTTTTGCAGACTGAAACAATAGAAAACAATTGCACATGGAATTAATTTGTATTTGGCAGCAGCACTTTAAGCGATGTGGAAGTCTTCCTAACAGAAAAGACAAATGTTAAGATAAATGTTAATGTTAAATGTTAAACCACTGTATATCTGACGAAACATGAAATGTAAAATATTAATCGACGAACAAACAGACCTAATTCTGTGTATATCCCTCCCCCAGATAATAGTAAGGTATGATTGTCCTGAGTACGGAATTATTTGAAATGTTCTTATATATGAGCAATCAAATTGTCCCTGCTGAAAGTTAATTGATTTAGCAGTGGTGGATGATGTGGTGGATGTTGACCGCAATAAATATACACGTTACGCTACCAGGCTAAGATACTAACTGCAGATTTTATCTTTTTGTGTTTTTTGTTGTTGTTATTTTCCAACCATTATTTTAAATCATCGTAAGTAATAAAATTACAACCCATGAACAAGTGTAGGGGAGAAGCAGGTGGAGGGGGGATGAGGGGGCGGCATGTGCGTGCGCGGTAACCATACCTAGCTGCTGGACTATAAGGGGTGGTTACACTAAATACCGACCGGAAGTAGAACGTGTGACATGGACTTTTTCTCTTTAGTAACAAACAGTCTGTTGCTATGTTTTGGCATTCAATTTCCTATTTTGAAGATAATATCAATCTTTTGGTGTCAAAAGGAAGCTAAAGCTATGTAGACTTGAAAGAAAGCAAACGTCTTTAACCACTATGCACAATAATGGACTGATCCACTTTTCCAGGAAGTACATATTTTATTGAAATTTGGCGGTTACCGACATGCCAATTTGGCGGTATGCGCAGTCTATGAAGCTGAACCTTCTTACAAGTTGCAAATGCTGCCTTAATTCTGGGTCTTTCTGATAGTCACTAAATAGCTTGTTTCACCTATATATGGTCATGGGGGTCCATCATAACTTGGTCATGGTGCAATTTGCTCCATCTTTTCGCGATTCACTATAGAATATAGAACAAACTTATTCAGTGGCGTCTAACCTTTAAGCGACATTTCCGAAAGAGTCTTCGTCTGTACCTTTGGCTTGAAAATGACTGCAGTTGGGTAAATCCTTATAAAAATGGTGTTATATCAATGAATTTTGCCATTTGAAGACATTTCAGAAATAAATTAACTGTTTAGTCTGAATTTAGGGGTCCTGATATGAAAATGTGCCTGAAAAATGAAAAAAAAAATGCTAAAAAAAGACCCCAACCATCAACCAACATATATTTGGGTGTCAAAAGATAATGAGTTTTGGTGATATATTTTATTATTGTATCTTTATTTTTTGAAAAAAAATGCATTTTAATGACCTTAACCTGTACCAGGATCCATTTTCATACAACAGTGAAAAGAGTCAAATGTGCTGGGAACAGAAACTGGCAAATATAGTGTCACATACCAAAATTATAGTTTTGCATATACATGATCCTCATTTCAACTTTTCTGAGTTATATATAATACAGCAAGCATTAACATTCATGTTTACACCTTACTGTGATAGTTAGAAACACAAAATAAGTAGAAATCTGGATAAAATGCCATGAAAGCAATGTGTGATTGTTTTTTCTTTTTCATTTTTTTTAAATCTGTTTTGAACAGGTCAGCATCATATTATTGACAAAATAGGGCTCCAACATATAACTGTGTGCTTTGAAGTGTTCTGCATTCACCAAGGACAGCTTAATATTCCTTAAAACTAACAAACATGCCTTTCTGGTCTGCAGATATTAAAATCGCTCTCTCAGTAAGACTAAGTCGTGACCCAGACCTTGGCCGGATTGTGCCGCCTTAGAGATTTGCACCTACTCTATGTGACATCTAATGACAATGCTTCTACAATTTCATTAACCAATAGAATCATGACATGTTAGATAAATGTCTGGTACTTGGTGCAGTTTTTTTTATTTTGACTTAGCAGATGCTATGCACGTTAGTATGGATTGTTTTCTTCATTTTTGAGACAAATCTTCAAAATTATCCATTTTTTAATCAATAAATACAATAAAAATAGTAAAAGTCATTTTTAATGTTAATTTAGTTGTCCAGTCGAATCATAATACATAAAATAGTCACATGCATGCTTATATGCTGTTTAGAATGTAAGTTGTTCTACATTTTTAAATTTAGATTTTCACTGCAAAAAGGGCCATGAAAATGCACTGTGTGCAAAAAATACAGGTATGCAAATATGACCCCCATTTCACCAATTTTGATGAAAATTACAAAACATTTCATCCTTTCTTTAGAAATATATTACCCTTTAGGAAAATATTGTTTTAAAGGAGTTTTGAAGCAATAAGTGATGCTTAAACGGATGGTTTCACTGAACACCGACCGGAAGTAAAATGTGTGAAATGGACTTTTTCTCTTTAGTAACAATTTGTTGCTCTGTTTTGGCAATAATTTTCCTATTTTGAAGATAATATCAATCTTTTGGTGTCAAAAGGAAGCTGAAACTATGTAGAATTAAAAGAAAGCAAAAGTCTTTAACCCCTATGCACAACAATGGACTAATCGAATTTTACTGGAAGTACATATTTCATTGACATTTGGCGGTTACCGACTGGCAATGTGGCGGTATGCGCAGTCTATGAAGCTAAACCTTCTTACACGTTGAAATGTTGCCTTAGTTCTGGGTCTTTCTGATAGACAATAAATAGCTTGTTTCACCTATATATGGTTATGGGGGTCAATCATAACTTGGTCATGGTGCAATTTGTTTCCATCTTTTCGCGATTCACAATATAATATAGAACACACTTATTTAGTGGCGTCTTACCTATAACATGACCTGGGTATATCAGCGTCTGCGCATGTCAATTTATTTCCTTGGTGCTATAAATAGAGTTTTTCAGAACGCTACGTGTACAGTTACTGTACGGCATTCTGTTAGTTTAACTTTTTAGCAGACGACGTTGCTGAAACACTCACGGAATTTTGCGTTTTCTTTTCTGCCATTAGAAGTGTACAATTTATTTGTGGTACTTGTATTGATTCCGCTCTAAAGTTTTAAAAACGTTAGCACAGTCATACACTCCAAGTTTTGTGTACGTTATTTATTCTGTTGGATAAACCTATCAGGAAATTAGATATTTAAAATGGCGACTGGAGGTCAGGCGGAAAGCTGGTCGGAGGAATATATTGAATACCCCTGTTCTGTTCGTGAAGAAGCTAAGAAACTATCCGATTCGGGACATTACTGCTTATTCTGCAAGAGTTTCTTGTGTGCGAACTGTTCATTAGGTCATAAAAAATACACTACGGTCATCAAGTAATTGCGGTGACTGATAAGAAGTTTCAGAACGTGCTAACCGAGCGATGCGTGGATCATCCGGATGAAGTGATCGAACACTATTGCGGAACGCACGGCGTACTTTTATGTAACACCTGTGAGCGGCTGAGTCACAGGTAAGGTATAATTTGCATGTCAGCTTATTGATTTCACTTAAGTCAGAGGCCCGGATCCATAACTTTTTAGCTGGTGGTTGGGCGAGAGAAGACCAAATTTGTTTATTAGGTTTATCTTCCCACCAACAGTATTTTAGTTATCTGAACATGGTGTTCACTTGAAGCAGATATAGTGCTGCCTTCACTTTTTTTAGCATGCCGAGAACACCTGGCATGATATCACACCCAGTTATCATGACTCCGGGCCGACCAATCTTGGAACTACCCATATATTTGCTTGAGCGTTAGCAAGGGAGCTATTCCTCTACCATGTTGAATGCCTTTGATATGTCGTGGCCCGGGATGAAACCCCCCCCCCCCCCCCCCCCCCCGTACGTGGGGCCGACGCTCTACCGATTACGCTACTAGGTCCGGGGAATCCGAAACTGACATACTTTCTAGTGGGTATGCACCCCGGAAAACATGTTTCGAAAATGTCGGAGATGTATTTTGAAATGTATCTGGACATAAAGTTAATCGTTTCTAACGGTTTTGTACTGCCGGTGTGGTGGAGAGGCTCACGGGTGGCCCGGTTAGCTCTGTAGGGGGTAATGGATTCGATATCCACATCGGGTGCTTACTTTGCCATGAATTACTTTACTAGTATCAGAAGTAAAAGCGGTAGCCTGGTGTGGCTGTAATGCCAGTGGTGGAGAGTCCCACAGGTGGCCCTGTTAGCTCAGTAGGCAGAGCTCCGGAACGGTGATTCAGGGGTCGTGGTTTCGATCCACACATCGGGCGCTCAATTTGCCTTTCACTTTAGTTTTATTAAACTGACTAGTCACGGAAATTCTTAACAAAATGCGAAAACATATACCTGTAGCAACATTGTTGTTGAAAACTGATTCGAATTATTCACAAAAAGTATGCAAAAACAAACACATACTTCCCTTCGAGTTGGAAGATAAAATGTAGCTGGATTACATTTGTAGCTCTGTTTACCCATCGATCATTTGTTGCATACATTGGGAAGGAAAATAATTGAATACAACAACAAAACAATTTTGCTATCTTAGATTTTAAGCAAGCAGTCATTGCAGTATCGTCTGATTGTATCCTTGACAAAAATAATAAAAAAAAAAAGATTAAAAAACAGATTATGCAAACATCATCACTACCGTCTTGTTCCAGTACACTGTTCATTGGGATTTTAGAAAATAACCATTACTACAACTGCCAAAGCAACGCATTTTATGCAAACCATTATTATTTAGAAAGTATTAAGGAATAAGGAAATATAACTACGGTAAATATTAACAAACAAGCAGCATTTTTTCCAGTATACTTATGTATGTTGTATTTTGTACACAAAACATAGATATTTCCGCTTGCCGGATAACGTATTATAGATGTGTTTAAACGTTTTTGAGTTAACGAAAACCGTACACAGGGTCGCCCGTGGTGTAATGGTAGAGTCGCCGACTTGTAACTCCTCTGACCGCTTAGCCTATTCGGGGCGGAGGACTTAATGTGGGAGGTCTTCCCACACACTTGCGGTGGACCGGTGTTTCTACCCAGACATTTGTTTGGGGTCTTCCACCATCTAGATAGCTGTATGTCACTTTAATGGTCACTGCGATGTATTTAAAAAAAAAACAAAAAACAACTGCACATTTATTTGGTTCGCAAAGTTCAGTCTCGTAAGTAAAATGAAACTAGCCTGGGATTTGTTGTTATAGAATACCAATCTATAAATATATTTTAATAGTTTACCAGATTGACGTCTGCTTTTTGTTAAAGTTAAGACTGTGTCCACCTAAAAAATGTTAAAATGAACGAAAGGGATATTGTGCAAGGGTGAGAGGGGCGGCCTAGGGGCGGCGGCGGTTGGGTTGTCTATTCTATGTCAGAATCAATCTCAACTTCATCTAGCCAGCACATACGTTTCCGTAGTATCATTATGTTCTTCCGTATTAAAATCATATTTCTGAAACAAAACTATTTAGGTTGGTAACAATATTATTCCCTTCAATAGCCACATCCCCAACAGCAATAGACATTTGACTTTGACTAACCGGCAAAATACTTTTTCTTAAGAATAAAAAGGCAATAGTTTTTCTTGAAGTTACAGAAGCTGCTACATATTAAATGTATGCAACAGTCAATGATAATACACATAATCGCTCGATCATGGCGCAATCATATGAACATTGTTTTCGTTGTGATACGTTGTCTAATTCCAAAATAAATTTCCTAAACAGAAATGGTCGAAATTACGGTACATAAATACGTTCACAAAAAGCTAATTGAAAGTTTTTGAACATGTTACTCAATGTAATAATGCACAATCGGTATGCTGTATAAATACTGAATATGTTTTAAGATTGTGCAAAGCAAGAAACATTGCAAGCAAAGATTTGCAACCTGTATGCAAGAATTTATAATCTGTAGCATTAAGAATTAATGACTCGTGTATATACTACCAAAACTATAACATTATAACCCACATTAAACATTTTACTTCAGAAGTGCTATTTTCTGTAAGTAATTACGGCATTCAATTTAACATTACTAAATAGTTAGTAAACAATACTATTAGAACAGTTGATGAAGTTCGTATTGCCCAAAAAATCATCCTCAAATTCTCAAATGCAAATAAATCTTCGAGATGCAAAATCAAATTTAATTAAGTCGTACATTGTTAATGGAAAACATATACATCTTTGGAGGAATGTCCACACATATGCAATGGCTAAACATATAACTACAAAAAATCAACTGAGCAGAAAAAAAAAAGTTCAAGCCGATGTTAAAGACTATCTAAAAGCTAATACACATTGCACCAAATACATCTTAAGTATCCGTTCTGTCTGAATCTATAAGTAAGCACGATAGTGATCTCTTCTGAAATAGATATCTACGTCAAAGCGGACAACACGTATGACGATGTTACTCATGAAAAAAATGCCACGTGGTGTTCTTAATTTAAACAAAGCAATCTTTGCAGGGTAGCTCAGCTAGGAAATACCTGTTTACGACGACGCGTGTGGATGTATGCTTCTCTGGTAACACTGATCTATGGAATAAATGAACAACATTTTGCTGGACCCTTTTTAGGTAACAATGGGTGAATGAGTTATTTAAGAAAACAAAAACTATGTTTGTCCAAAACAGTCGGATCCCACCTTTAAATGAAAACACACACACACACACACAACCACATCAGAAATAAAACACGCAGTTTTTAAGAACGCCAAAAGAAACAATAATTACTTAAATTAGACATTAAATAGTGAAGCTGCAAACCTGTCTACTTTACACATGTCGTCCCCCGCTGCATTAGCGCTGTAAGGGCAGAGATGTTCATGTTCTGAACAGGAGTCATTATCTGGAATATCGGTAATCTCAGTTTGCAACGACCCTCTAGTCTCTGTCTTGACAATTGCTTCATGCACGTACACATCGTCATATACAGCTATACCGTTGATCTACTATCATGTTGGTGAAGTCCTATGTTGCACAATTATTAAAATGTGGCTTTTTGTACTCTTCATATGGAACATCGTGGACTTGTTACAACTTGAGGATATATTTTTGTTCATGCAGGCTTGTGAATCACAGACATACCTGCGGAGTTGTCTGCAACAAACTGTAAACAGTCCAAAAGATGCAGACGTTCATCTTTATCATAGTTCTTGGAACTGCTCATATATTTCGCAAAGCAATTTCTGTTACATTAATACATAGTTGTGCCATAGCGTAATGGTCCCAGGATCATAAGAGCGTCTTAACCTGAATTTGAAATCTTGTAGACGATGGTAATAATGATAATGTGGAATTTAGTTTTGTTGGAACCCTTCGAGATATATGTCCTTCATGAAAAACTGAAGTTCAAATGTGTCGGGAGCAGAACTGAATGCATTCAAAGTGTAGTTAAAATCCACTCATCATACACGGTTGCTTACTGTATACATTAAAACAACGCACTATGTGTTTAAATTTGGCCTTCTTGTACTTTTACTCTTTTTCGAAATGGCATGTTTCATGTTAAAAATAATCGATTTACCATATTATAAACTATTGTTTTAATAGACGAAAAACAGACTAAGTACTTCAAGGATAAAGGGCATTGAGGATGAAAAACAAAACATTCAACACTTCAGCAAATTTTAAATTCTGTGCAATTTGCAACCTTTGATTGAGGAAAATCTCTGTAACTTTATTCTGTTTTCCTATTATTAACTGCAAGAGTCCATTTCATTTTAAACAACATAATATAACCAGTGCGAATTGCCTATTGTGGCTCTATGCTGATCATGAATAGTTTCGCTGTATTCAATACTTATTAACATGGATTATTCATCGTCAAAACACATGGAATTCTAAGTAAGTTTGGTAGTTTTAACCAGGTATTGAACAGTGTTCAATACACACAAACAGAGTAGGTTTATTGCAGCAATCTCTCCATTAGATATAATTGTTTTAGAGGAAAACGTGCATTGATTTGACATGGAATGCATTTCTTAAACATTTAAAACATGTGTTGGAAGTTAAGTTGTGTTTTGTTGTTGCTTATCCTTTAAAGTGTCGTGTGGGCGTTGGTAAACTGAACCGGAACGTTGGCTAAACTGACCATTGCAAATTGCGGCTACCTTTATCGAATTTCCTCATGATTGCATTGATTTAAGAATGTTAGTCAATTGTATGCTTGCAGTGATGTAGGGACATATTTGTTAATTATAAAAATACTGGAAAACTATAAAACATATTGCTTTCATCTAGTTAAAATGGCCTATATGTTAGCATACCAGTCATAGTTGTTTGTAAATAAAATGTGTGTGGGAGAAAGGACGAATTAAAACTGGAGGACAATCACAATTTGTGCGGTTTTGAAATCGATGTATATACCAAAAAGGTATACCAAACACAATGAGTACGTGCTTTCGTGTAAATAAAGTCAAACTTTCACCATATGCAAACTGTCTGGTACATTGTTTGATGATACAATATTATATTTGCCTACCACTGTGTTTCAATGCATAAACAATGAAAACATTTGAAGCAATCAATAAACTGTCATAAATTTTGCCATAACCACAACAAACCTTCCATTGGCTCACAGTTCACAACTTTACTTATCGGTTAACTATACAGAAGTGTAATGGACGACGGTCGTCTAAGATGCATTATTAGCAAGTGAATCGTGAAGGGATTGACGCAACTAACAACATTCATATCAAATATGATTTCTAAAATACTATTTGGTGTTTACTTACTTTGCAGTACGTATGTAATAACACTTTTAAAATGTTTATTTTTCAACTTGCACACATCTCGTAGAATATTAACACACTAATTTGTGCTTCTGCTGTTACGAATATACTACTACTTCTACTACAACTACTACTACTACTACTACTACTACTACTACTACTACTACTACTACTACTGCTACTACTACTACTACTACTACTACTACTACTACTACTACTATTACTACTACTACTACTACTACTACTACTACTACTACTACTACTACTACTACTACTACTACTACTACTACTGCTACTACTAGTACTACTACTACAAATTCTACTACTACGACTACTACTGACTATAGTTATTAGTGTATTGATGATTGTGACGGTGGTTTACATGAATAGAAGATGGAAGTATAGGTAATTTTGGCCATTTGATTGTATTGTATTGATGGATGTGCCTGTATTTTTCATGCATATAAGCCGTGCGCATTCTGATAAGTATATGCATAAATTATTATTATATAGTATTGTATACTGCATATTATAACTGTCTTTTATCTAGTCGTAATGGCACAGTAGTATGAACACTTGAACACTTGAACACCGCCATTTGAAAGAGTAAAAACCCGTAAATTGATGCGATTGTATACGCTCGTTAGATTTAGTGGCTATTAGTAACACATTTACTTCGATGCAGCTCCATCTGTTGCAGTTGGGTTATCGGTCGTGCGTGCTTATCGGTCTTAAGAACATAGTGTGATATATGCATATTTTTGTCTTAAGTTTAGAGTAGAACACATTAACAGCATGAGACTCAAGATCCACAAACAGTGACGCTATTGATATCGAGTTGACAAGTTTCAAATACAAATCAAAATGAAGTTAAGCATGTGTATTTGTATAATGGTTCTTGTCAGTTGATTTAGTAAAGCTGACTTTTAAATGCATTACATGTTTACATAAAAAAACTTCGTCTTTCGATTCTTCGCGTCAGATGAAAGTATTCTGTGACATGTTGTGGTCTATTATTATATTGATACAGATATTAACGATGTTTAACAACTTGGTTTGCAATATACAGCGCATAGGGACATGAGTGTACAATTTAATGAAGCCATGCGCAATTATTGTATGTTTGCGATTTGTAAGGAACTGTCTCTTGCAAATGTAAGTTGAAACGGTAGCACAGTTTTGCTTTACTTGTTCGTGTTGATTTAATTCAAAGTTTTTTTTTTCTTGCAATAGTAGTTTGGAACTAAATTATTAAGTTATTGTGCATTGCAATGTTAACTTTAACGTAGTAAACAACATACAAGTATAATTAGCCAGATTGGTGATTTGTGTTGTTGTTGTTGTTTTCTGGGCAAATGATCAAGTTGCACACGAAAAGACCATTGCAAAACCGTTCATGGTTACCCGGCACGATTGAAGTGATTAAAGTTCACAGAAAGTGTTGTGTTTGGTTTTCATGTTCTGTTCGGTTATGTTGTCGTTGTAGCTATTATTTTTGTCGTTGTTGTTGTTGTTTTATGGAATTATAAGTTGCTGCTTAGAGGTAGCTGCATGTTACAGGATTTGTTCAGTCAAGGTTAACGTATTATGCTACATTAAAATGCACATTAAATTGGCACGTTCTCGAATTATGTCCATTATATTTTAAATAGCTAGAGCGGTACTGTAATTAACATTATGCAAGTTTTGATATGATTAGAACATGAGCTAATTCGTTGTACCAATGATTAAGACACTATTTAGATTAAATCTCGTTCGGGGTACAAATAATTTAGACACTTTTTAGAATAAAACTCTTACGGTATATCAATAATTTAGACACTATTTTGATTACATTATTCATATGTGTAAGCATTATTTTTTCAAATCGAGGCCTTCTGTTCAAGTCAGCCTTTATATACTTCCTGTTATTGTTCATTGCTAGGATTCCCTGCGTCATCTCCGTTGTTCGTGCTGCTTGTTTTGATTTTCGTTTTCTCCAGTTCATTGTCTCGAATTCAGTCATTTCTGCATATTTATCAAAGATCCCGCTGTATTGTATTGACATCTTCATGTTTAATGAACATTTTTTTTGTCTTTTTTTTTTCTATTTGTCGGATTCATTCACTCCGTATGCGTTTTGTGTCTTCAGTTCGATCCTTCTTTTTTTTTACTTGCTCCATCTATCTTAATATGTCACTTTATATTTTCACGTGTCGGGTAAACTTGTTGTTTAAGTTCGAACATAACATTAAACATTCTGCAATTTGGCATCCTCTTGTTGTATCTTCCAGATGTACCACTAAGATAGGACAGACTCGGGAGGTCGAGGAAGGACTGAGCACGCCCCGTTGTATGACGAGCCAGGACACTGCCACCCCTACTATCTACCTCACCCCCATTAGTGAACGTGTCTACGACAAACCTAACTGAACTTCTAACGATCCTGTGTATAAGGTTCAATGTTTTAATTAATTGGAACATGTATTGTGTGATCTGAACGTGAATTTGTTCCCCGTTTGTAATTTTAGCTAATCGTCCACATGACACAAACTGCGCAGCACACCAACGTAAAAGTGTGATATAAGTACATGTTTAATACGGCGTGTGGATTGTAGTTTGTATAAGGTACGCGTTTACACCATTTCACATTCATTTACAAGCTACGGATTTAATCATTGTGATCTTCAGCTGACTTACTTAAGCAAAAAAAAAAAAAAAATACAAATTAAATTATCGACATACTCAATTTTGATGCATATTTGGTATCGTACAGTAAAATTATTTAACGCTAGGTAGAGTCGTGTGTCAACATTAACCTTTGTCTGTTCACAACATGATGCAATTAGAGATTTACGTTTAGAAACAATATTAACTATTGTCAACTCTGTGTATTAGTTTGAATAAAAGCACATCTAATATAAAACCCAAGGTGTTTGGATTTATTTGAATTACAGTTAGCATTGATATATTTTTAACAGAAGATGTTGTTTTTTGTGTTCTAATCAACATTTGTTTATATGTGTTTAGGATTAAATCCCTTTATATTTTTGCATATACATAAAGGTGTTTTGTTTGTTTGTTGCCAAGCTACCAACTACTATTTGAAAGTATTGAAATTAAGCCCTCGGCTGAAAGTACTTTTGCGTGTTTTTTAACTTTTAAGATCTGACAACGTTCAATGTGCCTAACGCCTACTTCTATTCTCCTTCGGTGTAATGCTTCACATTTCTCTTAAATGTTGGCCATCAATGAACAGCATTTTGCGAGATCTTCTCATGTAACAAACATATTTGGGTGTTTGAAAAAAGAAAAAGTGGTTCAAACTGTTGGAGACTTTCCGTAAATAATCCTTGCAAAACTGACAAAGAAACGCGAAGATAAACGGAGGAAAGGCCACTTTTGTCTCTTTAAGAGGTTTTAAAGGTTAATTTATAAGACATGAAAATCAAACATTAAACATCAAACATGTAACTTACTTATTAAGTTACTGAACGTTGCATTATATACCTCTTAATCGTTATTTTCATTGAAAGTGTGATTTTTCCTGTATCATTTGTGGTAAGAAGCTGGCAGGACGAGTTATTTTAAAGGGCAACAGTTTGACTCCATGTATGGAGACAGACTTTATCTAATGAGTAAGCAGAACTAGTATGTTTCCACGCAAATAATCTGCTCCTGAAAGAGAACTGTAACATAACAAGTCATTTAGACTCGTGTAAATCTATTAAAGTTGGTATCAGACAGTTTGCCTATATTAAATACACGTACCAATATCCAACCACCGCTTTGGGAATTTAGTCATACTTTTTTGCATAAACCCATACTTTAATCGTTATAAGGACCATTTTTAACACAAACTTTATTGTTAGGCTGTAATAATAAAGGAATATTACTCTAAATATCCAGTCTTTCAAACTCTATAACAAGAGCGAGAGTGGTCTCTGCTATAAATAGATAACGACGCCAGAGCGTAAATTACCCAGATGACTATATACAAGTAAGTGATCACGCAGTTTTCTAAGTTTAAAAATAGCTATCCCTGCAGCGTGGCTCGGAAACACCTGTTTGCAATGAAGAATGGAGATTTATCCGTGACTTTTCACAAAGCTCTTTGGCAAGGCTTCCCTACTTTCCAGTGCGTTGTGCCATTGATTTACCATGAACATTTTTTTCAAGTGAACGTTATTTTCACACCTTCAATCGCTTATGGGGTAAACCTTACACCGTCCAAACAGCGCTTTTCAGCGCTTTGATTTAGAATTATGGCCGATGCTTAATTAAACGCATATTCCAATCTCCCTCTCTATTCTCTCACTGTCGGTTTATGTATATGTGAGAACGATGAACGATGACTGCGTAGGAGGATGTCCCCTCTCTTGGAGTCGAAGTCTCTACTTGACCAAGGTGATTGCCACTTGGAGTGAAATAGTTTCCAATTGATAAAGCTTTTAAAATACATGTTCACAGTGTTTTTAATTCGTCAAAGGAATAAGTGCTCCTCAACTGGTTGCATTTTTTGACATTTCAAGTATCCTAGCGAGCGATATGCACTAAACAAAATGGAGGTCCGCATTGCATACATGAATCCATGTACGCCTGTGCAGAATTTGTGTCTATATTTATATATATATATTCTATGTGCATATATCGACTTTGGCTGTCACGTGGTTTCTGAATTACTGTACAACTCTACTGCAGCCCGCTTACATTGCCAGCCTCATAGGTTAAACTATGTGAAACTATTCAGTTATTTATAATTATCGCCAGGGGCGGCATCCAGAGGGAGTAGGAGTGGTCGGGTGGGGGTCGAGGGTTTGAAAATCAAGATTCATTCAACTTTATCGCAGTAAATACTCTCTCTCTCTCTCTCTCTCTCTCTCTCTCTCTCTCTCTATCTATATATCTATCTATCTCTGTGTCTGTCTGTCTATGTCTGTCTCTCTCTTTGTATCTGTCTGTGTCTCTGTTACTCTCTCTGTCTATCTGTGTATCTTTTACTCTCTCTTTGTCTCTGTCTCTTCCTCACTCTCCCTCTCTCTGTCTGTCTGTTTGTCTGTCTGTCTCTCTCTCTGTCTCTCTGTCTCTCTTTCTCTCTTCCCTCTCTCTCCTTGCCGGCATTAATATATCATTATAGCACATTGGCACTTATGATGTGCCCAGGGATTGAACCCGGCCGGTCCATTATACTGACACCGACTAGTCTTGCGTAATGCTGTTCCCTTAGCCCCAAGCGTTAGGATGGAAGCCTCTACTAGCAACTTTAAAGTATTTGGTTTGAACCCCCGACCTCCTGATCCACAAGTCGACGCTCTACTAATTGAGCTATTGCGGCCGGTCATTAGGGGTTGTAGGCCAGCAGAGGTACAATGGACAATTTAAAGCGATATTTCTTCGTTTTTTAAAGTTAGAATTTGTATCTGTTTCATTTCCTCGCGTAGAGGAAGCGGAAATGGTGACACACGACACTATGGCATCACGTGTACAAGCAAGGATAATAAAACCCGACGCTTAGAAAATATTGTGGGAAACTCATTGACGCTGAACGTAAACAACGCAGAAAGCGCATGAAATGAGATTGTCTGTAACTTACAAAGGTGTGTTTGGTATCTTGAGGAATTCTTAGGGGCTTGGGGCATATGTTTCCATTAAGTCTGGTGTCTTAAATTCATTGACGTCTGTCACAAAAGCAGTTCCATTTAGGGAAATGGCCGAGGTGATCCGACTACTTACATACATTCGAGAGATGATTCGTGAATTATCCGAGGTGTTCCGATTGTATCAAGATAATACCATGTTGTCAGATCATAGCTGGATGCTTGATTAGTTTTTAATAAACAGATACTCAATCGAAACACCTCGGATAATTCACGAATCAGCTCTCGGATGTATGAAGGTAGTCATATCACATCGGCCATTTCATTAAATGGGACTACTTTTGAGACAGACGTCAAAACAAAGATGGCAACTCGGGTGACAGCTCACTAAAGTTCGATGCCTGTAAAACTTCAATTTATGACGGCTCCAAATTTAAATCATTCCATTTTAATTTACCCAGCGCAGCAGACAAACGATGGCATTGTTTTTGTTTTGTGCGATATACATTTTAGGCCTATTCTTCTTCCGACTTCCGGCGAACAAAACGATCGACGTTTCGGTTCGTATCATTGCACTAGATACATCCGAGGGATGAGTGTCCCGAGAACGGAATTACCCTAGGAGTTCCGATTGACTGATACTGTGTCATTGTATTTGAGATTGTAGAACAATGAGTCACCCTTGATGCACTATGTCCAGCCGGCTAGACCCACTCCAGCCTCACTTCCTCCCAATTAACCTCCCGCTGTGATCACAACGTGCAGCCAGATAAGGCCACATTCTTATGTTCAATACATTTAAAGAAAACTTACGCTTTAAGCCCCTGTGAACTGAGCATTGTTAGTGTCAGTGCAAGTATTTACGAAAGGGAAAATGATAAAACATGTCTGACCTGTTCATTTATATTGCTGATAACCCCTTAAATCATAAGTGGCCGATGTGAAAATATAGATTATTGATGCATTTAACGAAAACGGAAGCAGAGTCCAAAAATAGCTTAACCGAACAAAAACTTGTACAGCCATAAAATCTATTCTGTTTACGCCAACAAACTTTGGCCCTGTGGTATATGTTGAAACAATTGCTGCTTTTTCGTACCCGCATGTTTCGTACTACTCCATGAAAGCGAAAAGATGCATTTGATCATTGTGAAATTTATTACGATTTTTCATCAACAGAATCACTTCTGCACCAATACTTGTCGAGAAAAAAAAACTCATACATTAACTACAATGTGATACTGTAAGGAAACACATAAATCTAAAGTATTTTAATTTATTCAATTTGCAAGATGTTTTAAAAGTGTGTTTTTCATTTAAAATACTTTTTTCTAGGACTTGGGTGAACATACAGGAATGGTGCTGTCTGCTCTTTGTAAACCTGTCTACATTACCAATTGCAAAACAACAACATAACAACAACACAACACATCCTAAGAGTACATATCACTAAATATCTGCTTCGTTATTCATTCTATCGTCATGTTTATCGTTCGACACCCGTTAATAGTTATACTGCGCGATGCACTTCTGGCTGTTTTAGCCTTTGATTCTTTCTTTTTTATTTCTTCTTACATCACACCGACACAATTATGGTTATATGGTCGACGTCTAGTTAATTATTGGTGGAGGAAGACTCCAGACTTATGTCTGGGCAGAACCACTGCAAGTTAGCTGGTTAACCTTCCAACATATAAGTTCTTGCCCCAACCGGGACTCGAATCAACGCAGTGAGGGATACGGTTAGTGGGGTCCTGTCAAACTTGCACCCCAGGGAAAAAAACATAATTAGGCATGGCTGGATACAGAATTTTATACATTCAATGAAAATAATTCACAGGCAAATTACAAGAACAAAAATACAGCATACCGCAAATCTTTGCGCCAATTCGATGCCGATATCATTTGAGATGTTATCCTGAGGCCATCTCTAACAAGAATGCCCACGCGGCAAGGGATGTAACCGTTTTAACCCCCCTTCTCTGCCCAGGGTTAAACCAAATTGCACGTTACATTAGTAGAAAATGTAAGGGATGCGAAACAGTGCACGTATTTATCCAGGACCAGCTTCAAGTGGTAGCATTTTCCGGAGCAGTATACAACCAGGATACTCGCAAAATTGTGATTATGGTGGTTGCAGTGACTGTAGTGGTGTTTGTAGTAGTAATGGTGGTAGTTTTAGTGCTAGTTGTAGTGACTGCAGTAGTGATGGTGGTAGTTGTGATGGCGGTGGATGCAGTGGTGGTGGTTGTGATGATGATAATTGTAGTGGTGATGTTGGTCGTTGCGATGATGGTGTTTGCAGTGGTGGTCGTAGGCGTCGTGTTTGTGATGGTTAAGGTGGTTGCAGCGGTGGTGGTTTTTGCAGTAATGGTTGTGGCGGTTGCAGTGGTGATGGCTGTTGCAGGAATGGTTGTGGCGGTTGCAGTGGTGGTGGTTGTTGCAGTAATGGTTGGGGCGGTTGCAGCGGTGGTGGCTGTTGCAGTAATGGTTGTGGCGTTTGCAGTGGTGGTGGTTGTTGATGTAATGGTTGAGGTGGTTGCAGTGGTAGGGGTTGTTGCAGTAAGGGTAGTGGTGGTTGCAGCGGTGGTGGCTGTTGATGTAATGGTTGAGGTGGTTGCAGTGGTAGGGGTTGTTGCAGTAATGGTTGAGGTGGTTGCAGTGGTGGTGGTGGTTGTAGTAATGGATGTGGTGGTTGCAGTAATGGTTGTGGCGGTTGCAGTGGTGGTGGCTGTTGCAGAAATGGTTTAGGTGGTTGCAGTGTTAGGGGTTGTTGCAGTAAGGGTTGTGGTGGTTGCAGCGGTGGTGGCTGTTGCAGTAATGGTTGTGGCGGTTGCATTGGTGGTGGCTGTTGTTGTAATTGTTAAGGTGGATGCAGTGGTGATGGTTGTTGCAGTAATGGTTAAGGTGGTTGCAGTGGTGATGGCTGTTGATGTAATGGTTGTGGTGGTTGCAGTGGTGATGGTTGTTGATGTATTGGTTGTGGTGGTTGCAGTGGTGATGGTTGTTGCAGTAATGGTTAAGGTGGTTGCAGAGGCGGTGGTTGTTGCGGTAATGGTTAAGGTGGTTGCAGTGGTGATGGCTGTTGCGATAATGGCTAAGGAGGTTGCTGTGGTGATGGTTGTTGCTGTAAAGGTTAAGGTGGTTGCAGTGGTGATGGTTGTTGCTGTAATAGTTAAGGTGGTTGCAGTGGTGATGGTTGTTGCTGTAATAGTTAAGGTTGTTGCAGTGTTGGTGGCTGTTGCGGTAATGGTTGAGGTGGTTGCAGTGGCGGTCGCTGTTGCATTAATGGTGAAGGTGGTTGCATTGTTGGTGTATGTTGCGGTAATGGTTGAGGTGGTTGCAGTGGCGGTGGCTGTTGCATTAATTGTTGAGGTGGTTGCAGAGGTGGTTGTTGTTGCGGTAATGGTTAAGGTGGTTGCAGTGGTGATGGCTGTTGCGATAATGGCTAAGGAGGTTGCAGTGGTGATGGTTGTTGCTGTAAAGGTTAAGGTGGTTGCAGTGGTGATGGTTGTTGCTGTAATAGTTAAGGTGGTTGCAGTGGTGATGGTTGTTGCTGTAATAGTTAAGGTTGTTGCAGTGTTGGTGGCTGTTGCGGTAATGGTTGAGGTGGTTGCAGTGGCGGTCGCTGTTGCATTAATGGTTAAGGTGGTTACAGTGTTGGTGTCTGTTCCGGTAATGGTTGAGGTGGTTGCAGTGGCGGTGGCTGTTGCATTAATTGTTGAGGTGGTTGCAGTGGCGGTGGCTGTTACATTAATGATTGAGGTGGTTGCAGTGTTTGTGGCTGTTGCGGTAATGGTTGAGGTGGTTGCAGTGTTGGTGGCTGTTGCATTAATGGTTGAGGTGGTTGTAATGTTGGTGGCTGTTGCATTAATGGTTGAGGTGGTTGCAGTGGTGATGGCTGTTGCTGTAATGGTTAAGGTTGTTGCAGTGGTAATAGTTGTTGCTGTAATGGTTAAGGTGGTTGCAGTGGCGGTGGATGTTGCTGTAATGGTTAAGGTGGTTTCAGTGGTGATGGCTGTTGCTGTAATGGTTAAGGTGGTTGCAGTGGTGATGGCTGTTGCTGTAATGGATAAGGTGGTTTCAGTGGTGATGGTTGTTGTTGTAATAGTTAAGGTGGTTTCAGTGGTTATGGCTGTTGCTGTAATGGTTAAGGTGGTTGCAGTGGTTATGGCTGTTGCTGTAATGGATAAGGTGGTTTCAGTGGTGATGGTTGTTGCTGTAATGGTTAAGGTGGTTGCAGTGGTGATGGTTGTTGCTGTAATGGTTAAGGTGGTTGCAGAGGCGGTGGTTGTTGCGGTAATGGTTAAGGTGGTTGCAGTGGTGATGGCTGTTGCGATAATGGCTAAGGAGGTTGCTGTGGTGATGGTTGTTGCTGTAAAGGTTAAGGTGGTTGCAGTGGTGATGGATGTTGCTGTAGTAGTTAAGGTGGTTGCAGTGGTGATGGTTGTTGCTGTAATAGTTAAGGTTGTTGCAGTGTTGGTGGCTGTTGCGGTAATGGTTGAGGTGGTTGCAGTGGCGGTCGCTGTTGCATTAATGGTGAAGGTGGTTGCATTGTTGGTGTATGTTGCGGTAATGGTTGAGGTGGTTGCAGTGGCGGTGGCTGTTGCATTAATTGTTGAGGTGGTTGCAGAGGTGGTTGTTGTTGCTGTAATGGTTAAGGTGGTTGCAGTGGTGATGGCTGTTGCGATAATGGCTAAGGAGGTTGCAGTGGTGATGGTTGTTGCTGTAATGGTTATGGTGGTTGCAGTGGTGATGGTTGTTGCTGTAATGGTTAAGGTGGTTTCAGTGGTGATGGCTGTTGCTGTAATAGTTAAGGTGGTAGCAGTGGTGATGGTTGTTGTTGCTGTAATGGTTCTGGTGGTTGCGGCGGTGATGGCTGTTGCTGTAATTGTTAAGGTGGTTTCAGTGGTGATGGCTGTTGATGTAATAGTTAAGGTGGTTGCAGTGGTGATGGCTGTTGCTGTAATGGTTAAGGTGGTTTCAGTGGTGATGGCTGTTGCTGTAATGGTTAAGGTGGTTGCAGTGGTTATGGCTGTTGCTGTAATGGATAAGGTGGTTTCAGTGGTGATGGTTGTTGCTGTAATGGTTAAGGTGGTTGCAGTGGTGATGGCTGTTGCTGTAATGGTTAAGGTGGTTTCAGTGGTGATGGCTGTTGCTGTAATAGTTAAGGTGGTAGCAGTGGTGATGGTTGTTGTTGCTGTAATGGTTCTGGTGGTTGCAGTGGTGATGGCTGTTGCTGTAATTGTTAAGGTGGTTTCAGTGGTGATGGCTGTTGATGTAATAGTTAAGGTGGTTGCAGTGGTGATGGCTGTTGCTGTAATGGTTAAGGTTGTTGCAGTGTTGGTGGCTTTTGCGGTAATGGTTGAGGTGGTTGCAGTGGCGGTCGCTGTTGCATTAATGGTTAAGGAGGTTGCAGTGTTGGTGTCTTTTGCGGTGATGGTTGAGGTGGTTGCAGTGGCGGTGGCTGTTGCATTAATTGTTGAGGTGGTTGCAGTGGCGGTGGCTGTTACATTAATGATTGAGGTGGTTGCAGTGTTTGTGGCTGTTGCGGTAATGGTTGAGGTGGTTGCAGCGTTGGTGGTGGTTGCAGTAATGGTTGAAATGGTTGCAGTTGCGGTCGATGTTGCATTAATGGTTGAGGTGGTTGCAGTGTTGGTGACTGTTGCATTAATGGTTGAGCTGGTTGCAGTGGCGCTGGCTGTTGCATTAATGGTTGAGGTGGTTGCTGTGGCGGTGGCTGTTGCATTAATGATTGAGGTGGTTGCAGTGGTGGTGGCTGTTTCGGTAATGGGTGAGCTGGTTGCAGTGGTGGTGGCTGTTGCATTAATGGTTGAGGTGGTTGCAGTGGTGGCGGTTGTTGCATTAATGGTTGAGGTGGTTGCAGTGGTTGTGGCTGTTGCAGTTATTGTTGTGGCGTTTGCAGTGGTAATGGTTGTTGCAATAATGGTTGAGCTGGTTGCAGTGGGTGTGATTGTTGCAGTAATGTTTGAGGTGGTTGTGGTGATAGTTGTGATGGTGGTGATTGTGGTCGTGGTTGCAGTGGTGTGTTTGCAGTAATAGTGATGGTTTCTAAAGTAAAGATGTTTGCTAAACATAACTTGTTCAATCAAAGTCAGATAATATAGTATCACATCTGCCAGCTCGCAATGGAAGATTTCTGTTCAAGTCATTCACGTTTTCCTGCAGGATCGTTAACAATTGTATTTATACATTCAGCAATTATACAGGAAATGTGATATGAGGTACAATAGAAAAAACAAAAAAGTAACTAACTTACTAACTAACTAACTAACCAACCAACCAACCAACCAACCAATAGACTAGACTAGACAAGACCAGACCAGACTAGACTAGACTAGACTAAAATAAGTAAATAAAAAAAAATGTCTAAAACATCCTGACTCCAATTTAACATAACATTATTATAAACTTAAAATTACACTTTTTAACGTAATCCGAGAAGTTATTCCTTTTTAAGCAATTTTTCACTTTCATACGTACATGTATTATAAAAAATGCGTCGTTATCAATCATATCTGCGTTTTGTTTCTTGCTTGACGTTTATACAATGATATGAGCAGATTGGAGAAATATTAGATCGTTGAGCTAAAAACAGATAAACATTACTTAAAACGCCTCGCGACGCCATTTTTATTCTACCTACAAAATTACAACTCAATTTTATGCTGGACCGCATTTTTAGTTATAACCTTTAATCGGAGACATCATTTATAGCATCTTTAACAAAAGAAGGTTGTCCATTTATATCTGGTGTCTTCACCAAAATAGCTAAATGCCGATATACCAATCATGCTGCGATGACTGTTATAATCAACCAGAGAAAATGTTCGACAAAGCTTAAGACAAGTGGTAGAGCGTCGGCTTGCGGATCAGGGGGTCGCGGGTTCAAACCACGGCCAGGTCAAATCGAAGACTTTAAAGTTGGTAGCAGTGGCTTGCCTCCTAACGCTCGGGGCTAAGGGGCCAGCATTACGCCTGATTCGTCGGTGTCAGTCTAATGGAACGGCCGGGTTCAGTCCCTGGGCACCTCATAAGTGCCCCCGTGCTATAATGATAGAAATTGTGCTGCACAGTATCAAAGCTTTAAACATGCAAGTGACCAACCCGCATGAAAGAATATTGGTTTAAGAGAAAATTACACGCCGTTTAGCATTTTCTGAGTTACAGCATGTCTTCAATAACGACATGGGCGAAACATTCTTTCCTGGATCAATATGCACATACTCAAAATCTCAAGTACGTACATCACGTGACAGGAACAACCGACTTAAGAAGGCTTGCGTCAGTGTTCCTATACATGCCTCACCACTATCTATAAGTATTAACAGTAAATCATTAATGTTTTAAAGGTTCTATAATACCTTTCACTGAACGAGATATATGTGTAAAAGCCAAATAACCATTTTTTTAAAAATCAAAATACATTTTCGATATACTAGTCATCAAATGATCGATACTTAAAAATAAAGTTGGTATGTGACAAGTTACTGTAGTAGTGATGCAAACAAACAAATAAACAAACAAGCAATGAATAAATAAATAAACACAGGAATGAATTAATCAATTAATGAAAAAACTGCTTAAAACTATAGATACATTTTCTGCAATCCGAGTCACTGAACAATTGCTATAAAAGCCAAAATAATGGTTGTGGAATTCAAGCCACCAAGGGCTTTTTAGAGATTGGATCGGCAATCCTTATCACTAGAAGGTTGTTTCCAAAGGTCAAATAAAGGTTAGACTGTCCACATTATCATTCAATTTTGTTTATTAATTATAAATGAATGCGTGGGTAACTCTTTCATTATAATGCTAAAAGTTGTTAAAATGCACAAAATGGGCTCGTGTTTTAAATGATTTGCACATTTTGTTCCTTAAAACAATAATTTCTTACATTTGATAATTCAGTTAGACTTGTTCTTTGGATTTTACGTCCAACCAAACACATAATTATAATACAAGGGTTAACACTAGAGGGCAAATTTTGTTTACAAACTTCTGAACTTCAAGTCTATGTACAGTGTAGTAATTTGACCGCTCAAAATGACCAACTTGATATCCCGTATCATTGTGTCTATCTGGATTATTTTCAGTTTTAGTTTAAACATTTCAAGGTTTCCTTTTCGTTATACTTTTATGTTACACTGGACTATTTTAATATCCGCACACAATAACCCATGCGATTTCCGAATTGAGTCTGGAGTATAGTGGCTTTATGACACTCGGTCATTAGGAAGTAATGAAATGTGTGATATATTCTTATAACGTGTCTAATCAGACCTTATACACACTTCGTTTATCGGCAATACATACAGGAAAAAAAATAATCTAACTGGCAAACAGAATGTTGAGTTCTTCCTTTCGGAGAATATAATGGATAAGAAGGTAAATGTTGCTAGTTATTTCAGCATGAACTGAATTCTACGTTTTCTTTGTATAAAGGAGTTTATAATCTTAACTTACAAAGGAAATGTTTATTTCCGGAATGCTAGAGATGCGGATTAGCGCTTACCGTACCAAGTCCGATACAATGTTATCCGTTTTATTTTTCAAACTGAATTTACATAATATAGTTTAGTTTTAGCCTGATATTGTTAAAGATTATTAACCCCGAACTGTTGAATATATTTTATGGTATTTGTAAATGCTTTTGGGGTTTTCCGTGATTTATCCAAGGAAATGTGGTTTAAATAAAATGATACAGGGTTTTCTTCCATATGGAGAGTTCGGTGAAAAAGTAGAGGGATTTGATTTGGACTGGAAGGTCGCTGTTTCGAATCCGCTCTGTTTATGTATATTTAAAAATAGTATTATAATTTATATATTTATCTGGTTGATAATACTAATTTTTTTCTTCTCAGTTTTTAGTATATCCAAAGAATACAATAACATAAAGCAACCCATACATCGTATCATAGAGTATTGCCACTCTCCCACGTTGGCTGTGTCTGTAAAGCTGTTGTGATCATCCCCGGAGTCCTCGGAGCTGCTATCGTCAAGATCGATCATAAACGCTTTATCATGGTCGTCTATGAATTGATCAATGGCTTTCGTAAGCTCTAAAACCTTATCCACATGATTACACGTGTCTCTCCACCTTTCAGACCCTATTGTATCCAATGTCTAGCAGTGATCTTCAAAACATCATCCATCCTGAAAATATAAAGAGTATGTTAAAGAACCGTTAATATATTTGCTGATTTGCATTTATTTGCCTAATACACTGATGCATCTATAAAATTTAATTAGCTGAACGTCATGTTTCGCCGACGGACATTGTGTTTCATCTGACCCCATATTATTTCATTAGCATTAAAATCTGTGTGATAATGGGTGCAACCCGAGGACCACGTGACCATTCTGGTGAATTAGCTCGTCGATCAGGTACGCTGGCGAAGGTTTGTGGATTCAACCTAACTTGAGATGTTAAGCTCTCAGGAAATGGAATGCATCGTGACTGCAACCAAATCTGCAAAGATAAGCAATACATATGTATATAAATACTTTACAAATAAGATGTACATTCATTTAACGAAAGATTTTATAATAATGAGAGACATTAATGAATAGTCTCCCCTGAAAAAAAAAAACCTAATTGCAAGTCGGTAATTTCATTTGTTTTACTCGGTTTTTATGCTTGTGCTATTTGAAGTGTATGTTGACTTTTCTGCCTTTCTTTTGGTACCCAGGTTAACCATCATCAAAAAACCCCACTTTAATTTTCCTTTTTAACCCATCTTTTAGTATTTAAATTAATTTCAGCTGATATTTACTCAAAAGAAAGAGATTTCACTGTTTGTAATTGCAATATCTACAAGAGAACAGACGATAAAGTCCAAGAATTCCAGCTAAAAGGACCTACCTACTGTTTGGAATACCCAGAATATTAACTAACAAGGGAGACTGTTCACATTTCACTACTGTACCCGGTATATCGCCTTTTCGAGTGTTGGACTTAGGGTTTCTCTCAGCCAGCATCGAGTGATAGCCAGCACTCTCCATGGCAATGACACAGGGTCCATCCCAGTTCAATATTAACTTCTCGTGTAACTACTTCCTGAAGTTCTTGGCATGCATTTCCTGGTGTCATACAATGACGTGGCCTTGTATACATGTATGACCTCGCTCCTGGAACAAATCCAGTCCTGGTTCCGCCATTTAACTAAAACGAGAAAATCACGCTTGGTGTCTGTTGCATTGAGACCATGTGCATACACCTTGTGTATGCCTGACTCTGCCAACACTTTTCCGTGGTGTATGCAGTGTCTATATCCACGTGCTGCCTATCATATCTGAGTTTCTGTAACTCTCACATTTTTTGTAGGATCTCAGGAGCTGGGAAACAAAGGATGGCTTTTCTACTAAGGCTTGTCTTTTGTCTTTCGTCTTCTTCCATCTGTAACCCAACATTCCCTCTTCCTTTCTCTCGAGAATGATACATAATGGAAAGTCAACGCCTGCCTGTATAAGAGCATGTAGTTTTTTTTAAATGTTTGCAATTGCTTTCTCAGTGTAGAAATCTCTTAGTCATAAAAACTGCAGCATACACCGGCTATTTTTAAAACATTTATGAATAGTATATTAATTAATACATACCATTTGTTATATCTCACCGACACCAGCTCGAAACAGTTTGGTTATTGAAAATATCTCAATTACACAAGAATTTATACCAAAATTCAATTCTCTAATTTTAGCGATAAACAGACACATTTTTAGTAAAATAACGTCAGAATAACGTCAAAATAACGTCACTGAAAATGACCTCGCCATTTACAATAAAATCACTTAAATGATGCTAACGTCATAGGTAAAAGTTTTCAGTCTAGATATTCAAAAGCAAATGCAAGAGGCTAGAACTGCCCCCGATTTATTGTTACATACATCATTCACTAGTTAAACAATACTTCCTAGTGCGAAATGAACAATTTTTAAAGTGTTTTCAACTTGAATGTCATGACAATTGTTTCATCTCGAATCAAACATTTTATTCAGGCGCCTCTTCTCTATCTCAAGATGTGTTTCATTTAAACTTTAATAAACCCCTTGCAAATTGTTTCAAAACTATTACCCGTTAAAAATGTTTGTCCAAATAGGCGACATCATCATAGCTAGAACATAATATCTTTCTTAAACGAGTTCTAGCACAAAAACTTTGCTTACAAATGAGAATAATTTGCAAGGATAACGATCATTTTCTTGGCTTGTGGCTCCAACATGCCTAAACATGTCAGTTTTTTGTGCCTAACGTTGTTATTTACATAACATAGTAAACGCTTTTTATTTAGTTCTACATGGCTAAAATAGAAATTGAAAAACTATTTCTTCGATTTTCACGATAACTCAATGCTATGAATATTGTAAGCTCGGGATATGTAACAAAATGAAATAAAAAAAATTCAAGCAGGATTCTAACCTGCCACCCCCTGCACGGCAATCTGCCGTACATACCAGTGTATTACTTCACATTATCTACCAATCTTACTGAAGTCAGATCTTACAAAATGTAAGACCTGATTGTGCCCCTCAAATATCGCCTATAAACATGAATGGTTTTCCCCGATTACTATGTTTATTGCAGCCAATCCGAGAGCGTAATGGATAACACTTTCGGTAAGAGTCGCGAAATGGCCGCTATCGATAATGCAGAAAAAAAGTGTTTGGCAAAATTAGAAATTCGCTCGTTAGTTAACTGTCGACCTGAAAATGTTACTGTTGCTGAAACAAATGCGATGCCGCATACAACGCACCTCTCTTTAGTGACATAAGTCTTGTGCAAAGTGTCCATGTTTACATTTCTTTGTAAATGTGCGCAGCCATTAATATGATACTTTCGGAACGCTTCGGATCATCTGAGTTGTTTTTGCGATCTTGTAGGCGACAATCTGATTGGTTAGGAAGACTTTATTGACTCGTCGTCAGATCCTGATAGCAGAACGGCTTTCAGGAAATGATTTAAATCAGATTGATTCCGTACTCACTTATTTTTTTTTATATTCATCCTTTCTCCGGTGATGGATACACATCTGTTAGTGTTGAATCGGAAGTGAAACCTATTCATCAGTTTAGGGTTAAATTTATCGGATAATACTGGTAGGTTACATTGTCAATTCTCCAAAATATACACAATATATTTAATCTTCGTGATTTTTATGAATTTCAAACATCGTTGGCAGTGTTCAATGACTGTATTATGTTTGTAGAATTGATTGGTCAACATAAAACAACCTTATGACCGGGTTTGTTTCCAAGACCGGTTTAAGCACCCAAGTCGGTCCATATTGCCAACTGACCGTTCCAAGGCGGTTACTGTTTGGCTGCGCTTGTGATCAAAGACAGATCACAGATTTGTTGTTATTTTTACATTTGGTTTGCATGTGAATCTCGTTGTCACGTGCCTTTTCAAATTTAAATACATGTGGCAATGCTCATAGGGCCTTTTCATATTTCCTTATTGGGGTGTTTTATTTGTGTTTTATTTTATCTGTAACTACATGAAACGAGGATAAAATCGCCTTCGCCTGGTTAGTTTGATATTCTTTGTCGTTGTGGGTTTTTTTTACATCGCACAGACACAATAATGGTCCTATTGGCAACATTCAGCTATTTATTGGCGGATGAAGACACCAGACGTATGCATGAATAGAACGACCAACGCACCGCAGGTTAGCTGGAACTCCCTCCCCCACTACGAAAGTTATCGCCCCTACCCTGACTCGAACCAACACGGGGAGGGGCTGAGATGTTTGAGCTTAGTATGTTAAAAGTTAAAATATAACTCGGAATAAAAAAACTACATGCAGCATGAGATTTGGTTCCTGTGAGCAATGCTACATACTGTACATTAAAATTTGAATAGAGCAACAACGACAAATCCACAACAACATCGACAACAGCAAACAACAACAACAAACAACAACAACAACAAAGCAACAACAACAAAAAACATCAAAAAAAAAAAAGACACAAGACAAAGGCATTTATATTGCCATTCAAATAAAAGTTGTATGTCGGTTTGATCGTTGTGTATAAGGCGATATATTGTAAACCATTATAACACTTCAACTGATTTGAATAGGAAAATAAGAAAAGGTCCTTAAATGAAATTACCATTTTAAAACCTGAACTACCCCTAGACAAAGGCAAACACGGTAAATGTAAAAGGGACATTAAACACAGAGACGAGACATTGCATACAAAACAACAACAACAACAAAACAACAACAAACAACAGCAGTTACCGCCTTGGAACGGTCGGTCGGCAAGGACCGACTAGGGTGCTTAAACCATGTTTGTGGAGCGCTCCAACCTTTCACATAAAATAACAATTCCGATTCTTATATCGATATCAATACACATCTTTTATCTTGTACATTTGTGTCTATGAAGAATATGTTTCCATGGAGAACGGCATTCCATAAAAATTATTTACCTTGTAAGGAATGTGTTTTGATATTTTATGGTAATTAAAAAAAAAGAAAATGGTCCAATACGATTTACCACCCACTTTAAAATTTGAGCTACATCTAGACAAATGCATACAGAGTAACCGGCAAAGTGCCAACGCACAGAGAAGGGATATTGTACAAGAAAGAAAGAAACAAGCAAAGGAAGAAAGAAAGAGAGAAAGAAAGAACAACAACAGTAACTGCCAAGGAACGGTCAGTCGACAAAAGGACCGACAAGGATACTTTAACCTCGTTTGTGGAATGCACTGGCATACGTTATGTCATCAATAGGTATCATTTAACCAGACTGTTGTAAAGAATTGTTTTCCGGTTAGAAAATTCTTATTTTCTCTTTCACAATATAGGATAAAACACATAACACTTAACTTAGAACCACCAAGGTAATATTGATGCATTACTTAAAAAAAAAAATGTTTAATTTTCAGATGATCCTCGTCGTGTGGTTTGTCGTTCTTTGTCATCTGGCTGGTGAGTAAATCTTTTTTAAACATTAACCAAGTTGGGCACAAGGGTAAGTTAATGTGTTTTAAACATTTTACAAGTTGTGTGCAACAGGAAGTTAATATTTCCGAACTTCAAGCAAGCTTGTGTTTAATGGTATGTTTTTATTTCCAATCATTGTACACATTTGAGTTTAATGGTATGTTCTTTTTTCCAAACATGGTACAAATTATTTTCATATCACACAAGTATTTAATATTTAACGCATTAAATATTTGACAATATGTGTCCAGTGTTAAGGTAATA
Organism: Sinonovacula constricta; assembly: GCA_007844125.1. NCBI lineage: Eukaryota > Metazoa > Mollusca > Bivalvia > Cardiida > Solecurtidae > Sinonovacula > Sinonovacula constricta. The sequence goes on from CM017570.1 coordinate 10,457,236, forward strand.
TTTCTAAACCTTCTACAAGCTTTTTCTAAACATTTAACAAGCTATGTTTTATGTTCACTTATTTTCCCCAAACATTTAACAATTTATGTCTAATGTTTACTTACATTTCCCAAACATTTTAGAAGCTGTGTCCAATGGTCAGTTAATATTTCCAAACAGTTTCCAACATGTGTCAAGTGGTCAGTTAATATTTTCAAACAGTTTCCAACATGTGTCGAGTGATCAGTTAATATTTCCAAACAGTTAACACCCTGTCGCCAATGGGCCTTATATATTTCCAAACTGTTACCACCCTGTGTCCAGTGGTCAGTTAATATTTGTAAACAGTTACCATCCTGTGTCCAATGGTCATTTTTTGTGTAAAAACAGTTATTACCCAATATCCATTGGTCAGTTAATATTTCCAAACAGTTACCAACCTGTGTCCAATGGTCAGTTTAAATTTCAAAACAGTTGTTCTGTGTCCAGTAGTCAGTGTACATTTCCAAACAGTTACCAACCTGTGTCCAATGGTCAATTTATATTTCAAAACAGTTATCACCCAATGTCCAATGGTCAGTTAATATTTCCGAACAGTTACAAACCTGTGTCCAGTAGTCAGTGTTTATTTCCAAACAGTTACCACCCCGTGTCCAAGAGTCAGTGTATATTTTAAAGAGTTATCAACCTGTGTCAATGCCCAGTTATTTCCGAACAGTTACCAACCTGTGTTCAGTGGTCAGTTTATATTTCCAAACAGTAATCAAACTATGTCCACTAGCCAGTGCATATTTCGAAACAGTTACCAACCTGTGTCCAGTAGTCAGTGTATATTTCCAAACAGTTACCAAGCTGAGTTCAATGAATGGTCAGTTAATATTTCCAAATAGTTACCATCCAGTTTCCAGTGGTCAGTCTATAATTCAAAACAGTTACCACCCTGTTCCCAGTGGTCAGTTAATATTTCCAAACAGTTACCACCCTGTGACCAGTGGTCTGTCTATATTTTCAAATAGTAACCACCCTGTGTCAAGTGGTCAGTTCATATTTCCAAACAGTTATAACACTGTGTCATATGGTTAGTCTATATTTCCAAACAGTTACCACCCTGTGTCCAGTGGTCAGTCTATATTTCAAAACAGTTACCACCCTGTTTCCAGTGGTCAGTCTATATTTCAAAACAGTTAACACCTTGTGCCCTGTGGTCAGTTAATATTTCAAAACAGTTACCACCCTGTGTCCAATGGACAGTTTATATTTGCAGACAGTTGCCAACCTGTGTCCAGTGGTCAGTTAATATTTCCAAACAGTAACAAACCGGTGTCCAATGGTCTGATAATATTTCCAAACAGTTACCACCCTGTATCTAGAGGTCAGTCTATATTTCCAAACATTTACCACCCTGTGTCAAATGGACAGTTTATATTTCTTAAGTGTTACCACCCTGTGTCCAATGGATAGTTAATATATCCAAACAGTTACCAACCTGCCTTCAATGGACAGTAGATATTTCCAAACAGTTACCAACCGGTTTCCAATGCACAGTTTATATTTCCAAACAGTTACCAACCTGTGTCCAGTGATCAGTCTATATTTCAAAACAGTTACCAACCGGTGTCAAATGGTCAGTCTATATTTCCAAACAGTAAAAAACCTGTATGCAGGGGTCTGTTTATATTTCCAAACAGTTACCTTCCTTTGTCCAGTGGTCAGTTTATATTTTCAAACACTTACCACACTGTGTCCAATAATCAGTCTATATTTCCAAACAGTTACCAACCTGTGACGAGTGATCAGTCTATATTTCCAAACAATTACCACCCTGTGTCCAATAGAGAGTTTATATTTCCTAACAGTTACCAACCTTTTTCCAGTTGTCATTTTATATTTCCAAACAGTTACCAACCTGTCTCCAATGGAAAGTTAATATTATCAAACAGTTTGAAACCGGTTTCCAATGGACAGTATATATTTATTTCCAAACCGATACCAACCTGTGGCCAGTGGTCAGTTATTATTTCCAAACAGTTACCACCCTGTATTCAATGGACAGTATATATTTCTAAACAGTTACTAACCTGTGTGCAGTAGACAGTTTATATTTCAAAACAGTTACCAACTGGTTTCCAATTAACAGTTAAAATATCCAAAAAGTTACCAACCTGTGTACAGTGCAAGGTTATTATTATCTGACATTTTCCACCCTGTATCCAGTGGTCAGTTTAAGTTTTCAAACAGTTACCAACATGTGTCCAATGGTCAGTCTATATTTCAAAACAGTTACCAACCTGCGTCCAAGGAGTCAGTTGATATTTCCAAACAGTTACCACCCTGTATCCAGTGGTTAGTTCAAGTTTCCAACGGTTACCAACCTGTATCCAATGGTCAGTTAATATTTCCAAAGAGTTATCAACCTTGTCCATTGGTCAGTTAATATTTGCAAACAGTTATCAACCTGTGTCCAGTGGTCAGTCTATGTTTCCAAACAGTTACCAGCCTGTGTCCAATGGTCAGTCTGTATTTTCAAAGAGTTACCAACATGTGTCCCCAGGTCAGTTAATATTTCCAAAGAGTTACCACCCCGTGTCCATTGGTCAGTTTATATTTCCAAACAGTTACCCCCTGTGTGCAGTGGACAGTTTATATTTCCAAAGAGTTACAAACCAGTGTCCAATGGTCAGATACTATTTCCAAACAGTTACCAATCTTTGTCCAGTGGTCAGTTTATATTTCTAAACAGTTACCACCCTATATTCAGTGGTCAGTTTATATTTCCAAACAGTTACCAACCCTATATCCAGTGGTCAGTTTATATTTCCAAACAGTTACCACCCTTTGTCCAGTGGTCAGTTTATTTTTTCCAAACAGTTACCACCCTATATCTAGTGGTCAATCTATATTTCCAAACAGTTACCACCCTTTGTCCAGTGGTCAGTTTATGTTTCGAAAGTGTTACCACCCTGTGTTCAGTGGTCACTCTATATTTCTAAACAGTTACAACCCTGTGTCCAATAGACAGTTTATATTTCCAAAACAGTTACCAGCCTGTGTCCAGTGGTCAGTTTATATATACAAACAGTTACCAACCTGTGTCCAATGGTCAGTTAATATTTCCAAATAGTTACCAATCTGTGTCCAATGGTCAGTATATATTTCCAAATATTTGCCAACCTGTGTCCAATGGACAGTAGATATTTCCAAACAGTTACCAACCTGTCTCCAGTTGACTGTTATATTTCCAAACAGTTACCAACCTGTGTCCAGTTGACTGTTATATTTCCAAACAGTTAACAACCTGTGTCCAGTGGTCTGTATATATTTCCAAGTAGCTGCCAACCTGTGTCCAATGGACAGTAGATATTTCCAAACAGTTACCAACCTGTGTCCACTTGACTGTTATATTTCAAAACAGTAACCAACCTGTGTCCAGTTGACTGTTATATTTCCAAACAGTTACCACCTTGTGTCCAAGGAACAGTTTATATTTCCAAACAGTTACCACCTTGTGTCCAAGGGACAGTTTATATTTCAAAACAGTTACTAACCTGTGTCCAATGGACAGAAGATATTTCCAAACAGTTACCAACCTGTGTCCAATGGACATTAGATATTTCCAAACAGTTACCACCATGTGTCCAATGGACAGTATATATTTCCAAACAATTACCACCCTGTGTCCAATGGACAGTAGATATTTCCAAACAGTTACCACCCTGTGTCCAGTGGTCAGTTTATATTTCCAAATAGTTACCAACCTGTGTCAATGGTCAGTATATATTTCCAAATAGTTGCCAAACTGTGTCCAATGGACACTTTATATTTCCAAAGAGTTACCTACCTGTGTCCAATGGTCAGTTTATATTTCCAAACAGTTACTAACCTGTGTCCAATGGTCAGTTTATATTTCTAAACAGTTACTAACCTGTGTCCAATTGTCAGTTTATATTTCCAAACATCTAGCAAGTTATGTTCAATGGTCAGTTAAAATTTCCAATCTCGATAGAGCAGTGCCTCTAACGTTATGCATTTTGTGTATGGGAGCGATCTTGTTACTTGCAATAACAGGAATTCAGGATCGTTCACTGTTACCTTGTACAGAGAAAAGACCAGAGTATGCTGTGGTTAAATTTGTTAACAGTGCCAATAGGATTTCGCACCTGCTTGATTTTTTCTGTTAACGAAAGAAATCTAGTTTGCCAATGCTAACAATGCACATTGTAATCACAAAACGAATTGGAAGACAATATGGAAAGAAGAGAGGATAGTATAGTTACCATCCGCCCAGCAGGATAAGCGTCCCTTAATCTCACACATTTACATAATGAAGTACCAGTCAGATATTTCTTGGTTCCTGGGATCTGCTTGCATCTTCTTGTTTAAAGCAATTTCACTTTTGAGCACCTTGGATGTCGCACACACGTGTTCATTCCTATATAATAAGCAAAATAGATATGGCCTATTTCCATAGATATTTTAGGGGACACTACTCTACCTATTGAAACTGTGTTGTGTTATGTCCCTTAAGATGGCATTTTAAAGAAAATGCAAAAAAGAAAATCCGCGTTTTTAAAAGATAACACGCTAGTCCGAAACATGCACATGTAATATGTTGTTGACTAAGGTGAGAATCAGTACAGGTGCATGGGCATTTGGGCAAAACTGCAAATGTAAAAAAAACCTGAATATGTGCGTTGCATAAACTATATGAAACAAAGGTATTTTTAAGGGAGATAACTTCCTTTTAATTCAAAGGCAGGAATCATCAAGTGTCTATCTAGGACCCAATTTTGCGTGATATAAAGCCTAATTTGTGACGAGTTCAGATGCGTATTGCTTTCATATCACAGCCGTAATATATTATCGTACCCTATTGATCAACACTGTTAAATGCTTCTTTGTTAAGGATCATGGACCCTTATGAATAGGTAAATTTCGACTAATCTCTGGTAGTATCGCAATAAAATCCGAACCTGCTCTCGCCTTCTTACGACAGGTTTCGTAATATCTATTTTTAGACGTGCGGGCGTTGATTTCTACTGAGACGTAATTATGTTACAAATATTGCTGCTCTCATACACGACAAGCTTGGTCTGTGGAGGACTCGATGAAAAAAATAATCCTATCGTATAATGTCAGAGATGGGGGAAGATAGTTTGCATACCACATTTACCTGTAGGAACGCGGGAGTAAAACTTCTTAATACTATTTTAATAAGAGTGCTAGATAGAGTGATACCAAACATTTGTGAATATTAATTACAAGAAATAATGTATTTTTCTGTATGTGCTAACAGTAGTTTGTGCATTATTTTTTGTTGTTCTACAATGCATAATCCTTAATGTTGTTAACGAATATTCGAATATTCGAGCATCATGGTGGTATTCGAATAGAGATCAAGGGATTCGAAAAATGTATGATTTGATTTACTTATTTACGTTTGTTATTTTAGTAAAAATGATAAAATCGTATTTCTGTAGCTGACCGTATTGTCACCATACGACTGTCACCATCTGTCTCTCGCGCCACCTAGACCCAGTGACATCACACGCACAGCTGATTACGATTATTAATCCTTTCACACTGTTCAGTATTACTGTTAAATGTCTGTCACAGTTTGTCTGGTTTCAAAGATTATATTTTAATTTCCCATTTCGGCAAACACTTATGCTAATATATATTAAACACTAATTTTACTCCAGAAGTGTTTTAAGTTTACAATTTATTGATGGGCAAATCTTAGATTACTTACTATGTTGTTTTTCAAAAAAGTTTATATTTTAAAAGGTTAAATAATTATTGAATCAAAAATATTGTTCGGCCAATATGCGACAATTTAAAAGCTGATACCTATTTTGTTAAATAAGCCATAAAATGAGATATCTATGGTAAATTCACATGTAATTAGGTCACTCATTTTGTTACATCTATATATATATATGTGTGTATATATTTAAATATGGCAAAATACATTTTACATCTGGAAATAAATTGCTTTTATAATATTTATTAGAATAAAATAAGGATCCGTTCATTTCTTATTAGGGTCCGTAATCTTTAAACGAGGTAAAATAGATGTAATTATAATATTATTCTCATGTCCTGGTGCTGTAAATAAATTAATCAAAGAGCTGACTATCACTTACGATCCAAAACTGTTTCAGACGGGTATGATTATCATTATTATACACGTATTTATACCCTAATATCTCACCAGGAACAGTTTCAGAAAGTAGTGGGTTGGGGATCATAACGACTCGTTGAAAGCACAAGGTCAGTCTATTTGATTACCGACCGGTCTTAGGCGGTAACTGTTGATTGATATCTTTTTGTGATATCTCGCCACATTTTTTTTATCGAACTAACCTTTAACATACATTTAAAACAAGGTTAGTCCAAACTTAAATTCAAGAACCTTGCGTTTCTTTTCTTGTTTGTTTAATCTACAACAGGAAACCTTGACTGTCAAACCAACAGTAGAACAGCTCCAGAATGCTACAACACAGCAACATGTCCCTGCTGCTCAGTAACGTGTCCGTCTGACGGCTCTGGCCAGTGCGGTGGCAATTGTAAAGATGGATATCACGGCGGTAAATGTTATGACAAGTGCCCAGAAAACTGTATCCGATGTAAGAGCGCCCAACAAGATTACAGTGTATCTAATTGTACTGAATGCAAAGACGGTTATTATTCAACTCCTACAAGTTATCAATGCCAGTCCACTTGCCCGCCTAACTGCAAAAGATGCAATACACAGGGCTGTTTTTTATGCCAAGACGGACACTACCTTTCCACAAATAAACAATGCGAAAAATGCCTAGATACATGCCTACTATGTAATTCGTCTACGCAGTGTACATCCTGCAAGACTGGGTTTTACTCGACTGGACAGAACCATTGCGCTGCTTGTAATTCTTTATGTAGTAGCTGTGTGTCGGACACAAGCTGTGTATGTTCAAATGGATGTGTAGCTGACACGTGTTTCGATAATTCCGATAAATGTAAATTTGGCTGCAAAATTGGATTTAATTCGACGGAGAAATATCGATGTGATGTTTGTTTTACCCTAAACTTTGGAGTTGAATGTAATAAAAACTGCAGCAGTCAATGCGAATCTAACTGTTCTAGAATAAGTGGAGAGTGCCACGCGTGTAAATCGGGTCTCTTTGGTTCTTTCTGCAACGAAACATGTCCGCGGAACTGTATGAAATATTGTAACAAAACTACTGGTATCTGTGACAAGTGCAAGGATAATTTCTACGGACCAAATTGTACCAAAGCCTGTCCGAACATGTGCAAGGAATGCCACAGAGAAAATGGCACATGCTTGTTTTGTATAGATGGAATGTTCGGAGAAACCTGCAATCAAAACTGCTCGGAAAACTGCATCTATGGAAAATGCCTAAAGAATAACGGTAGCTGTGAATGCAAGACAGGTTATGTACGTGCAAAATGTACGGATACAACTACAATGCCGATAACTACAAACGGAATCGCCCCAGTAGTTACGAACAAATACGTGACTCCTGCAGTGTCTTCAACAATCGCCGTAATCATTGTTATTGGGCTTCTAGTGGCTGGCATCTGGTGGTTCAAAGTCCGGTAAATTTACCTCAAATTTTAAATGAGTATACTATTCTATTTAATATATAGCTTTACAATGCAATTAAACTGACCATCGGTGCTTAATTATTTTAATCATATGTTTTTGTAATTACCGTATCTGTAGCGTTGTGAAAAAAAGGAGAAAGAAAAATGAGATTTCGTATCAACGTTATTACCCTTTAACTCAAAACATGTTGTCTAACTGACATATAAACAAACATGATCGAACGAGCTCGCTAACGACGTATAGCAAAGAGAACTTGTAAACTGCTACTTCAATGAACATTTTTTTTCATCATAACAAACCTAAGAGAGTTTAATGCCAGCATACACTAACTAATGTTTAAGCAACGTTGTTTTTTTTAGATATAGCGCAGCGACCAATTGTGATCATTATAGCGACGTCCAGCTATTTTGGTGGAGGAAGACCTCACACGTATCTATTCTGCTCTTAGGGATATGTACGACACGAATATACGTTAGTTATAAAATATGCTGAGTATTATCTTCGATAATGAAGCAATAATTTAAACACATTTGATGCGCGAATCGTATAGTTCGGTGTGTCATATACCTTCGCACATCTAAAACACGAAATCACTTTAGCTGAGAATTGCTTTATAAATGATAGATTTCATGACGTATGTCTCCAATTTAATGTAATAAATCTCTTCAAACCCTTTTATAAGTAGTAATTTTAGACAAGACGAATTGAGTTACACGTTTCTACGATTTTAGAGATAAGATACACTCAAAAAGAAATCAATTCACTTCATCTGTGTACCTTACTAAGGAAAGACAAAGTATTAAGGCATTTATTGACTCCGTCCCTGCTAATGTTGATTTTAGAAGTTCAAAGAATACAACCCTTTTTATACGTTTGAATGCAATTATTGTACAACAATATCATGAAGAAATTGCAAATGAGCAACATGTACGTTAGAAAACCCCTCAAACAATGATCGATAAATCTTTAATCATTTTCACTCAGTATATGAAAGATGCAGTATCATCAGCGCCTATCGTGAGTTTAAGCGATTTGTAGAAAGTTGAACATTTGCATATAGTTAATTTGTACTAACGGGCCTTGTTTGTTTTTTTCAATTGGTACATGACACATTAACCGCAATTAACAACCTTATATTTATGTAAAATATTGTGTTACTACCGAGTCATTCGGTGAAATGTTTATAACTAGCGTATACAAATATAAATTATTTCTACACGAATAAGTTAGACGTATGCTAGGTTGTTGAACAAGAACAGTTCAATATATTTGAGAAAGCATCGCGTCGCTTTGATTATCCCAAACTAATGACAACATACTTACTTAAGAATAACATATTTACATACAATTTAGTGATTAGGGATGATATTTTAGTTAATTAGTAATTGTGGTTTTATTTTGCTGTGTGTTTAATATAAATTAGACAAAACTGACTGTAACTAATTCACTGTAAAACGCAAAATTGTGTTAAACTCAGTGAATAAGGCAGGTTAAACATTACCACTGTAGCTTTTATTATATGTGAACACGCTGTTCTTGAAAACGATGAAGTATGTAACAGTAGGGAAAATAAAAGGCGTTGCAACGATTTAAAAGCATTTGAAATATTTAAGGGTCAATAACATTTAAAGCTTCGAAATACGCACAAAATAATTATACGCCAAGTGTATTATATCAGTCAAAAAATGTTGACTCACACCTTACGCAGAAGTTTAAAAATGATAAAATGTGGGTCATGTGCTTCTATTTGCATTCGCTAACTGTGACCAAACAGTTAAGCTAAAAATATATTTACATCTGACTACGTAAAACATTGTATTTTATTTCTTTACAGCAAAAGGTACAAGTATCGGCACTACGAGATAGATCCGGGATGTTACAGCCTAGATCCGAGTTTGATCGGTGGGTTATACAGCTGTACAACTGTACATTTACATAACGAATTTTAATTTATTTTTACACTTTATTTGATGCATGCTCTGTGGGGCTTGACGGAAATGTATATATGTATAGCTGTATTTCGAACATTATGCCTTGCTGGATAACATACGCCTTCGGAACACTTCTTACAGTCGTAGAACGAAACTTGTATTGTGCTGTTGTCTTCTTTATTTTTATTTAAACTGTTTGCGAGAAAAAAAAAAACACTTCAGGTAGTGCGATGTTGAAGCAAACCACAAACGAGGCTTAAGTACTGCATCGGTCCTTTAGACAACTAACCTTTCCAACACGGTTACTATTGGCTTTTCTTTCGTGTGTTAGGTCTCGTCTTTGCGTTTTGTCACTTTAACATTTTCTCTGTATGCTAGATGTCCAGATAGTTTAGATTTAAGTATATGTTGGTAATCCTTGTAGGACCTTTTCTTATTTTCCTATATTAAAAAGGTCAACGGATATGATATGCAATGGACTGTTCTGCAGTTTGTTTATAACTCGCAATGTTATTTCAATTGCGTCTTTGTTTATGTTACAGTATTATGTGTCACAGTATTAGAGACACAAACTTGTATTGTATGGTAAAAAATGGGTCAACCCTCAAGGCGTGCTTCAGACCAGCACTACGTAAACATAAATGCCAGACATATTTCCAGACAGTTGGTTTACACACGGTTTAATGTCTTGCTTGAAGTCTCCAAAAGGGCGAATTATTCGCACGAAAGTGTCATTTGCCTACATCAATGGAATTATTTTGCAGCGGATTTTCTTTAATTATTAATCCTGTCTGAGGTTTGAGATTGAAGCTTTTTTAAAGAATTAAAGGAAGCGATTGTCTCAACCCTGATGTCCAGTTATTTTCAGTGTGAGGAATACGTCTGTTTTGTGTTCAGTAACGATTGGGCCAAAGGTGTTATGTTAAATTTATGCTTAACCGCCTGGTTAAGAACTTTTTATGTCAAGTGTTTACAACATGCTATCAAGTAAATGCTGCGCTATAAAGGTTTCAAGTAAAAACATGCTACAGATGAATGCAGATGGTATTCTTACACGTATTCTTACGTCTTCAACACCAGATATTCTGGAAGAAAACGACGAGTTTGACCCCACGTACTTCACTGGTATAGCAGATGAGTCAAAGAAACCTTGCGGCAAACTTCTAATCAAGGATCTTTCCAAGTTTGTTGAGGAACATGGGAATGATTTCTACAAGGAAGATTTCCTGGTAAGTTATGTTCATGCTACAACAAAGGAAAAACGTAATAATCACTATAATGTTTGCAAATGCATTGCATTGCATTTCTGTATAAATCTATATTTACCACGGTAAATGACACCGTAAGCATCAAACCGCATTTGTAAAATTATTACCAGCAATTATATCTGTCATAACTGTTAGCTTGTCAATCTTGATTGTTTATGTTCTTGTGGTATACCCTTAACCAAATGTAAATCCTAGTTATTGTACCAATCGTTACCTACTTCGTGTTTGACAGCCTACAAGTCCTGCCTGTGGAAATAATCTACCTGGTATTTTGCTGCATCCAGATACAAGCAAACGTCTGGATATTGCATTGCTACTTCAAATTGTAACACAATCAATGTAATCAACATTTAGTAAACATATGTATATAGAAGCTCCTTAAGGAATTTAGGAGATTTAACATGTTATCGTATTTAAATGTTTAACTGTCTATTTCAGAGACTGCCTAGAGGCTTGATAAAACCGCACGACGAAGCAAAGAAACCTAAAAATGTTGTTAAAAACCGATATACAGGGATATACCCCTGTAAGTAGTTCATGTATCTTATGTTATGCAGTAAATTTATGTAAGGCCGCTGTATCTGTCTTATATTTACGTATGGCTATAACTGTGTAATTTGTATGCTCGAGTAGGGACACAATTGAATCTATGGAATCATTCTTTGTATATATATATTTATATATATATATATATATATATATATATACGTTTTAGTACATTATACCGGAGCAGTTATGGTCATATTGTCAATGTCCAGCTAATTATCGGTGGAGAAAGACCTCCAGACTTTTCTCCTGGTAGAACCACTGGCGAATCACAGGTTAGGATGAGAGGTTTCCAGATATAAAAGTTCTAGCTCCGAATGGGACTCGAATCCTCGTGGTGAGCGGTTTAGGAGTAAGTAGTCTGTGACTCTAACCGCTCAGCCACGGTCGTCCATTCTATATGAACATTTAGATATTCATTATTCATTATGTATGTCTGGTTGGGATCAGGATATATATACACAGACGTTTTCATAATAAGTGGTCGTTCTTTATTAAATTGGCAATGTAGTAAGTTTATCTTAACTGGACTGATTTTTCAATGGAAAAGGAAATGTTTAGTGAGCAAAGTCCACGGAAGTCTTTCATTTCCTTTTCATTGTTGTAGATGACGAACACAGAGTTATCTTGTCCCCACCAGGATCGGATTTCATCAACGCCTGCTACATAGATGTAAATAAATCATATACGTTGTTTAATTATCACAATTAGAACACTAGGTATAGCACTAAATACATAGTTGCCAATTTAAATTCAAAGCATTGCACATACTACAAATTCCCTTTTGTCGAAATGAAAGACAGGTCTCAGTTACCTCCTTTGAGGGAAGGTATCATCATGTACTTTATATAAGAAATATAATACATTTTATTTTTTAAATGCATTTTTTTTCAGAAACTCAATCTTTTTTTTTTTCTCTCATTCAATAAAATATCATTTAATGCGTATGGTTCAGTCTTAAGTGTTTGTGAAAACTTTAAAATTTGGAACATTCTAAGGTTATCTGCAGTAACTATAGTCCAAATACCTACCCACAAGGGAGGTACGAGTGTAATTTTTAATTATCCATCCAAATGTTAAATCAATTTTGTTATATTCAAACCAAGCCCTGCCTGAATAAAAGATCAAACTGATGCTGGAATATAGGCTCTTTCATTCATGTTATGACTGACCGTAAGCAACGTGGCGCCTGTGCGACGTAGACTAATGTTATTGTTGATACAGTGTTATCGCAATACCACCACATACGAGAAAATTGCGGTGACGACATATGTAATAAATAAAATTTAAAAAAAAGTAAAATGTGCAATAAAAGGTTCATATAAGGCTGTGAAGATGTTGTTTTGTTTGCTACTAAAATGGTTTGAAACCCCGGATAGCGATTGCGCTTCTGAGTGTGTAGACTCTTAAATATATTTTTTAGAAAAGCTTATAGAAGATTTACGTCAAGGGGACTCACTATTTTTTTCTGCCAAAGTTGAAACAATGGTATCAAGTGTAACCAGTCCATTTGATGATCAGCCTGTTATGTAAGCAAAGTTTTAAACTTGCTGTTAGGACGATATTTGATTGAAACAACTCCAAATGCATTCAGGAAACGTATAATTAAGTCCAAATAGTAACGATAAAGGTACATCGTGGATGGTTTTGGTTGTACAACGAAGGATGTTTAAATCAAATATATTTCTTCAGGGATACAACAGAAAGAAAGAATACATCGCATCCTTAGGTAAGTACATTACTTTATTAAGACCCGTAGCATCCTCCTTTGTTAGTTTTTGTTTTCATTTATAATCACTGTTTATTTATAATCACTGTTTATTTATAATCACTGTTTTCACGTGCAAAGGAGCATTAAATAGCCGTTTAAAGACGAAAAGAGAAATCACATACTAGTATTCCATCTTTATGTTTCTAAGAAATGTGCATCATTGCCGATGGATTTTTTGTATGGACACATTTTAGGCCCAACGCGCAAGGCGATGGAAGACTTTAACCTGTTCTGGAGGATGGTCTGGCAGGAGAAAACTGACGTCATTGTCATGGTAACAAATCTCATGGAAGGGCAGGTAATGATCACCCACAAACAGTTTCATCTTCAAATCACAACTTTTCTCAATTGTCTTTTTTCTATTTATTTTAAACACCACTATATGTAAACCTATATTTGTAATTAAAAAGTATTGTCAAATTTCATATTTATAAAAAAATACAATTAAATATTACTTTCAATATCTGTGACAAATCCCATCATTTGAAATAAAGATAGCATCGTTAAGCCTTGGTGATACAGTGCTTACTATAATCTATTTAATTATCTACGACACACAGACACAATTATATCAATGCATAAAGTTTTGAATAAAACAAAAAATCTGCAACCAAAACATGTATTTTGATCGAATAATGGCAAACCCATATTGAATTAATTAGTCCTGTAATGGTTATTGAATGCATTCTTATTTAATATTTGTTTTTTTTTTTTAGATTTTTAGCTTCAGTGTATATTTCTCAATTAAAAGCACTGAAAACTGTCTTCCTTAGAGCCAACCCCACCCCCTCTTACCGTGGTAGATTACTTACGTTAGAAATGACCATACACCAGTTAGTGTGTGTACAGTACCCAGGTTCCGTTACAGAGTTGGGAAGTTAATAAAATAAGTTTACTTACAGTTTCACACTTAAGAAACATTCATGCAATGTCATATGGTCAGTAGGTAAGAGAGTACTGGAGCTTCGGTCTCTGCCTTACTGGACAAGCCCAGAAATTAATCAGCTGGCATGCCGCGCATGCCAAATTAAAATACCTTTAAGTTATTAGCGGAAATAGCTTGAATATACTGTGTTATCAATTACTCGTTTAGATAAAAAAGATACGGAAACAAATTACACAATGATAAAAGTCTCAATGAGCATTTACAGTTCCTTCCTAGACCCTGGCCTACACCCAGATAGTCAACGTGTTGTCTGTCGTTTGATTGAAAATTGTTTATTCAGGGCTTCAAGTTGTGTCTGTATAGGTCTTGGTTTAGTGTTTTTTAAGTTCAAGTTTTCCTACCTGTATCCAACAGAGCATGAAATGTGAACCGTACTGGCCTGAACCAGGAACGGCATGTACATTTGCTAACATCATTGTGACTTCGGAGAAAGAGGAGACTTTCGCTGAGTTTGATGTCAGAACTTTGTCACTCAAAATGGTAAGAGACCTAAATGAGCCTTATTTAAACACTTCTTTAAAAGGTGGTATACGATAGTGTACTTATATAAAAATGTAACAACAATCTTATCCGTTTGGGATCAGGAAAATGTGTGCATACTTGTTGAATAAACTTTTACTTAAGTTTCATTGAAGGCTGTTGATAACATTGCCCCAATTATTAGACGGTATAAATCTTGAAATCTTGAAATATATTGCATTTAATGCCCATCATTTCCACATCTATAAATAAGTACGATGGGGAGTTCAGCTAATATAGATATCGACGTCAGAGCTGATTACTCGGATGATCATGAAACTCGGTTACAAATGTAAGTGGTCACGTGGTTTAAATAGATATTTGTAACTGTGCAACGTGACTCTGATAGATAATTTAATATTTTTTTGCAACAACCCTAAATATACATGTTAAATGGCCCGAGGTCACGTGCTTTCTGGCTAGAGATAAACTGATGTAGGCGCATAATGTATTAACTAATAAGCATCAGAGGTCTGGACCAAAGAAATATATCTTGTCTCTTAGTTTTTGTCTCGTTTATATTTAACTTTGCATGCTTGTTTAATATTTGTGATAATTCTTCTTGGATTTTGTTTATTTTCTTTTATCTTTACAAAAATATATTCGACAATGTAATCGCAGCTGCAGGATGTTAGAAAGCCACCCTACAACTCTCATTAAAATTGGATTGATGTGTTGGTAAATAGCGTCATTTAAAATAACAATGTTAATGCTTTATGCTTTTGACATATTTTTGCTTACATACACTTGGATAATCATGATATAAACTGCCACATGATATAAACAGTCATTCCATAAAACATAAGCTTTGAATTGTAGGTAAATGTGTTTTTTTATATTCCTGCTATGCTATGTTTTATAATAAGCCGTTGTAATGACACACATAACATAGCGTATTCTTAGGGTAAAGAACAGAGGATTCTGCATCATCTCCACTACACGGCCTGGCCTGACAAACGTGTCCCTGATGACGTCACGAGCCTGATCGAGTTTAGACAGAAGGTCAAGGCCACTGGATCTATTCTAATAGGACCTACTATCGTGCACTGCAGGTTAGTCTCTATTTCATATTATTAGCATATGTGAACTGGTTACGTTAACTCCCTTAATGTAGCATGTGTATCTTTCTTAACCCAAATCAGTACCAAATTTAATGATTGACATATTAACGCATAATTATATTATAAATCAATAGTTTTATGTTTAGGTACAATAACAACCCACCGAAAAGAACAGCTAGCTAGACATTTCCCTTAAAATCGGTGTTTCTTAACGCTTTGCTTTCTAACAAAACCTAAAAGTGCCCGCATTTGAAAAAAACAACAATATACGTGCCAAAACGTTCATTGAAATATTTAATTAAATTAGTGCTGGTATCGGTCCCACGGGGACGTACATCGCCCTGGACATATTGATTCATCAGGGCAAGGCCCAGAAATCTCTGGACATCTTTGAATGCGTTGCCCGAATGAGAGAACAGAGGACATCTATGGTGCAGACTTGGGTAGGTAATTATAAGCATCTGTGACCAAGGCTTTATTTGATTTCATATTAGTAAAGTTTGACGAGTTATTTATGTATAAAGTCTTCATTGTTCCAAAAAAGTGTTAAGTGATATGTTTTTGCGAGGCTTTCACAAAGAAATACCAATGCTTACACAAATTTACTCGTGTTAGTTATGATTATTTTTCCCAAGCTTAAACCTTCCTAATCCTCGATTTAATACATATCCACACCTAGAGTATTATAATTAACATTTTGTTTCTATATGTACAGGAACAATACGCGTATCTCTATCAAGCACTTGTCCACGCCCTAACGTACCGATGTGACCCAATCAAAGAGAAGAAGTTCAGTCGCTTTATGGACAAGACAGATGGCAAGAAAATGACTATCATGTTTAAGGTAAATATGACCAAACACGTTGCATCAAATGAAAACGTTCCTGGTATACACCAACGACGTTTTAACTTGTCTTTTATTGTAAGTATGTGAGTTAAGAAATATTGTTGCAGTTTAAGTATCTAATATAAAACAGTTAAAGCAATTGTTTAATGAATCTTTTACCACTGACAACGTTTTACCTTCAGTTGATAGCATTTTAACTGTTAGGTAAGAGCCAAATTAACTTTTGACAGAACTACAACCATCACTGCTTTTACTGCTACAACAACAATAACAAAAACAACAAAAATAATAATAACGACTACTTCTTCTATTTCTTCTACTGCTATTACTAATATTACTACTACTACGACTGCTACTACTACTGCTACTACTACTCCTGCTGTTACTACTACTTCTACTACTACTACTTCTACTATCACTACTACTGTTACAACTACTGCTACTTTGACTACAACTACAGCTTCTACTACTACAGCTGTTGCTACTACTACTATTACTACTAGTACCTCTTCTACTACTGCCGCTACTACTTCTACTACTAATGCTTCCTTAAATGACTTATCACAGATTTGTAATTACTTTTCGCTTGGCTTGCATGTAAAATACCTTTGTTCTGCGCCTTTTCGGAGTTTGGTATATGTTGCAATACTCATAGGACTTTGTCATATATTCTTATTCTATTTTTTCTATTACTAAGTTTGGTACTTCTACCACCACTACTACTACTACTTCTCCTGCTACTACTACTACAACTACTAATACCACTACTACTTAAACATATTTTTATTAGTATTAGTAGTAGTAGTAGTAGTAGTAGTAGTAGTAGTAGTAGTAGTAGTAGTAGTAGTAGTAGTAGTAGTAGTAGTGTTATTACTGTTATTATTATTATTATTATTATTATTATTATTATTATTATTATTATTTTATTTTTTCTTTATTAAAATATTTAATATCATCAATAATCACAAATACACGAAATAATTAACTAATCTCAATCATTTTTTGCAGCAACTTTACCGCAAGGGAGAGAAAAGTACAGTTTCCGAACAAAAAGCTAGAGACACAAATCGTGGCTATACTGATATGAACAGAGACGGGGCCGATATTCCAGGTTTTTTTTTGTTTTTTGTTTTGTGAAAGTTAATCATCTCCGTAAGATTAGTTTTCAGTCAAATTTTATTATTCACAAGACTTTCTGTAAAATGTATATTTTAAGTCTAACATTAAATTATTTGAGTGCTTGCTTATGATCCAATATTATAGTATTTTAATTCATAGTTACATAATACTGATTGGCATCGAAAATCGCTTGTCCCCTTATTCCAACTTCATTCCTCACGTCATATTCAGTTTCTGTTATCTAAAAATAAATGTATAGTTATAACAAACTAATCTCGATGCCAATAATACTAATACTAATGATGATGATGATGATGATGATGATGATGATGCTAATGATGATGATGATGATGATGATGATGATGATGATGATGATGATGATGATAATGACGCTAATGATGATGATGCTGATGCTGAAGATGATGATGATGATGATGATGATGATAATGATGATGATGATTATCATAATGATGATGATAAAGATGATAATGATTATGGTGATGATGATGATGATGATGATGATGATGATGATGGTGTCAATGATGATGATGATTAATAATTATTATAATGATGATAAAAAATAATAATGATAATAATAATATACAGTATGGTTTTCATTGTTTATCCTTGTAAAAATGATCATGTATTTTAACGAGTACTTTTAAATTGGCAAAATATGCCACTGGCCCATCTCGATTGATAGTATACACATTTACCTCATAAGGGACACATCTCAATGCACATTTACAAGTTGAGCGTTTATGTCCCTTGTAACACAAACAGTTTTGGTCTGCCCACAGAAACGAAAATAAGTAAATAAATAATTCAGAAAATTGATATAAACAATTCAGTTAAAATCAATTATAATGTCGGAAATGTGTTGTACATTTTGCATTTACATTGGTGTTGATTTTGTTAAAATGATTTCATTCTGTCTAACAGCTGTCGATATGCAATTCTAGGAAACTCTTTAAACTACACATTATTTTAATGAAAACAAATATATACATTATTTATGTTAATTCAACCAGCTTGGGATTTTTTGCCACATAACTTCTTTTAAAAGTATTCATTGTTATCCCCGTGTCCATGCCAACCGTATATAACATTGCTTTATTATTATTGCATTATATGTAGAATATAAAGTACGGTGCGGGATGGTCGCTTAGACCCTGAAAAAGCTATGACGAGGATTAATGTTTATAATATTAATATTAATATTAATTAATATTTCTATTTGACAACGTAGATATATTGGGAAACGAATTATTAATGACTCAAGGTGAATGCAGCTTGTAAACACACTGACCTCTTCTGCGTTTAGCAAGCCATCTTGCTTTTGAGAACAAGTGCTAGAAACCGTCCCTAATACTGTGTTTTCTTTTTTCTAATGCGTCAACCTGGTTTACTTATTTTTAAATATTTCAACTATTGTTATTGGAATAAAACTGGCTGTTCAGGCAAACGTGTGGCAGTCACATTACAATTATACAAATCCATGCCAAAATCAATAGTGGATTGCAGTTCAGAAAGAAGACAAACATTTGCCCGTAATGGATATTTTGTTTGCTCATTTTTTGTTATGATCCTTCTTCTAGAGTATGCAGACATCTTAAGGTGCTTTCCGATCAACGAAGTTCTATCTGATAGAATGCAGTATGTCTGAAGCTTGCGAGACATTAGGCAGAGAAGACAATCGTGCCCCAGTCGTGCGACTAAACACCACGTGCTTGAAATTATTTAGGTCTACAAATGCCTTGTGTTGGACCAATAATTTTTTTAATGTTTGCATTATTTTATTGTATTTTATGCGTATTATTATGTCTATTTTATGTGATTTTTTACTCTTTCTTCAGGAAACCAACATCGGCCTTCTCTTCATTTGGGCAAAACATACGGAGAGTCCAACTATATCAATGCAGTTTTCATAAATGTATGTCATCAAATGTATAGGTATTGAATAGAAAATGATACATTTTAATGAATGTACATGCACACCTATCTGAGATTGACATGACTGCATATTATTTTTATGTCCGTTATATATGCACTTGTCTTCTATGTCTTGCGAAAATTAACTATAGATGTTAAATGCTTACATTCTTTAGTTATTTGGGTCAGCTCTACGTATGGTATAAAGTAAATAAATACGGCGTTGAGTTATTACGATCGTCGATGGTTCGATTTTGTTCTCCTTTCAATGTAAGTTCAAATGATAGTCACAATAACTTCAAAAGCAAACAAACAAAACACACATTACAAATGCAGTTATTTATATTAAGACAATTATCGTGTCATTTTTCAAAAGATCTAACATCATAAGCTTATATAATTTTATTTTTTAATATCGTCCAGAGTTACAAAGAGAAGCAGCGTTTTCTCGTCTGCCAGACGCCACTTCCAGATACCGTGAAGGACTTTCTGACTCTCATCATGCAAGAATCCTGTTCCTGTATAGTCTGTATGGACCCTCCTGGCCTTAGAGATCAGGTAATACTCTAAGTGTATATGCCTTTTTTGGCGTTGATTATAGTGAAACTAATATTGGAGCGGAATGGGCACACACAATCATTAAACTATTTTCAATTAAATTGAGTGTTTTTCAAAGAAAACAGGAACTCTGGAGATGAACCGGTAACAAGTCTAATAAGTTACAATATTGTCTGTTAAGGTTAGAAAAAATAGCGCCCACGGCCGATTTGAAGAATTACTGACTTATAGCTTCATCTGAAATCATGTTCTGTCTCAGTCCATCTCGGGTCGATGAACTTATTATTTTATGTCGTCCAGCTGGCCTGCTACTCAGACATGTGTCTAAGCTTTTCCTCCCATTGTATAGTCAATGAACCATCTTGATCTTAGTAACATAATAATACAACGATTTTAGATATCCATATCATTTATGAACGAACGAAAACAGTAAGAAGCACATTATTGCACATTTTTCGAACAAGCTCTTTCAGAAGACTACCACATGTCCGCTGGTGTTTCTTTTCAACACTGTCATATATATATCAATGCAAAAATAAAGTATGCTGAAAGTCAGTTCTCAGTGAACACTTCGTAGACTTGAGACAAGATTCATTAATAATAGACAAATAAAAATGAAATTGGAGTAGCTGGTTGAATTTAAATGGCGGTTTGAAAAAAAAACAATCATTTTAATACTATATATACACCTGTTGATGAAGATGGCAAAGTACAACTTTAACGATAACCTAAACCTTCTCCGCCACTGGTTCATAATCACGTATATGGTAGGGTACTATCATCATAGTAAGATAACTACAAAATGAACAAATGTGTAATTTTCAGACCGTAGGCGTGTACTACCCAGCGCAAGCAAGGAAAATGTACACCCATCCATCGCATTTGTTTGACGTGGAAGCTCAGGAAATGGAAACCAACAAAACCTATGTATTGAGAAAGCTTACCATCCATGTTGCTCAGTCGGTTAGTACAAGCCTTTTTATGTTAGGATAAGCAATTTCTTTGAATGAGAAAGTAATAACACTCACGCACTGGTAAATACTTTTTTATTTTGTAAATTGTTTGTAAAACAACTTATATATAAGTTTAGGCCCGCAGTTATCTTTCTTCGGTGGTTCTATGTAAGATTCCATTGTAGTTTCCGTAATTGTGTGGGGAGGTCTAGAAGGTCTTCAATCTGGAGAATGTGTCGACTTAAATCAACCACATTGTTGGCGTCAATACGTAAAGCATGCCGCAACGACCTGGCATGATAATCCAACAGTCGCATAACCTTGACACCTGGCCGACCAGACTTGTATTGTATTCAGCGTTTGCAAGGGATCTTAACCACAACTCCATTGGATCGCAGACCAAAGTCTTAATGATTTGACATGGCTACGTCTGTAAACAGTTCTTCAGACAATATGTTGTCTAATAACATAACACCGAGTTTTATATCATCTATTAATAAATATTGTCTTACTTACATGTTTTAGGATAAATGTTTAAATAATTGGTTTACATATTATAGAACAACAACATATCGCAGACGGTGTACCACTTCCAATGTCAACATTGGTCACAGGGCAACCGTGTCCCGGACGTTTCACATTTTCTGCAACTCGTCCAAGATGTTGAAGCATTGGTTGACCGAGATTCTAGTCATGGGCCTGTACTTGTCCATTGTCTGTACGTTTCTTTTTCTTCTTCCCTGTGTATATACCCATGATATTTAGATATATCTGATTATCTGATTCGAAATAAATTTAACACAAATAACTTCTAAAATGTTCGTCAAGTCTGAATATATAAACCTGTTCATCCAAGCAATCTCAGTGTAAACTACATGATAAATGGTTCAATGACAAGTCACAAGATAACACATGACTTTTAATTCTGATGTAGATTTGAGCCCTTAAACTAGGAATATATAATAACATTCGAAATAATAACATAAGGGTTATATGATCTTATTAACGAACAATTTACTTCTCTTGTTTATTTAGTAATTTATTATAACATATAAAAGATCAAACAATAAAGTAAAGAGTATGCGACCAACAAATTGGGAGAAATCCGAAGTCGTTTCCTGCATTAGTCTAAATTTCATTAATCTATTCGTCGTAGCATAAAGACGTTTACGAAGATCAAAAAGATAAATGGTTGATCTTACTTATAGCAATATCGTACAGAAAGTGTTGTAAGACAACTTAAAAGGTACTAGATCTGTATCAAACATAATTATAGAATTTCATTAACTATTATCTCCTCACAATACTTCATTTTGTTTTGTTGTTTTCTAAAATTCGATAGTTTTCTTCATGATTTTTAAATTTCACATTTTGACACATCTGACATATGACCTTTGTCTAGAGGTAGTTCAGATTTAACATCTGGTTATTCTTATAGGACCTTGTCTTGTTTTTTTATTCTCAATGATTGTGTATCTTTATTACGTCACAGAAATGCAGCCGAGCGAAGCGGCTTGTTCTGTGCTGTTTCTAACCTGGTTCAGAAGATGAAACTGGAAGGAGAGATCAGCGTGGTTAATACGCTGAGACAGGTAAAAGTCAGGAGGCCACTGGCAATACCAAATAAGGTACTTTTTTACCGTTTCATATTTTAATTTGTTCGTGCACAATTTTATATTCAACTTTTCATTTTAAAAAATAATGTACAAATGCACATATAAACGTAAATTTCATTGTGTTACTATCTTTATTGTTGTATTGATTCTCTTCACTGAAATTGGTAGAATGACATGTATGTTCTAGGCGCTAATCCATCCACCAGGTATATTTCAAGCAAAACAAAACTAGCATGTATAATCCTAGCACAAAGCAACCCATCATGCGTGTTTTAAGCGTAAAACACTTGTGTTTTAAGCATAAACCTGCTAAGCAACTATGTGTTGTCTCTAGTTCAGCATAGCAGGTAAGTCATAAGCCAACCAAGCAAGTTTAATTTTAGCATAAACCAGCCCAACAGGTATGTTAAAAGAGCATCCTTACCACGCAGGTATGTTTTCCGAATAAATCAAATCAACAGGTATATCAAATGCCAAAAGGGGATAAATTGTATAAAAATACTTGTCTGGCTGTTGCTTCGTTTCCTTACTTTTATAAAATGTTTCATATCAGTGTTTATCAATGTTTGTAATGACGCCCGGTGGTAATTAAAATGTCAATGGATTTTCAATTCCATGATAATAGGTATCAGTATTTATTTTTGTTTTGTTTGTTTTGTTTTTGAAATACATCACAGCGACCAATTATGATCATAATAGCGACGTCAAGCTATTTTGGTGGAGGAAGACTCCAAACAAATGTCTGGTTAGAACCACCGGCGTACTGCAGGTCCGCTGGAAGACCTTCCCTACCTGAAGTTCTTAGCCCCGAACAGGACTCGAACCCACGCGGTTCAAGGCTAAGCGGTCCGAGGAGTTACAAATCGGCGATTCTACCACTACGGCACGGGCGCTTCTGTTGTAGTTTTGTATTAAGCTGTAATCCATTTAACGGTGAAATCAAACGGGGATGTTTTATTATTGTATTTCAGGACCAGTACCTGTTCTGTTATCAGTGTATCCTGCATTATGTCCGACAAACCAAAGAGGATGGCCATGCCATATACGGGAACGTTTAGACATTTTCTATGACTATATTTATACATAATCTATAGAAGCGTTTTAACCATGAAATATTCAGCCAACATCTTCGGAAAACCTTTGACCAAAACCATATAAAATAATGTTACATAAAATTCATTTAGATTCTAAGACAATTTCATTTGGACATACAACAAACCCCATGAAAAACAACGAAAAACGTTAGTTCCCTTACGACATTAATGGAAAGTCAAGGCTAATATGCAGATACTTTTTTACCTTATGGTGTTTATACTTAGATTTGACTTAGATTCTTGCGAAAAATGCAGTTTGATATAATATTATTTATGCATATGACTGCTTGATGATTCTTTGACTTTATGCTATTTTGTGTTTTAAACTACCATTTCTTAAATGTATATTGTACATAAATTATTGCAAAACGTAACGCATTCATGTCTAGTTATCTCAATATGATAAACACTTTCCTAAAGTGTATATATTTAAAGATCTAATTGTTTCTACCTTTTATTTATATGTATACAAAGCAGAAATTTTAAGAAAGCGTGCGTGTGTGTGTCTGTTTTTGTGGGCATACTGTTAAATATTTTGCAGACAATAATAGTACGAATATTTATTACTTTGGTTGTCTGTAAATTTAAACGTAAAATGAAACACCGTAGTAAAATCTCCTTAAATGTTAATTGTGTTCGTCGACGAAAACAATGTCCAACGTGATCGTCAAGTCTGTCAACCTTTGGCACTAATTTGTCGACACACTGATTAATTAGTGAGAGCATACTTCTTTTCAATTAATTTAAACCTTTACCAAGCACACTCCATCAAAACATCCACTTTACAATGAGCATTTGTGTAAAGTGTAATAAAATTATTTGACCTTTTATTGGTGGGATATTTATTTTTCGAACCGTTTATTTACATTGTCAGAATTCGAATGCCAACAACTTTTTGTATCACAAATTATATATACATATATATTTTGACATATTTATTTGTCTGAACGTAAATGTCTAAGTATGCTGAAAGGAAGTGGACAAAGTTATAGAAACATATATTATAAATGATATTATATTATCAATCTCTTCTGAAAAGCCCTTTGCAAAACTGAATACTATACTTTATTAATATGTGTTTTCCATATGTTGTATATGTTTTTATAAACTTCTCCGTTTATCTTACATTGGTTTTATTTGTTTATACAATAATTGCAGAAATCAGTTCATCTGTCGCACGCATGAAGTTCAACATTCACAATGCGTGTGTTTGGGAAGCCAAGCAAAGGCGGTCGAAAGCTCCAGGTTGGCTGGACATATTATTGTGTGTGTGCGTGTGTTTGGGCAGCTCAAAATACGCGTGCACAAGCTCAAGGTTGGCTTGCCATAATATTGTGTGTGTGTGTGTGTGTGCGTGTGTATGTGCTGGGAAAGCCCAACATACGCGGCCGAAAGCTCCAGGTTGGCTGGCCATATCATTGTGTGTGTGCATGTGTTGGGGAAGCCCAGCATAGGCGGTCGAAAGCTCCAGGTTGGCTGGACATATTATTGTGTGTGTGCGTGTCTTTGGGAAGCCCAACATACGCGTGCACAAGCTCAAGGTTGGCTTGCCATAGTATTGTGTGTGTGTGTGTGTGTGTGTGTGTGTGTGTGTGTGTGTGTGCTGGGAAAGCCCAACATACGCGGTCGAAAGCTACAGGTTGGCTGGCCATATTATTGTGTGTGCGTGTGTTTGGGAAGCCCAACATACGCGTGCAAAAGCTTCAGGTTGGCTTGCCATATTATTGTGTGTGTGTGTGTGTGTGTGTGTGTATGTGTGTGTGCGTGAAAAGTTAAAAATAGTATAGTAAAAAAGATGCACGTGTATTTCGGATCCTAATGAAAACACATTTTTGAAGCCTAATTTGTTTATTTTTACTGCAGTACCATTATCATGCATACTTAAAACTCATCATTTGCAACCGGTGTTAAAATGACAAAAATGTCCAGTCTGTCCCCTGATAAATTATTATAGAATTATAATAGCAGTTCTATTAATTATTTGATAATATATTGACTTTTGAATTAACTATACTTAAGTGGATAATTTTGAACATCAGAGAAAGCGTTCCATACTGTAAATATAAAGTGTATGTTTTAGATTGATTAGGATATATAATAATTACTTTTCCATTATAAGTATTGATGTTTGATATGTAAACTTTCAGGTGTAAGAATTGATTTTAAATAAACATTAAATCCTTTATTGAATATAACAGGAACATGATATTACGCAAATCTTCACATTATTATAAGGAAAAATAATAAGCAAAAGCAAACAACAACAACAACAACAACAACAACAACAAGGAGAAAAAGACAACAACAAACAAACACATACATTGCACAAAACAGTATTGAGTACAAATAAATAAAATTGCTACAAACTTGTATAATGCATTATATCCTGACAAATGTAAGTTAAAACCTAGGACTGTTAAACTCAAACTTCACCTATAACGTTTATCACCAGTGATCAAGTTTTTGTATAAATACAGTTTCAGTAAAATTACCTGACACATTCAAATTAATGACTACTGTGTACTTCCTCTCTAAATTCGTATGTAATAGTTCATTTACAATGATATTTCAAAACAAATACAAAAAAAGATAATTAAACATGCAACACAAACAAAATGACGTAATATATCGTTCATTTACAATGAGATTTCAAAACAAATACAAAAAAAAAAAAAAAAAAAAATAACATACAAACAAATGACGTAATATATCGTTCATTTACAATGAGATTTCAAAACAAATACAAAAAAAAAACAAAAAAAAAACAACAACAACAACAAACAATTGACGTAATATATCGTTCATTTACAATGAGATTTCAAAACAAATACAAAAAAAAACAAACAATAAAAAACAACAACAAACAATTGACGTAATATATCGTTCGATGATGTCAGAAGTACAAGAAAGGTAAATAAGTAATTAAGACATATTTAAACCACTTAAATAATTTTATAAAAGGAAACAAAATTTTGGTGTTTTGTTTAGATGGTAGGTTATTATTCAGATTTCTGCGTATCTGATTAATATTTACCGCTAAACCAAAAATCTATTCTCTTAGTAATAAATTCCTAGTATAATTGGATCGTAGGAAACGTTTGTTACAGGCGCACTTGTTTTCCTCCAACAAACTGTAACAGTCATCGACTTGCAATGCTTATCCGATTGGTCCTCCCGAATAACATTTCGGTAAGGCTTTAAGGAAATAACAAGCTAGATACCAACTACAGGTCATGTAAACATAGTATAATATATAGACAAGATGATTTGAGGAACAATATTTACAATTTGCAGATATATTTTATAAAACTGCCTTCTGCAAGGTTACAATTTTAAGTAAGACAAAATACAAATAACAAGCAATATATACACTTCATTGCCATTTACAATAGAAGCTATAACATTTAGATCTCTGCGATATAAAGAATATGTTATTTTTTTAAATGTCGACTTTACAAAACCCATTCCTCATGCAATGTTTTCGTAGACTGGCTTATCATTGCTGTCACTCTTTGAGTTCACAAACTGATGAACACATCTGTAGCAGAACATATACTGCCCCTGCAAGGTAGGGATGACAAATAAATTATAGGTGTATAAGTTGGATAATTATTTCTTTAAGGATGTCGATTCTTTATATTTGATTAACACAGTGTAAATGTTAGATATTAAAAATAGTTGCAGGTCTTTTGGCACCGACATTAAACGAATCATTCATCAACGAAATACCAAAATTGTATTGATAAAACATGTATCCTAGTGATTTAATTTCTAATCTGATGCGTTTATTTGAACAACCTCATCGAAGAACATATTTATGTTTTCCGATTTGGAGTAACAAGTTTTCATGGATAATTTTTAGCAACACTTTTTACTGTTAAAATACGACCTAAAAGCGCACAGTGACCGATTTTTAAGTTCATTTAAATATATTAACCTTATTGGGTATTGCTAATGGTCTCCTGACTTTGATCTGTCTCAGCGTATTGACCATGCTGACCTCATCTTCCACTCTTATCTTCTGACCAGGCTAGACACAGCACAGAACAAGCCACTTCGCTGAGCTGCATTTCTACGAGAAAAAAATGACGATTAACATGAGAGGAAAATTCATGTTTCTTTTTACACTAACTAATAAGAAGCGTAAGAAAACGAATTTCTGATTACGTTTGACCAATTCGATAAGAAACTTTTAAAATCAAAACTGGCCACAAGGGAGCCGCCTTCTTGATGTTTCACACTTCCTGCAACTCGTTCAAGATGTAGAGACCATGGTCGATATAGACTGCGGCCCTGTTCTCGTGCATTGTCTGTACGTACATGTATGTTTCGATGCTTGGCTTACTATACACGTCGTATACAATAGTATTGATTCAGCACTTTAAACAGTTTTTTATCGAATTGGTCAAACGTTCTCAGAAATTCGTTTTCTCGCATCTTAATCATCATTTTTTTCTCGTAGAAATGCAGCTGAGCGAAGTGGCTTGTATTGTGCTGTGTCTAACCTGGTCCAAAAGATAAGAGTGGAAGGCGAGGTCAGCGTGGCCAATACCCTAAGAACGATCAAAGTCCGGAGACCATTGGCAATACCCAATAAGGTTAACATGTTTAAATTAACTTAAAAATAGGTCACTGTGCGCTTTTTAATGCAGTATTTTTACCTTAAAAAGTGTTGCTTATTACTAAATATTATCCATGACCACTTGTCATATGCTCCCCACATCTGAAAACCTTCAGTTTATAACAAATACGCTCCTCGATCAGGTTGTTCAAATAAACGCATCAGATTGCATTTCTACAATACATGTTTTATAAATGCATTCTTTGCATTTCGTTGATGAATGACTAGTTTAATGTCGGTGCCAAAAGACCTGCAACTATTTTCAATATCTAACATTTACACTTTATTAATGAAATATTAAGAATCTACATCCTTAAATAATTAATAAACCAACTTATACACCTATAATTTGTGTTCCTCTCCCTTGCAGGAGCAGCACATGTTCTACTACAGATGTGTTCATCAGTTTGTGAACTCACATAGTGACACCAATAATGAGCCAGTCTATGGAAACAAAGCATGAGGAATGGGTTTTGTAAATAAGAATATATGACAAAGTCATATGAGCATTGTAACATATACCAAACTCAGAAATGCACAGAACAAAGCTATTTCACATGCAAGCCAAGCGAAAAGTAAGAACAAATTTGTGATGAATCATTTAACGAAAAGAGCAAACCCGACAGTTACCGCATTGGAACGGTCAGTCGGCAAATGCACCGACTGGGGTGCTTAAACTGGTTTTACAGAGCTCTAACCTCGCACTTCCTGACGAGTTTCTCAAATGCAAACTATGATAAGAAAAACGATCGATTGAATGTAAAATGTCCAAGCGCTGATATTTTCTATAAGTTATGACGAACGTAGTGACGTCATTGAAAAATAATGTCCACATAGTGTTTAGAAAAAAAATATGGGTATTATTTCGATTTGAAAAACGACACAAAATGGTTAAATATAAAAGAAATTAACTTTCTGTATCATGAACAATCATGTTCATGTGAAGATGGAGTTGAAGAAACAAAGTCCAATGTTCATCAAAGGAAATACACGTAACAATGATGAATTATATATATATATGTGTATCATATTATATATGATGAATTTGAAAAACGACACAAAATGGTTAAATATAAAAGAAATTAACTTTCTGTATCATGAACAATCATGTTCATGTGAAGATGGAGTTGAAGAAACAAAGACCAATGTTCATCAAAGGAAATACACGTAACAATGATGAATTATATATATATATATGTGTGTGTGTATCATATTATATATGATGAATTAAATGATAACATAGATGTAAAGTCGACATTTAAAAAATAACATACTCTTCATATCGCACAGATCTTAATGTTATAGCTTCCATTGTAGATGGCAATGAGGGGTATATATTGCTTGTTATTTGTCTTTTGTCTTACTTAAAATTGTAACCTTGCAGTAGGTAGTTTTATAAAATATCTCTGCAAATTAAAAATGTTGTTCCACAAATCATCTTGTCTATATATTTAACTATGTTTACATGACCTTTAGTTGGTATCTGGCATGTTATTTCCTTAAAGCCTTACCGAAATGTTTCTCGGGAGGACCAATCGGAAAAGCATTGCAAGTCGATGACTGTTACAGTTTGTTGGAGGAAAACAAGTGCCCCTATAACAAACGGTTCATACGATCCAATTATACTAGGAATTTATTATTTAGAGAATAGATATTTGGTTTAGCGGTAAATATTAATCAGATGCGCAGAAATCTGAATAATAACAAACCATCAGAATAAAACACCAAAATTCTGTTTCCTTTAATAAAAATATTTAAGTGGTTTAAATATGTCTTAATTACTTATTTACCTTTCTTGTATTCCTGACATCATCGAACGATATATCACGTCAATTGTTTGTGGTTCTTTTTAATTAGTTTTATAGTATTTGTTTTGAAATATCATTGCAAATGAACTATTATATACGTATTTAGAGAGGAAGTACACAGCCAACAAGATGATTTCGGTCGCGTATCTTGGGCACCCCAGCACACACACACACACACACACACACACACACACACACACACACACACACACACACACACACACACACACACACACACACACACACACACACACACACACACACAAACAAACACACACACACACACACAATACTATGGCCAGGCAACCTGGAGCTTTCGGCCGCGTATGTTGGGCTTCCGCAGTACACACACACACACACACACACACGAATTCACACGCCCACACACACACAATATAATATGACCAGCCATCCTGGAGCTTTCGGCCGCGTATGTTGGGCTTCCGCAGTACACACACACACACACATACACGAACACACACACACGCCCACACACACACAATATAATATGACCAGCCATACAGGAGTTTTCGGCCGCTTATGTTGGGCTTCCACAGAAGACTACATAAACCTATTAATCTCGCTCAACTTTGTGAATGTTGAATCTCATGCGTGCGACACATTATTTGTGTTCTGCAATTATTGTACAAACAAATAACACAATTGAGTAAGATAAACGGAGAAGTTTATTAAAACATATACAACAAAGGGAAAACAGATAATAAAAAAGTACGGTATTCATTTTTGCATAGGGCATTTCAGAAGAGATTGAATATAATAGTATTTATAATATACGTTTCTATAACTTTTTTCACTTTCTTTCAGCATACTTAGACATTTACGTTCAGACAACTAAATATATCAAAATATATATGTATATATATAATTTGTGATACAATAAGTTGTTGGCATTCGAATTCTGACAATGTAAATAAACGATTCGAAAAATAAATATCTCACCAATAGAAGGTCTAATATTTTTATTACACTTTACACAAATGCTCATTGTAAAGTGGATGTTTTGATGGCGTGTGCTTGGTAAAGGTTGAAAATAATTGGATAGAAGTATACTCTCACTAATTAATCAGTTTGTCGACAAATTAGTGCCAAAGGTTGACAGACCTGACGATAACGCTGGACATTGTTTTCGTCGACGAACACAATTAACATTTAAGGAGATTTTACTACGGTGTTTCATTTTACGTTTAAATTTACAGACAACCAGAGTAATAAATATTCGTACAATTATTGTCAGCAAAATCTTTAACAGTATGCCCACAAAAAACACACACACACACACGCTTTCTTAAAATCTCTGCTTTGTATTCATATAAATAAAACGTAGAAACAATTATATCTTTAAATATATACACTTCGGGAAAGTGTTTATCATAAGTTATTGAGATGACTAGACATGTATTCGTTACGTTTTGCAATAATTTATGTACACTGTACATAAAATAAATGGTAGTTTAGAACATCAAAGAGCATAAAGTCAAACAATCATCAAGCAGTCATATGCATATATAATATCATACAAAACTGCAATTTTCGAAAGAATCTATGTCAAATCTAAGTATACACACCATAAGGTAAAAAAGTATTTGTATATAAACCTTGACCTTTCATTAATGTCGTAAGGGAACTAACGATTTTCGTTGTTTTTCATGGATTCTGTGGAATGTCCAAATGAAATTGTCTTAGAATCAAAATGATTTTTTATGTAACATTATCTTATATGGTTTTTGTCCTTTTTTCCAAAGATGTTGGCTGAATATTTCAAGGTTAAAACGCTTGTATAGATTATGTATAAATATAGTCATAGAAAATGTCTAAACGTTCCCGTATATGGCATTGCCATCCTCGTCAGTTTGTCGGACATAATGCAGGATACACTGATAACAGAACAGGTACTGGTCCTGAAATACAATAATAAAATATCGCCGTTTGATTTCACCGTTAAATTGATTACAACTTAATACCAAACTACAACAGAAGCGCCCGTGTCTTAGTGGTAGAGTCATACATTTGTAACTCCTTGGATCGCTTAGCCTTTCACCGCGTGGGTTCGAGTCCTGTTCGGGGCTAAGAACTTCACGTGGGTAAGGTCTTTCAGAGGACCTGCAGTACGCCGGTGTTTCTAACCAGACATTTGTTTGGAGTCTTTCTCCAACAAAATAGCTGGACGTCGCTATTAGGATCATAATTGGTCGTTGTGATGTATTTCAAAAGCAAAACAAACAAAACAAACATACATATTGATACCTATTATCATGGAATTGAAAATACATTGACATTTTAACTACCACCGGGCGTCATTACAAACATTGATAAACACTGGTATGAAACATTTCATAAAAGTAAGGAAACGAAGCAACAGCCAGACAAGTATTTTTAAACCATTTATCCCCTTTTGGCACTTGATATACCTGTTGATTTGAACTATGCTTAAACATTCCTGCGTGGTAAGGATTCTCTTTAAACATACCTGTTGGGCTGGTTCATGCTAAAATTAAACTTGCTTGGCTGGTTTATGACTTACCTGCCATGTTGATCTAGAGACAAAACATAGCTGCTGAGTAGGTTTATGCTTAAAACACAAGTGTTTTACACTTTAAACACGCATGATGGGTTGCTTTTTGCTAAGATCATACATGCTATTTTTGTTTCTGCTTGAAATATACCTGGTGACTGATTAGAGCCTAGAATATACCTGCATAATAGGTTTATCCTTAAAACATACCTGATGAATTGGTTTGCGAATACAACTTACCTGCTTGGTTGATTTGTGACTTAAACATAACTGTGATTTTAATTTGGGCTTAAAACATATATGATGGTTTGGTTTGTGATTTAAACATGCCACCTGGGCTTGATCAGGTCTAAAACGGACCTGATGGTCTGGTTTGAATTTGATTAAAGATGTATTCATACAAGTACCAAAAGTCATGACCATAGCATATTAAATATTATTCAATACCATGACCTTACCAATATATACTTTATGTTCCTTTGCATATAGCATGCCGTAATCTGTTTGATATAACACCAAGTCAAATTATCATGACACCCGACCATCCAGTCGAGAAAGTACTCATACATTTGCTTTCGCGTTAGCACGGGCTCTCTTTCATTTTTAAGAATGTCGGTATGTCGCGGTCCAGGTTTGCCCAAGGACCGCCAGTAAATGGAGCCGATTCACTACTAATTTACTAAAGATCGCATCTATCAAGTCCACTTAAAAGAATCAATATAATTAACACAGAGAGTAAAATAGTGGAATTAACGGTTATATGTGCAATTGTATACTTTTTTTTTAAATGAAAAGAGTTGAATATAAAATTGTGCACGAAAAGAAAAATACCGGTAAAAAGTACGTTATTTGGTATTGCCAGTGACCTCCTGACTTTGACCTGCCTCAGGGTGTTAACCACGCCGACCTCCCCTTCCAGTTTCATCTTCTGAACCAAGTTAGACATAGCACAGAACAAGCCGCTTCGCTCAGCTGCATTTCTGTGACGTAATAAAGATACACAATACACAATCATTAAGAATAGAAAATAAGACAAGGTCCTATAAGAATTGCCAGATTTTAAATCTGAACTACCTCTAGACTAACGTCATATGCGAGATGTGTCAAAGTGTGAAATTAAACAAAAACATGAAGGAAACCATCGAACTTTAGAAAACAAACAAAACAACTAAACAAAACGTAGTATTTTGAAGAGATAATAGGTTGAAATTCCATTTTTATGTTTTATACAGATCTAGTACCTTTTAAGTTGTCTTCCAACATTTTCTGTACAATATTGCTACTAGTAAGATCTACCATTTATCTTTTTGATCTAAGCAAACGTCTACCTTTATGTTACAAAGAATAGATTAATGAAATTGTGACTAATGCAAAAAACGACTTCGGATTTCTCCCAATTTGTCGGTCGCATACTCATACTTTATTGTTGGATCTTTCATATGTTATAATATTTAATTAAATAAATATTAGAATAAATTGTTCGTTAACAAGAGCATATAACCCTTATGTTATTATTTCGAAGTTTATTACATATTCTTAGTTCAGGTTCCCAAACACTACACCAGAATTAAAAGTCATGTGTTATTTTCTGACTTGTCATTGAACCATTTATCATGTAGTTTACACTGAGATTGCTTTGATGAACATGTTTATATATTCAGACTTGACGAACATTTTTGAAGTTGTTAGTGGTAAATGTGTTTCGAATCAAATGTATCTGAATATCATGGGTATATACACAGGGAAGAAGAAAAAGAAACGTACAGACAATGGACAAGTACAGGCCCATGACTAGAATCTATGTCAGCCAATGCTTCAACATCTTGGACGAGTTTCAGAAAATGTGAAACGTCCGGGACACTGTTGCCCTGTGACCAATGTTGACATTGGTAGTGGTACACCGTCCGCGATATGGTATTGTCCTGTAATATGTAAACCAATTATTTAAACGTTTACAATTAATACATGTAAGTAATAAAATATTTAGTTATGAATACTATAAAATTCTGAGTTATGGTATTAGTCAACATTTGGTCTGAAGAACTGTCTACAGACGTAACCATGTCAAATTGTTAAGACTTTGGTCTACGACCCATTGGAGTTGTGGCTAAGATCTCTTGCAAGTACTGAATGCAATACATGACTGGTCGGCCAGGTGTCAAGGTCATGCGACTGTTGGATTATCATGCCAGGTCGTTGCGGCATACCTTACGCATTGACGCCAACAATGTGTTTGATTTATGTCGCCAC
This sequence comes from Sinonovacula constricta, assembly GCA_007844125.1. NCBI lineage: Eukaryota > Metazoa > Mollusca > Bivalvia > Cardiida > Solecurtidae > Sinonovacula > Sinonovacula constricta. Next base: position 10,492,197 of record CM017570.1, read on the forward strand.
AGTCTCCAGATTGGATACCTTCTAGACCTCCTCGCACAATTACGGAACATTCAATTTTACAGGAACCACCGAAGAAAAGAAACTGCGTGCCTAAACTTATATATAAGTTGTTTAAACAGTATTTACCAATGCGTGAGTGGTATTACTTTCTAATTCAAAGAAATTGTTTATACAAATATAAAAAGGCTTGTACTAACCGACTGAGCAAAATGGATGTTAAGCTTTCTCAAGATATAGGTTTTGTTGGTTTCAATTTCCTGGGCCTCCACGTCAAACAAATGCGATGGATGGTGTACATTTTCCTTGCTTGCGCAGGGTAATACACGCCTACGGTCTGAAAATTACACATTTGTTCGTTTTGTAGTTATCTTACTATGATGATAGTACCCTTCCATGTACGTGATAGTGAACCAGTGTTATTTAATACAATTGCGCCCGTGGCGGAGAAGGTTTGGGTCATCGTTAAAGCAGTGCTTTGTCATCTTCAACACAAGGTGTATATATAGTATTAAAATGAAATATTTATTATTTCAAACCGCCATTTAAATTCAACCAGCTACTACAATTTCATTTTTATTTGTCTATTATTACTGAACCCTGTCTCAAGTCTACGAAGTGTTCACTGAGAACTGAACTTTCAGCATGCTTTATGTTTGCGTTAAAATACATATAACAGTGTTAAAAAGAACCACCAGCGGACATGTGACCGTCTTCTGAAAGAGCGTGTTCGAGGAATGTGTAATTATGTACTTCTTACTGTTTTATTCCATAAATAAACAATGATATGAATAGCTAAAATCGTTGTATTATCTTGTTACTAAGATCAAGATGGTTCATTGACTATACAAGGAAAAGAAAGGAAAAGCTTAAACAAATGTCTGAGTGGCAGGTCAGCTGGAAGACATTAAAATAATACGTTCATCGACCCGAGATGGACTGAGACAGATGCATGATTTCAGATGGCGCTATAAGTCAGTAATTTTTCAAATCGGCCATGGGCGCCCCTTTTTTCTAACATTAACAGACAATAGTGTAACTTATTAGGCGTGTTAACGGTCCACCTCTAGAGTTCCTGTTTTCTTTGAAAAACACTCAATTTAATTAAAAAAAGTTTAATGAAATTTCAGCGCCCATTCGGCTCTGAAAGTAGTTTCCATTTGTAAATAGTCATATAAAGTTATAGTGTTACCGGATCTTTAAGGCCAGGAGGGTCCATACAGACTATACAGGAGCAGGATTCTTGCATGATGAGAGTCAGAAAGTCCTTCACGGTTGAAATTAGTTTATTTTATGAAGTCAATTAAAATTAGTTTTTTTTATGACGTTAGATATTTTGAATAATGACACGATAATTGTCTTCATACAGATGACTGCAATTTGTAATGTGTGTTTTGTTTTTTTTCTTGTGAAGTTAATGTGACAGTTATTTAAACCTACGTTGAAATACAAAATCGAACAATCGACGATCGTAATAACTCAATGCCAAAACTAAATAATGTTAGCATTTAACATTTATGGTTGATGTTCGCAAAACATATAAGACAACTGTATATATAACGGACATAAAAATAATTAACAGTCATGTCAATCTTAGATAGATGTGCATGTACCTTCATTAAAATGTTTATTTTCTATTCAATACCTATACATTTGATGACATACATTTATGAAAACTGCATTGATGTAGTTGGACTCTCCGTATATTTTGCCCAAATGAAGATAAGACCGATGTTGGTTTCCTGAAGAAAGAATCACATAAAATAGACATAAAAGTACGCATAAAATACACATGCAAACATAAATCATTTAAAAAAATACTTGGTCCATCAAAAGGCATTTGTAGGCCTAAATCATACCAATCACGTGGTCTTTAGTCGCACGACTGTGGCACGATTGTGTTCTGTGCCTAATTTCTCGCAAGCTTCAGACATATTGCAATCTATCAGATAGAACTACGTTGATCGGAAAGCACCTTAAGATGTCTGCATACACTAGAAGGAGGATCATAACGAAAAAATGAATAAACAAAATATGCATGACGGGCAAATGTTTGTCTTCTTTCTGATCTGCAATCCACTATTGATTTTTGGCATGGAATTGTATAATTGTAATGTGACTGTCATAAGTTTGCATGAACAGCCAGTTTTATTCCAATGACAATAGTTGAAAGATTTACTGATAAGTAAACCAGGTTGACGCAGCAGAAAAGGAAACACAGTATTCGGAACGGTTTCTAGCACTTGGACTTAAAAGCATGTTCGCTTGCTAATCGCAGAAGACGCCAGTGTGCTAACAAGTTGCATTCACCATGTGTCATTAAGAATTCGTTTCCCGATATATCTACGCTGTCAAATAGAACTATTAATTGATTTCCTCGTCATAGCTTTGCCAGGATCTAAGCGCCCATCCCGCATCGTACTTTATATTCTATATATAATGCATGAATAGTAAAGTCATGATATATACGGTTGGCATGTAAACGGGGATAACAATGAATACTATTTTTTAAAGAAATTATGTGGCAAACAATCCCGTTCGTTGAATTTAAAAAAAAAAATAAAAACATAAGTATTTGTTTTCGCTTTAAAAAATAAGTAGCAAACAATGTTTCCGAGAATTGCACATCAACAGCTTCTACATTGACACCCAGTATCCATTTTTTTTAACAAAATCAACAATCAATTGTAAATGCAAGATGTACAACGAATTTTTCGACATTATGATTGATTTTAACTTAATTGGTTGTATCAATTTTCGGAATTATTTACTTACTTATTTTCGTTTCTGTGGACATACCAACACGTTTTGTGTTACCAGGGACATAAACGTTCAATGTGTATTGAGTTGTATCCCTTTTGAGTTAAATGTGAATGATATCAATCGAGATGAGCCAGTGGCATACTTTGCCATTTTAAAAGTACTCGTTAAAATACAATATAATCATTTTTACAAGGATAAAAAATGAAAACCATACTGTATATCATTATTATCATCATTATTTTATCATTATTATAATAATTATTAATCATCATCATCATCATAATCATCACCATCATCATCATCATCATCATCATCATCATCATCATCATCATCATCATCATCATCATCATCATCATCATCATCATCACCATCATCATCATCATCATCATCATCAACATCTTCATCATTACCATCACCATCATCATCATCATCATCATCATCATCATCATCATCATCATCATCATCATCATCATCATCATCATCATCATCATCATCATCATCATCATCATCATCATCATCATCATCATCAGCAGCAGCAGCAGCAGCAGCATCAGCATCATCATCAGCATTAGCATTATCACCATCATCGTCGTCATCATCACCATCGTAATAATAATAATAATAATAATCATCATCATTATCATTAGCGTCATCCTCATCCTCATCCTCCTCATCCTCCTACTCCTCCTTCTCATCATCATCAACATCATCATAATCATTAGCGTCATTATCATTATTATTATCATCATCATCATCATCATCATCATCATCATCATCATCATCATTATCATTAGTCTTAGTATTATTAGCATCGATATTAGTTTTTTTATTACTATACATTTACTTTTAGATAACAGAAACTGAATATGACGTGAGGAATGAAGCTTGAATGAGGGGACACGCGATTTTCGATGCCAATCAGTATTATGTAACTAAGAATTAAAATACTATAATGATTGCATCATAAGCAAGCACTCAGATAATTTAATGTAAGACTTAAAATATACCTTCTACAGAAAGTCGTGAAAATAATAAAATTTGACAGAAAACAAGTATTACGTAAATGAATGCATTTAACAAGAAACACAAAACCTGGAATATCGACCTCGTCTCTGTTCATATCAGTATAGCCACGATTTGTGTCTCTAGATTCTTGTTCGGAAACTGTAATTTTCTGTCCCTTGCGGTGTAGTTGCTGCAAAAAATGATTGAGATGGGTTAATTATTTCGTGTATTTGTGATTATTGATGGTAGTGGTAGTAGAAGTTGCAGTAATAATAGCAGAAGTAGTAGTAGTTGTGGTGGTGGTGGTATTAGTAGTAGTAGTGGTGTTGGTTGTGGATATAGTAGAAATAGCAGTGGTGGTGGTAGAAGTAGTAGTAGTCGTTGAGGTAGGAAACTTCGTAGTAGAAAAAGTAAAAGCAGATATACAATTCTATGAAACAGTAGTAAAAGTGGTAATGATAGTAGTATAATAGTAGTAGTAGTAATAGTAGTAGTAGTAGTTGTAGTAGAGGTACTAATAGTTTTAGTGGTAGAAGTAGTAGGAGAAGAAGAGGTACTAGTAGTAATAGTAGTTGAAGTAGTAGCGGTAGAGGTACTAGCAACAACAAACACAACAACACTACTTCTACTACTACTAATATTACTTCTTCTACTACTACCCCTCCTACTACTACCTACTACTACTACTCTTACTACTACTACTTTTGTTGTTGCTGTCGTTGTTGTTTTTATTGTAATATGGATAGTAGTACTAATAGAAGTAGTAGTAGTAGTAGTAGGAGTAGCAGTAGTAGTAGCAGCAGTAGTAGTAGAAGTAGTAGAAGTAGAAGAGGTACTAGTAGTAATAGTAGTAATAGTAGCAGTAGTAGTAGTGGAAGTAGTTGCAGAAATATTAAAAGCAGCAGTAGTATCAGCAGTAGTAATAGTAGTTGTAGTAGTAGTAGTAGTGGTAGGAGTAGTAGTTACAGCAGTAGTAAAAGAAGCAGTAGTAGTAGTAGTAGTAGCAGAAAAAAACAGTAATAGTAGTAGAAAAGTAGTAATAGTCGTAAAAATAGCAGTAGTAGTAGCAGTAGTAGTAGCAGTAGTAGTAGGAGGAGGAGGATGAGTTGTAGAAGTAATAGTTATAGCAATAGAAGAAGTAGAAGTAAGAGTAGTTATTATTGTTAGTGTTGTTGTTGTAGCAGTAGAAGTAGTGATGGCAGTAGTTCTGTCAGAATTTAATTTGGCATTTTCCTGTCATTTAAAATGCTATCAACTGAAAGTAAAACGTTGTCAGTGGTAAAATACAGATTAATTAAACAATTTTGCTTTTAATGTTTTATATTAGATACTTAAACTGGAACAATATTTCTTAACTCACATACTTACAATAAATGACAGGTTAAAACGTCGATAATATATAGCGGGAACGTTTTCATTTGATCCAACGTGTTTGGTCATATTTACCTTAAAGAGGATAGTCATTTTCTTGCCATCAATCTTGTCCATAAAGCGACTGATCTTCTTCTCTTTGATTGGGTCACATCGGTAAGTTAGGGCGTGGACAAGTGCTTGATGGAGGTACGCGTATTGTTTCTGTACATATAGAAACACAATGTTTATTATAATACTCTAGCTGTAGATATGTATTTAATCAAAGACCTGAAAGGTTTAAGCTTGACGAAAATACTCTTAACTAACACGAGTAAATTTGTGTAAGCATTGGTATTTCCTTGTGAAAAAAATTACCTTCAGCCTCACAAAAAACATATCACTATTTAGAACAATCAAGATATTATTTATCAATGACGTCACTAATTCCGTCATAACTTATAGAACATATCAGCGCCTGGACATTTTGACATTATTCAAATAGGTCGTTTTTCTTTTCAGTGCTTGCATTTGAGAAAATCGTCAGGAAGTGCGAGGTTAGAGCTCTGTCAAACCGGTTTAGGCACCCCAGTCGGTCCATATTGCCAACTAACCGTTCCAAGGCGGGTTTGCTCTTTATGTTAAATGACTCATCACAAATTTGTTCTTACTTTTCGCTTGGCTTGCATGTAAAATACCTTTGTTCTGTGCCTTTTCGGAGTTTGGTATATGTTGCAATGCTCATAGGACTTTGTCAAATATTCTTGTTTATACATAAATATCTCGTCAAACTTTACCAATATGAAATCAAATAAAGCCTTGGTGACAGATTCCAATAATTACCTACCCAAGTCTGTACCATAGATGTCCTCTGTTCTCTCATTCGGGCAACCCATTCAAAGATGTCCAGAGATTTCTGTGCCTTGCCCTGATGAATTAGAATATCCAGGGCGATGTACGTCCCCGTGCGACCGATACCAGCACTAATTTAATTAAATGTTTCAATGAACGTTTTGGAACATATGTTATTTTTTCAAATGCGGGCACTTTTAGGTTTTGTTAGAAAGCAAAGCATTAAAAACCACAGACTTTAAGGGAAATTTCCAGCTAGCTGTTCTTTCCAGTGGCTTCTAATTTTACCAATACATAAAACTGATGATTTATAATATATGCGTTGATATATCAATCATTTATGTTTAGTACTGATTTTGGTTAAGATTGTCACAAACAATGGCAGACGTGCTACGATATGGGAGTTAACTAGCCAGTTGAACTATTGCTAATAATATGAAATAGAGACTAACCTGCAGTGCACGATAGTAGGTCCTCCAAGAATAGATCCAGTGGCATTGACCTTCTGTCTGAACTCGATCAGGCTCGTGACGTCATCAGGGACACGTTTGTCAGGCTAGGCCGTGTAGTTGAGATGATGCAAAATCCTCTGTTCTTTACCCTAAGAATACGCCATGTTATGTGTGTCATTACAACGGCTGATTATAAAACATAGCATAGCAGGAATATACAAAACACATTTACCTATAATTTAAGGCTTATGTTTTATGGAATGACAGTTTATATCATGTGGCAGTTTATATCATGATTATCCCAGTGTATATAAGCAAAGATATGTCAAAAGCATAAATCATTAACATTGTTATTTTAAATGACGCTACTTAACAACACATCAATGCAATTTTAATGAGAGTTGTAGGGTGGCTGTCTAATACCCTGCAGCTGGGATTACATTGTCGGAAATATTTTTGTAAGGATAAAGGAAAATAAACAAAATCTTATAAGAATTATCACAAATATTACAATTTAAACTACCACTACATACAAGCATGCAAGGTAAATTAAAACGTGACAAAAACCAAGAGACAAGATATATTTCTTTGGTCCAGACCTCTGATGCTTATTAGTTAATACATTATGCGCCTACATCAGTTTATCTCTAGCCAGAACGCACGTGACCTCGGGCCTTTTAACATCTATATTAAGTGCTTTTGCAAACAATAAATTATCTATCAGAGTCACGTTGCACAGTTACAAATATCTATTTAAACCACGTGACCACTTACATTTGAAAGCGAGTTTCATGATCATCCGAGTAATCAGCTCTGACGTCGATATCTATATTAGCTGAAATCCCCATCGTGCTTATTTATAGATGTGGAAATGATGGACATTAAAAGTGATATATTTCAAGATTTTAATATTTATACCGTCTAATTATTGGGGCAATGTTATCAAAAGCCTTCAATGAAACTTAAGTAAAAGTTTATTCAACAAGTATGCACAGATTTTCCTGATCCCAAACGGAAGAGAATGTTGTTACATTTTTATATAAGTACACTGTCGGATACCACCTTTTAAAGAAGTGTATGAATAATCATTAAGGTCTCCTACCCTCTTGAGTGACAAAGTTCTGACATCAAACTCAGCGAAATTCTCCTCTTTCTCCGAAGTAACAATGATGTTAGCAAATGTACATGACGTTCCTGGTTCAGGCCAGTACAGTTCACATGTCATGCTCTGTTGGATACAGATAGGAAAACTTGAACTTAAAAAGTACCTACACACACACAACTTGAACTCCTGACAACAATTTTCAATCAAACGACAGACAGCACGTTGACTATCTGGGTGTAGGCGAGGGTCTAGGAAGGAATTGTAAATGCTCTTCGAGAATTTCTTCATTGTGTAATTTGTTTTCGTATCTTTTTGATCTAAACGAGTAAATGATAACACCGTATATTCTGGCTATGTCCGCTAATAACTTAAAGGTATTTCAATTTGGAAAGCGCGGCATCAGGCACATCAGCTGATAAATTCGTGGGCTTGTCCAGTAAGGCAGAGACCGAAGCTCCAATATTCTCTTACCTATTGACCCTATGACATTGCATGGATGTTTCTTAAGTGTGAAACTGTAAGTAAACTTATTTAGTTAAGTTCCCAATTCAGTAACGGAACCTTGGTACTGTACACACACTAACTGGTGTATGGTCATTTCTACCGTAAGTAAGCTACCACCGTAATAAGAATGCATTCAATAACCATTTCAGGACTAATTAATTTAATATGGGTTTGCCATTATTCGATCAAAATAAATGTTTTCTTTGCTGATTTATTGTGATAATTTCCATACAATTTGCTTTTTTGTTTTATTAAAAACTTCATACATTGATATAATTGTGTATGTGTGTCGTATATGATCAAATAGATTATACAAACACTGTTTCAGAAGAACTTAACAATGCTATTTTTATTTCTAATGATGAAAGTAACATTTAATTGTATTTTTATAAATATGAAATTTGAAAAGAGTTTTTAATTACAAATATATGTTTACATATAAATGTGTTTAAAACAAACAGTGATGATTACCTGCCCTTCCATGAGATTGGTTACCATGACAATGACGTCAGTTTTCTCCTTTTAAACTAATTTAGAATCAAGCAAAACAACATCTCCACAGCCTTGTATAAACCTTTTATTGCACAATTTATTTGTATTTTATTTTTATTTTTATTTCATATGAGGTCACCGCAATTTTCTCGTATGTGGTGGTATTGCGATAACACTGTATCAACAATAGTCTACGTCGCTTCCGGTCAGTCATAACATGAATGAAATAACCTAGCTTCCATCATCAGTTTGATTTTTATTCAGGCAGGCTTGGTTAAAATATAAGAAAAAATGTTTTAACATTTGGGTGGTTAATTAAAAATTACACTCTTTCCTCCCTTGTGGGAAGGTATTTGGACTATAGTTGCTGCAGATAACGTTAGAATTTCCCAATTTTTTAAAGTTTTCTCAAAAACTTAAGACTGAAGCATACGCATTAAATGATATTTTATTGAAAGAGAGAAACAAAAGATAAAAAAGATCGAGTTTCTGAAAATAATGCAAATGAAAAATAAGATTTATTATATTTCTTATATAAAGTATATGAAAATAACTTCCCACAAGGGAAATAACTAAACCTGTCTTTCATTTCGACAAAAGGGAATACGAAGTATGTGCAATGTTTTGTATTTAAATTAGCAACTATGTATTAAGTGCTATACCTAGTGTTCTAATTGTGATAATTAAACAAAGTATGTATGGTTTATTTACATCTATGTAGCAGGCGTTGATGAAATCCGATCCTGGTGGAGACAAGATAACTCTGTGTTCGTCATCTACAACAATAAAAAGGGAATGAAACACTCCCGTGGACTTTGCTCACTTAACATTTCCTTTTCCATTGATAAATCAGTCCAGTTAACATAAACTTACTATATTGCCAATTTAATAAAGGACGACCACTTATTATGAAAACGTCTGTGTATATATATCCTGATCCCAACCAGACATACATAATAAATAATGAATATCTAACTGTTCATATAGAATGGACGACCGTGGCTGAGCGGTTAGAGTCACAGACTTGTTACTCCTAAACCGCTCACCACGAGGGTTCGAGTCCCAGTCGAGGCGACAACTTTTATGTCTGGAAACTGTCCATCCTTACATGTGGTAAGCCAGTGGTACTACCCGAAGAAACGTATGGGGGTCTCTCTCCACCGATAATTAGCTGGACATTGACAAAATGACCATAACTGCTCCAGTATAATGGACAAAAAAAAAGTAGTTATATATATGTTTCAATACTCATAGGACTTTGTCGTATATTCTTATATCCATGATCACAACAATGTTACGTGTGCAGTGTGGCGGTCGTAAAAAATCTCCCCGTGCATGTAATCTATGTTGTCATTTAATTCATCCTATAAGGATTGTAACGTGTATTTCCTTTGATGGACATTGAACTTTGGTTCTTCAATTCCATCTTCACATGAACAGTATGCTACAACCATGTATTCGTCTCTGGTCATGTTTGTTCATGATTCAGAAAGTTAATTTTATTTGTTGTCAACCATTTTTGTGTTTTTTTTTTCAAATCGAAAACATACCATATTCCTTTTCTGAACACTTTGTGGACATTTTTTTTCGATGACGTCACTACTTTCGTCATACGTATAGAAAATATCAGCGCATGGACATTTTGTGTTCAAATATATCGTTTTTCTTTTCGTTGCTTGCATTTGAGAAACTCGTCAGGAAGTGCGAGGTTAGAGCTCTGTAAAACTGGTTTAAGCACCCCAGTCGGTCCATATTGCCGACTGACCGTTTCAAGGCGGTTACTGTCGGGTTTGCTCTTTTCCTTAAATGACTCATCACAAATTTGTTCTTACTTTTCGCTTGGCTTTCATGTGAAATACCTTTCTTCTGTGCCTTATCGGAGTTTGGGATATGTTTCAATACTCATAGGACTTTGTCATATATTCTTACATAAATTTATTGCATAACATAAGATACATGAACTACTTACAGGGGTAGATTCCTGTATATCGGTTTTTAACAACATTTTCAGGTTTCTTTGCTTCGTTGTGCAGTTTTATCAAGCCCGTAGGCAGTCTCTGAAATAGACAGTTAAGCATTTTAATGCGATAGCATGTTAAATCTCCTAGATTCCTTAAGGAGCTCCTTTATACATATGTTTACTAAATGTTGATTGCATTGATTGTGTTACAATTTGAATTACAATACAATCTTGTTACAACATTCATTTATATGTTGCGTTTTTGTCAATCATTTAAAATGCTACGTGTAAGTATTTTTCTATTGGTAATATGCACTCCTTCAACGTAGCTCTAGTCACATAATATCTTCAAATGACAAACAGCCCTCAAACAAATAGTACTAATGTCAGATGCTTCTTTTTCAAGACCATTCAACTGTCATTGGTCTGGATGTATTGGTGTTGTACTGTTGATCAGAAAAGTGGCATACCAACAGAGAAAGAAATGCTCATGTGAATAGATTTAGTTAATTGGAGCTTATACCAAGCCTAAGTAACATGTCGATGATGCTTAAATGATTGTTATATGTGTTATTTATATTACACATACGATATATATTGGTTTACATCGATTGATAGGAAAACATGTGCTAGATTAAGCAACATGTTGTGTGTTTGTTTCATTGACTTAATTGCATTGTATTGAACACATCATCAATTGTTTCTCTTTATACATTTTTAAAACAAATAAAGTAATCGTTGAATGCATCTAATCAAAGAAGTTTTTTCTCATCAAAACTTGACATCTCCCTCATGTCTGTCTCGCCCGCTGTTTTGTGTTTCTCTGTCAGTGATTGTTGCTGCGTATTCCAACTCCGTGCTTTGGCAACATCACATGGTGTCTCTCTGTCATTTTTGTTTGGCTTTCTTTGTCTCTAATTTCATTGCGTTTTCTACTGTGGTGGAATGTTTCAAATTACAGTCTTGCCATGAGAATCGGACGGTCCCGGTTCCTGTTGCTGGCGGTTGAACAGCAAGAAGACGTTCGATGTTATAGCGCTTTTAGTAGAGTATCCCTTGTCACCAGGACACTCAAAAGTGTTCAAAGCGTTGAAAGTGTGCATGACAAGGAGGACTGTTCACAGTTTGTTGCAGACAAGTCAGCAGGTATGCCACCACGTTATCGTGCTTCTCAAGACTGTAGGTACGAAAAAATACGATATTCTCAAGTTGTAATAGATAACCCTGTGCAAATGATTCCACTAAAAGTCCACGATGTACTATATGTAAAGTACGATACGACAAATTCCCCCAAAATTAATAACATAGGACTTTACCAACATCCCGGTAGCGCATAACTCAGACGTGTTAGATATAACAAGTGGCACGAAAGATACTAGAGGGACTTTGGAAACTGAGATTTCCTATATTCCAGAGAATGACTCGAGTCCGGAACAGGGACATCTCCGTCCTTACAGCGCTAATTGAGAGGGTTACAACATGTGTAAAGTAGACAGGCTATACTCGGTGGCGAAAAAGAAGATTTGCTGCTTCAATAATGCAACTGCTAATTTCCAATACAGTTTCAAATGTGTTAGTTAGTGAGTGCAATAAGGCTGTGTATATTCAGAGTTAAAGTATAACCCATGTTTTTATGGCAACAGTTTGGTAGAGGCTGAATGAAAATTGTAATTTAAACATGTGTCAGTGAATTATGAACCAGTCCACTTCTCAATGCGTAAAAATTAACCGTGTGCATCCTGATACAGGAGTCCATTTAAAAGCAGTGTTTGTAACATTGAACATGTATGATAACATTCTCAATATTGTTACTTTAACGTTTGATTTGCACACAATACGTTAAGGTGTTGGCTAACACCACAGGAAACAAGCAACAGACGCTATTTACGAAAAAGCAAATCATTCCATAGTATTAACAGAGGACTATGTTAATAACACACAAGCAAATACATCGCACAGGTCTGATTTAGATGATTATGTGCACGTTCATGTTGCCTTCCATTAGACAACTCTTCAAGGAACCGTGTTAACAAAGAAAGTCGACACTCCAGAAAAATCAGAAAATGATCCATGTTGTGTTAGAATAGTGTTACTATAGAACCATAAATCCACACTCGTCATCTTAAACGGGCATTACTAAGCTGAGCCATTCTGCAAATATTGTTATATTTACCTAGCTGAGCCATTCTGCAAATAGTGTTATATTAAAACTAAGGACACAACATGACACCACATGACAACTTATTTTTAGAACTAGTTGCATCGTCATACGTGTATTCCACTCTGATATCGAGACCTATTTTAGCAGAAATCTCTATCGTGCTTATTTATAGATTTAGACAGAAAAAATATTTAGGCTGCTATTTGGCGCAATAGGTAGTAACTTATAGGTAGTCTTAATCATCGTCTTTACTTAGGCTAAAACATGAGTTTAAGCAGAAATGGTGCCTTAATTATTCTCCAAACAATGGAAAACAATAGTGTAATGAGCAATTGATAGAGGCAAACAATTGGACACCACCTTTAATTGCTAATTGTTTTCGTAGTTATGTGTTTAGTCATTGCATATGTTTGAACATTCCTCTAAGATGCAATTATAGGTTAACTATATTAATCAAATTTAACTTTGCACTATAACTGTTTGCCTTTATTTTGAAAATTTAATTGGATGTATAAAACTGCATAACGTTTACAAAGACTAGTTTGATTGTTTGGGCATTAAGAACTGTATTTACTGTTCTAATAGGTTGGCTAAATAACTGTCCAGTAATGTTAAATTGAATTTCACAATTACTTAAAGAAAGTAGCGAAATGTTAAATATGCGTTATAATGTAATAATTTTGATAATACATATATATACGAGTCACTAATTCTGATTCAAAAATATTACAACATCCTTGCATGAACGTTGAAATTATTTGCTTGTAATGTTTCTTGTTTTGCACAATCTTAACACACGTTCAATACGTATACTACATTGATAAAAAAGGTTCGATAACTTTCAATTACTTTAAATGAACGTATTTCTGTACTGTAATTTCGACCGGTTCTGTTAAATAGACATCTTTACACAATTAATACAACAAGCAAATATTACTTTGTCTTTTTCATAGTCGATCAATCAGTCAACGAGCTGAGGTAAACATAAATACATCTTTATAATCCCAGTACATGAATCGGCAACACATTGTTTTAGCATCCGTTGTATCGTCAAGTACTGATCATTGATTCCATTGTTTGTTCCAGTTATCTTCCTGAAAATATATACTGTATGTCTGGAGAATAAATAAATGAACATCCGACTTATGTAAGTTATTATTACGCTGACTTCTTCCTATGTTCTAGGCTCACCGCAACGTATGTTTAAGTGTCGAGGCTGTGTTCGTGACATAGGTCAATACGTATAGGTCTACATTCTGCAGTGAGGTATATTCCTTATCGAGGAAAGTTTTAAGCTAACGTTTTCTTCTAAATGAAATTCGTAATCGAGTCGACGATTAAACCCTGTATTTCAATTAATATCATAGGTTTATGTAGTGGATGCTTTCAATGTATAAAACAGATATTTATTTTTATACTTTATAATAGGTATATTAGACAAAAGTCATATCATCATTTCCATAGATATTTAAAACCAATCTACCTCTAGACAAAGGTAAATGCAATTGTGACAAAGACACAGAGACGAGGCATAACACACAAACGAGAATAAAAACACAACATCAGTCAATGCCTTGAAACTGTCAGTCGGCAATAACACCGACTAGGGTGCTTAAACATGGTGTGTGGACCGCTTCAAACTCTATAAACAAATCGTGTAAATAAAACTATCCCGTCAAAGTGAAACAACTAAAATAAAGCACTCGCATCGGGAGTTTAAACAGATACAATTGGCTTATATACAGACAACTAGCGAGTAATAAAATAACCGATGAACATATGTGCAGTATGTAAAGGAGATACAATCTTTGGCAATATAAGCATTCCAAATGAGAGAAGTGTTTGGAATAAAGCTTCCCAAACGCTGACGTATTATATGAAAACATACGGCATACAATGTCATGACGTCTTATGGCAAAAGTGTCAAAAGTGAAATGTAAATAGTACTTAAGAGACCATCGACTTTTAGAAAAATAGACAAACCAACAAAAAAAAAATGTAGTATTGATAGAAGTTATTATGTAATACGTTTAAAAAAAATACCATAAAAAGCCGAGGATTAATCCGCAGTTTGCGTATTTTTTACTAAAGGAACTAACAATCCTGATTTTATACTTACAGTGCAATCTCACGTAAAGGGCATGGAGACTGCTCAAGTTGCCTTAACTATAAAGTACACGACTGGAGAGATGACGAGACAAGCAATCCATCAGTGACTGTCGAATTATGGCTTAAAGTCACCGTTTTATATAGTCTCAGCGACCTTTCCGGTCACCGTGTAATTTAAAAGCAATGCAAGGCCTTTACTGTAAAAGAGTCAATTGCAAGCAATGCTTTACAACGAAGGATTCCCGAGCTCTAACCGTCAGCACTATATGTTCTGATACATTTTGTTAAGTGGTCAGAAAAGTTAGTGAGACCCTTGATTTTCTTAAACTTGTATAAAACATCTCCATAAAGTGGAGGATGGCTTATGCCTTTCTGCATACGTGTGTTCACACTGCTTTTATACTTAGACGCAATGAAATCATAGCGGTGGACCAATTTTGAAAACGCCTTTCTTAATTTTTGAAAACGAAAGCCTTGCTGTAACAGTTTGGAAGAAATATATAGGTTTCTAGCATTCTAGCAATCTTCTGCCTTATTACACTCTCCTGCAAACTTTAATACCATAGGAGGTCTCACGAGGTTAATCATCGTCAATGTAGGAATGGATAATTCACAATACTAAAGTTTAAATATTCTCTCTTATCCTAGATTGTGTAGAGACGTTGCCATTGAAAATAGCGACCTCAACGTCTAGAAATGCTGCATTTAATGCCAGTTCTTTGCTTTATTAAGGATAAATTATTCAGGGTAAATCAGATGAATCATTTGAGAAAATTAACCCGAATATGAATAATCTAACGAATAGACACTTTATCCGATAAGCTTGAGAATAACATTCAATTTACAACTATGTCAATATCAATATTTCAATCTTTAGACAACAACTTGGTGCATTACATGCTACTAGAAATAAAGCCTTCGTTCATTGTAGGTAGGACAGTTGCCTGTATTTTTCATATTTATGGGTTATGTACTGATTGCTTTCAATGTATAAATCAGATATGTATTTGATACTTTATAACCCGAATACGAATAATCTAAGGTCTGGGACTTTATATGGTAAGATTATAATAACGCTCAATATACAAACATAAAACATAATAATTGTCATATCTAAAACTCTAAACAGCAACATGCAACAGGTTAATGGTAATAAAGCCTACGTTTATTGTAGATATGACCGTTGTCATTTTTACCCAAATTACATGTTCTAACTTTCTAACTTACTTTGTATTGAGTAGAACTAGATTAGTCTGTTGGCTTGTTATTGTCTGGTTAGGGTACTTCCTTAAATCTGGTATAAGACGTTAGCATAGCTCATGGCATCCTTCTATGTAGGCCAGCGTTGACTCCACAATCAGTTTCCGCTGTCGCTGGACGAAAGCTCCCGGTAGAGCTTTTAAACGTTTATTGTGTGTGACAAACAAGTATAAATAGTGCATTATTATGAACACTGAAAATGTACTCTAGGATAAGTTTTGCCTTACAAAACGTGACTTTTATTAAACTAATCAAATGTTATTTAAACCAACCGATACATGAAATAAATAGTTTTCTCTAGTGGTAAAGCACTTGCAATTGTGCCTATTTCTTTCTGGTTCGAATAACCACCAACACTATGCATTTCGTGTTATTTTTTCTTAAGTGAAGGCTGAGTTTTTCAACTTTGTTTACCTTGAACACGATGCGTAAACATACATCAATGGCTGTCTTTGAAAGCCAATAGGATATTATTACTTTCGAATCTGTGTTGTGTTTTTATACCAAGAAGTGTTACGAGATAATAGCATGCCTTTTTATGTATAATAAAACAATCTGACTAACTTAAATTAAGTCAATTTGCATTTTTTTTTAATTTTAGGTAATACAAGTACTGCACTTAACGAGGCTCGGACTAGTAATTGATATTTATTTTATTAGTCCCATTGGATGTACCCATTGGACCAAATAAATTGCCCATTGACCGCAGACAGGCAATCCTGTTGTTGTAATGTAAATTTGTCATTGCACTACAATATAAAAAAAACAAACAACAACAACAAAAAAAACAACAAAAAAAACAAAAAAAACAACAACAACAAAGAACGGAAACGGTTTGGACAATGGGAAATAAACAAAACAACGTGACTATTGCTTTTCATTGTTTCAGGACAATAACCACGTATTTATTAAATAGTATGTAATCAGTAAAACGACAATATAATGCGTTTCTTTTGGATTACCGCGGACAGACACTGTGTCTAAGTGGTGAAACCGGTCCTGCAAGGACTAATCAATGACATAATTCAGAGCTCTTTCTTTTTCTTGTTTTATGTTTAGTTCCTGCTTCTCTGGAGTGGTGTAAAAATGATGGTGATTAAAATATTGCTATGTGGTTATTGTATAGACGGTACGTATAGATAAATTATTATTGACATTAAATAACACATATATTATTTCAAACCATAAAGCAATTATATTTCCAGGTTAGTGTTTATCACATGAAAAGCATGTATGTTTATATGTATATACTTTAAGTGTTTAATATAGTAATACTAAAAAGAAGTAGTGATCCATTTATTACTTTATCACAATTTATTATTTGTTGTTGTTGTTTTGTCTGGGTCACTATTTTTAGACAATATTTCATAACTTATTGACACCTGTGTATGCGTGTTTAAGCATAACAATATGCCAATATTTTCTTCCTACGTTTAAACGAGTGTAAGTGCTGGACTTCATTGATTGATTGATTCTAATGCAATGCTACTTGGATGCCTTTTCGGGTAGTGTATTAATCTGATTAAGTAACGTGGATTTATTCTGTCACAAAATTTCGACGTTAAAAGTACTATAGCATGTGCAGGACAGCTTTATTTAAAGAGTTCAATATATAACATAACAAGGGTAATTGTCCCTAAAGAACAATTCATTTTTGTTTTCATTTATTTTCATAAGCTGTTTACGTTTAGTTCAATATAGCACAGCGGGCAACACCATCTGTTATGCCAACCATTGTTTTCAACGGATCAGGTTGTCTTGAATGTCCATCAGAATGTGCATCATGCGTGTCAGAAACAAAATGTACCCAATGTATGAATGGTTTCTTCGACGACCTTTGCAAGACTCCGTGTCTACAAAACTGTTCAGAGCTGTCACCAGAAATACTTACACTGTACTTATGGCTGCCTAGACGGTCAGTTTTTTTCAACAGACCATAAGGGATGCTCTCCATGTTCCAAACACTGTGACGTATGTATTTCCATGTCTTAATGCCTTACCTGTCAAGACGGATACTTTGACGACACTTGCTCTCAAATATGTCCGCCAGAATGCGTAGGTAGGACCTGCAATCAGTCGACTGGGCATTGTTTTCAGTGTAAAGAATGTTTCGTTAGACAATACGGTAAATGTTTGCAGTGTCCGCATGTCTGTGCGATCTGTGTAAATTACATTCACTGTTCCGAGTGTAGTAAAACCTATATTGGCACGATCCAGGGGCAATGTTTTCAAAAATGCGACTTTAAACTGACCAATATCTTTCGAAATTGAATCAGATATGCGGAATTTCACTAGATAACATGCCACAAAATTCACCCAGCTGTTTGAAGACAAGCTTTGAAAGACATTATCTTTGCAAGACAGTGAACCATTGCTTTGACTGTGAAACGTATATGGATGCATGTCTTGTAAGAATTGAGGATAATGTGTGTGTTGGGTACGAACAATGCACGAACGAATGTGAAACACCGATCTCAGTCAACGGTAAACACATTAAGGACACAACAGAATTGAATGTCCAATGTAAGCACACATGTTTAGTATACCGTATGGGAAAAAGCAAGACAAAACAGGTATGCCAACTCACAACAGAAGACAATACAAAAAGACGTCCCGAAAGAATCGTTTATATCGGCCGTGTCCAAGGTTACACTTTAATTACGATAGTAGCATCAATGCATCAATAAATCATTCCAAACCAAATATTTGGTTGGTGCTTATGTTTATCATTAACTTAATTTATTAATTCTTAAATTAGATAACATATGACAATATATGCATATTTAAACGTAAAAAAAGTCTAAACAATCGTAAAAAAATGCCACAATATTTTACTCGCTTACTTGATGGCAAAAAGTGTCTTGGAAAATGACGGATTTCTGTAGCAGGTGTTCTATCATTCCATAATGTGCATGAATCTTTTTGTAGAACCTGACTCAATGGATGATTCCACAAAAGGTAGGCAACCAAGTGATTTATTCGGAATGCATGTGTTCACGTTTTGGCCTAAGCATTAAACAAAATACAACAAATACCAGAAATTACAATTTATTTTGTTTTCCAGATTGTCTTTGCGATCATCCAGCAAGCCTATAGTGCGTCCGCGCATTGATCCAAACAAATGCGCTGTGCTAATTCTTAAGCAAAAACCGAATGCAATGAGCAATGGCTCTAATTCGATGCACACATTTTAACAGCTGAGTTACATTTCTTGTTCACACCATTACACTATAATAGGTAGAAGCTTTCACTATATGGTCTACAGTCATAAAACAACTTAATTCAATCACGAAACTTGAAATGGATTTAGTAGAAGGCATATATAATAGCTGGTTGATGTGGCTTTTTCAGAATACAGTACCTTGATCATCGTTGTTGTTGTTGTCGTAGCGGCATGTGTCATCTTTATACTTCTCATTGGGGCAGCGGCTAATCTAAACAAACTGAGGTGAGTATGAGAATGTATGCAGTAAGTCAGTTTACAAATCGATAATTTAAAAGCACTATTTATTGAAAAACAGTTCTTATATTGAGCAAGTTGTCTAAAATGTGTAATGTTTAATGTGCTGTGTTATTTGAAGTTTTAGTGTATATTGTCATTTTACTTGTTTGCTGATAGCCGTTATATAACCCGTTGTGGCTGACTGCTAACTAACACTTTACTTATATTGCTTAGTGGTAATTAACTATTTTCGAGGTTCTTCTTCACAATTGCAACATGTGTGCACTTTCTCTCAATCTGTGTCAAGTGTTGCTGTTTGACGTGTTGGTCTAACATTCAAACTACTAGCCATTTGTTAGATATTAATTTCAAGACCCAGGTATACCACGTCGACAGGATGCCATGGGACCCCAGAAGTCACCCAGGCACTACACCCAATCCAAAGTTCAACGAGACAATGCCATCTCACACCAAGCGTTCATCGTGACCGAAGTGTTGAAAGTTTGTACGACAGAGCAAACTGTTCACAGTTTGTTGCCGGCAATCGAATGTGTAGCATCGCAAGAAACTCGCAGCACCGGCATAATATATCGGACGAACTATTCCATACGGCATGTGGTTTACAATGTGTGGCAGAGTGTTTAATAAAAGTTGTTCTATATTACGTGAAAAAGCAGACGGTATACATGACACTGCATTTCATTCAAAGTATGAAACACATAATAAATGCAAGATTATGTCATCAGTGAGTACATCACATATGTCAGATGGAGATGGCGATATGTACGACGACGTCCTGTTCTACTAGTCAGCACCTATTCCTACGGTGTTTTCAGAGATTACAGATACTGCAGACAGACAGATACAACTCTAGGGACAATTATATGAAGAACAAATATCTTGTTATTGAGGATTCAAAGTTGAATTGCACTTGTAAATGAAATGTTGCGAATTTACACTTGGGGAGTGAAACATTGTATCTTTAAAACGCATATTTCAAAATGTGAGGTCTTAAATTGTATATTGTAAATAATATTTCAACCGTTATGCCGTAAAATAAATGCAGATATGAGTGTAGCTTGAAATGGCCCGTGTATAAATTGACAAGTGCGCTATTGCGCGATGATATACAACGCGGCTTCTTGCAAATTGTAATTGTTCCGATGGTAGGTACAGGATTATGTAAATGGTAATTCTATATTTCCGTTTCCTATATGATATGTCCATAGTATCGACTGTGTGTAAATTACAACTGTAGCGTTGTTTAGTTTGTGACTTGGGTATGCATGTATGAGATGTGTTATTTGTTGATGTTACATGACATGGGTTATATCATACCTAACCCCATAGCTTCGAGTTGACAATGTGCCTGTTTGTGTATCATTGTATCAGATAATTACAATTAAAACGTATGCAATTAAGGTGAAGAGCTAAACGTGGAACTAAAGCAGACTAACAGTTTGAGGACAGAAATTTATATTTATGTCATATCGCCTCCTGGCAATGTTGCGTCATAAAAATGGCTGAACCTTTTGATTGCTCATATATGTTCAAACTATTTTAATACGGCCAAATGCATGTATAGACATGTGAGATAATTTTGCTGCAAAAAGAAAATTGAAAAAGAACAATCGCCGAAATGTTTGTTTAGTTACTCAGAAACAAACCACACTCAGTAATTGGTTTTAACGTCTGTTTGAACTATTATAATTAATTCATTTTTGTGTAAAGGTGTGACTGTATTTTCGGTCTAAATAAAACATGCATTTAAAACACTCACAGAGCAACGGACTGTCACTAAGCATTCAATTCTAGGCTTTTTTTTGTATTGCTATTTTCTATTCCCCTTCAACGTTAACAATAGCTACTAAATTTCATTCACCTACAGAATTTAAGTATTAACGTTTTAAATCCAGAGTCATCAGAAACTAGTAAGAAATAACTTGAATAAATGAAAGTATTTGTGCATAGCATAGTTTTTACAACTTGTGGAGAAATGCATGGATTGGGAAATAAAGAGTCGAGAAATATGGACAAAGGTGAGGCTGAAGTTCTAAACTAAAATCACTATCCCGCCCAATAAAAAGAAAATTGTTCTGTTGGAAGCAAAATGCACAAAAACGACACATTTAATTAAGACGAGTCATATGAACACTAGGCCATATTTATATTCAAATAGATCATTGCTCTTTTATTTGTTTAACTTGTATTTAAGAAACAATGCAGGAAATGTTTGGTTAGAACTGTGTAAATCCGGATTAAGCTCCCACGTCTGTAACTTTTGGCCGACTGATCGTTCTTAGGCGGTAGGTGTAATGTTTCTATATTTGTTTAATCACTCATCACACGTTTGTCCTTATATTTGCCTTACACGTCGGTGCCTTTGTCCGGTGAATTTTCAAATTTCGGCATATCTTCCAATGCTCACTGGACTGTCACACCTATGACAGTAAATGTACGAGCACATGTAAAAGATAATACTTATCACTACGGTACACGAGACTAATATATCTGTTTTAACAAATGAATTGCATTGACATTAGAAGAAATAAGGCAAGTGTTTAAAATGACCACTATTGGTTTGATGTGTTTTTGACCTTGTTTCAATTGAATCTATTTCTGTAAACCAAAAGTGCATTTCCAAATGTGATTTACATTTTTATTACTTACCACCCACGCGTTCATTTAGTTTATTCCAGTTATTTTATAATGTGTCATTGTTGCAAGAATTATAGACGCTCCCTGTTTCCGCTCTTAATATTCCCTTCGGTTGTGCTGTGACGGACTGTAGTTAAACTGCTTTAAACCAGCCATCTACGCCATTTGTAAATGATAGGGAATTTTCATGGACAAGGTAAATAATTAAACCTACATTTTTCCACTGTCACGTGCAAGGGTTATAATAAACTATTTTGATTATCTAATTCTTACTTAGAATAAAACTCGCATCAATGACTTTGTTCATTTTATCCCACCATCTCTGTAAATATGGGTTGATATAACCCGTGTGATAAAGATGAGCTTTATCAACCGATATTCGAGTACCTGCTCTAAGCCGGAGTACTTTTTTGACGAAACGATAAGGAATGATAAAATAATTGTTGTACCACTAAACTCGTCTTCTTCCTTTTTTTTTTTTCTTTTTTTTTCTTTCTTCTTCTTTTTCTTCTTCTTCTTCTTCTTCTTTTTTTTTTTTTCTTCTTCTTCTTCTTCTTCTTATTATTCTTCTCTTCTTTTTTCTTTTTTTTTCTTTTTTTATCTTCTTCTTTTTTTTTTCTTCTTCTTCTTATTCTTTGCTTCTTCTTCTTTCTTCTTCTTCTTCTTCTTCTTTTCTTCTTCTTCTTCTTCTTCTTCTTTTTTTCTTTTTTTCTTCTTCTTCTTCTTCTTCTTCTTCTTTTCGTCTTATGTTCTTTTTCTTCTTCTTTTTCTTCTTCCTCGTATTATTATTATAATCAGTAGTAGTAGTAGAAGTAGTAGTAGCAGTAGAAGTAGTAGTAGTAGTAATAGTAGTAGTAGTAGTAGTAGTAGTAGTAGTAGTAGTAGTAGTAGTAGTAGTAATAGTAGTAGTAGTAGTTGTAGTAGTAGAGGTAGTAGTAGTAGCAGAATAAGTAGTAGTACTAGTAATAGTAGCAGTAGTAGTAGTAATAGTAGTAGTAATAGTAGTGGTAGTAGTAGTAGTAGTAGAAGTAGTTGTAGTAGTAGTAGTAGTAGTAGTAGTAGTAGTAGTAGTAGTAGTAGTAGTAGTAGTAGTAGTAGTAGTAGTAGTAGTAGTAGTAGTAGAAGTAATAGTAGTAATAGTAGTAGTGGTAGTAGTAGTAGTAGTAGTAGTAGTAGTAGTAGTAGTAGTAGTAGTAGTAGTAGTAGTAGTAGTAGTAGTAGTAGTAGTAGTAGTAGTAGTAGCATCACTATTATGTTTCTCTTAATTTTTGAAACCATCGTACACATTCTTTAAAATATTAATTGGTCGTTTATAGCGTGTCATTGCAAAATGTACTTCACATCACAACATCTTTATTTATTGCGCATCTTTGTAAACTTTGTTAAATCACAATAGTTTCTTTTGACATAACATGCAGATTGTTTGCATTTACTTAAATACTATAAATATCATCTGTTAGTTAGGCATTACATACCATGCCTTTGCTTCTTGTTTGTTGTTGTCGCTTATAAGTGTATTTAGTTGTACAGTTTTGTGACGTATCGGTGTCCCATTGTAGAACGCAACATCATCCTATGATTACACTTTTAATATCTGCACGTGTCTGAATTGCCAACTGTTATAGTCTCGTATGCTTATACACTGATTGTAGTGCTTTCATATCGATGCAGTAAAAACGATATCTCTTAAAGCCGGCCATGCTATCATGTCCGGTATTCTTAATGTAAGGCAGATTTCGAATGCAGAATGGTAAAGATATTCTACGTGCAACCTAGCAATATAGGACGAAATCAATGCAAGGTTTGATAAAACATCGAACTTGTAGAATATCAGCTAGTAGGATGTTTCATTGAAGGTTAAAGAGATTCCGAAATCTGGTTACCACTATCAACAGATAATCCGACATTTCAGACAGCTGTAATAGTGCAATAGACGAACAAAATATAAGAACCAGAAAAGAAAAAAAAAGCACAGACCAAATATCACAACATGGAGTCAGGTTCATTTAGAAACATTTTTTTCCGCACAAATTACACACACTACAAAAATCTAACATACTGTTACAGAGACCATCCGTTTGTACTAATGGAAGAAGATCATACAATTATATGCAAATTTAGTAAATTTTGCAAACACAGAAATCAGAATGCAGACAATTAAAATATCAACATCCTTACAAACAGCGTCAAAAGGATGCATATTACCGACAGTACAATCACTATTATATTAGTACAAATAAATCCACCGTAATATGTTTCCAATGTGTACAAACCGGACATATAAAACGCGATTGCCACAACCTGCAGCGTAGAGATAATAAATCCTACGGAAATTCGCGACGAGAAAACAGTTCATACATGCGGAGAAAATAGACCGTTCTTGCCTTAAGAAGGTCTAGGTAGGAACATCTAAGGTGAACTCACCATGCATCCCAATTTTCTCATCTGTAAAATACAATAAAACGCAGTCTTCTTCTTATTAAAGATTAAGAAATAAAAATGTAAGAGCTCTAGTTGATTCTGGTGCAGGAATTATTTTAATTAGCTTTAAAGTATTGAAGAATTTGAAACAACAACGGCGCTTGTCACCTCGTCAATCTACATATCGGCTTTGGCGACAGTTTAACAGTAGCTGGCAAAGCAACTATTAACTTTAAAACCAACAAATTAGTCATGTGTCAAGAGTCATCCATTGTTGTCAAAAATTTAAATATAACACTTTTTTAGGCTGAAATTTTCTGTATGTTCATTCATATTTCAGAAAACAATGTCAAGGATAACGGAAGGATTGGATCAATTTGTATTCGGATATCTTGATGGCTTGTTATTTTTTTCAAAAACAAAATAACAACAATTGCAACGTTTACAAATGTTTTTGATAGAATAAAGAAAAATAACCTTAAACTGAAACTTCAGAAATGTCAATTGTTCAAAGACACTGTTCAATACCTATGCCATACAGTTTCAGCAGCAAGGATCAAATCTGATGAGAGTAAAGTAAAAGCTTTGAAGCAATTTTAAATGCACTCAATTTTAAGAAGTAAGGTCATTTTTAGGATTCGCGGCTTACTACCAAAACATTGTTAAACATTTCTCAGATATAGTCTGCCCACAAACCAATCTAAGGAAAAAATGTCATTTTTTTTTAAATGGACCCCAAAATTCCATCAAGTTTCGACGCAATTGTAGCAATTTTAGCAAAATTAGCAGACATTCCACTGTTACGTCACGCCGATTTAAGCAAGCCTTTTTATCGTTGAAAATGATGCAAGCGATAGAGATCGTGGTGTAGTTTTAATTTCGAAGCCCGACTGGCAAACGCGAAAACGAGATACCTATTCAGCCAATGTCCTAAACATTTTCCAAATCTCAATTAAATCAGCCAACAATTGTTAAAGGAGCAATTGGTCTCGATAAAGCCGTCCAGAAGTTTCGACGTTTCCTTTACGGATTATAAGACATTAAGTCATTTGCTGTCAACAACACTCATGAACAGAATAATTCAGCGAATACGACATGTCAATAATACATATTACAGGAACACAAAACGTACTTGCAGATATTTTTTCACGCTTGCCGAGAAATGACGAAATACCCAAAGATCAATCGGGCACCGATATATTAATTGCGCCAATAACCATTGCAGATTTGGACATGTCACAATCAGCCCGCGCCCCAAACCGCGTAAATGATGACGATCGCTGATACAATGAAATAGAACAGCACGAAGGCATGCGAAATTATTGAATGAAAAAACATGCAGTTAGCCGACCGTTTCATTAACAAATTGATGGCACGCGTACATCAAAACAGACTTACTGACGCGGCCATATGGACGTTTATCATTAAAGATGACATCTTATATTTCGTGTTCAACCCAGACAGTGGACCCAAGTTACGTATGTATATCCCATCCAAAATAAGAGACTCAGTTATCAAGGCTTACCATGAGACTTTCCACGCAGGAGTACAAAGTATAATGTTATAGCGAAATATTACTGGCCCAAATTATTTATAGAAGATAACAGATTTATAGATCATTGCATCAAATGTCAATCAGTCAATGTATTGCAATTTACAGCGCCAATGGAAAAAATGACAATACCAGACATTCCAGGAACAATGTGGAGCTCGGACATTAACAGGTCCACTACTTACAATATGGAAAATCGTATTTACATGCATGTTTAGTAATTATCCTGAAGTAATAGCCATCAAAGATGCAACCTGCCGAAGCGTAATAGCAGAATTTTATGAGCTTATATTTTTCGGTGGGGTCACCTATACAAATAACTACAGGTGACGGGTCTTGCTACACGTCTAAAATATTTGAAGAAACTATGTTAGCTTTAATTTTGCACCAATTTAAACTTCTCTTTACTACCCTTCTAGCAACGGAAGATCTGAGAGGTTAAACTCTACTTTAAAATCCATGCCACCATACTTATTGAAGACAATGAAACAAATTCGGATTTAATTTCACATCAAGCAGTAGCACCAATAAGATTTCATAGCGTTGTTCAACTGAACTGAACTGAAACGTTAGCTAAACTGAACTTTGCAATTGCGACAACTTTTATCATGATTGCATTGATTTAAGTGTGCTAGTCAGAAATATGTCTGCAGTGCTGTAGAGACATTTTGTTAATTATAAAAATACTGGAGAAAACTATCAGAATAGTTTTACAATTGTTTTAAATATAGCCCCTATATTAACCTATGAGCTATAGTTGTATGTAAATAAAATGTGTGTTGGAGGAAAATTAACAAAAAGGGGAGGAAAACCGCACAGTGCGGTTTAAATATTGAGTTATGTTCCTTAACAATATACCAACTACAATGTGTACGTGCTTTCGTACAAATAAAGTCAAACTTTCACAATGAGCAGTCGCTTTGATACATAGTTTGATAATACAATATTATATTTGGATACCATTGTGTTTCAATGCATCGGACTTTAATCTTCTTGTCATTGTTTTGAAGTTTCTAGAAGGAACTGTCACATTTGTTGTTCTAACCATAGCAAAC
Source organism: Sinonovacula constricta (assembly GCA_007844125.1). Taxonomy (NCBI): domain Eukaryota; kingdom Metazoa; phylum Mollusca; class Bivalvia; order Cardiida; family Solecurtidae; genus Sinonovacula; species Sinonovacula constricta. The sequence continues at coordinate 10,519,335 of CM017570.1, forward strand.
CTTTCATTGAGTGTCAGTTGGGAACTTTTTTTTCGGTTCACTATACAGACGTATAATAGGTGACACTTGTCTTAGATTCATTATTAGGAATTGAAGTGAATCGTGAAGGGATTGACACAACGAACAACATTCATATCAAATATGATTTTTAAAATATTGTTTGGTATTTACTTACTTTGCGGTACGTATGCAATTGCACTTTAAAAATGTTCATTTAACTGACACAAATCTCGTAGACTGTTAACATACTAGACTGTTGCTTATCCTATTACGAATATTATACTACTAAAATACTACTACTTCTTAAACAACAACAACGTTTACCACTACTACTACTACTACTACTACTACTACTACTACTACTACTACTACTACTACTACTACTACTGCTGCTGCTACTACTACTTCTACTACTACTACTACTACAGCTATTACTACTACTACTACTACTACTACTACTTCTACGACGGTGACTACGTCTACTACTACTACAACTCCTCCTCCTCCTCCTACTACTACTACTACTACTACTACTACTACTACTACTACTACTACTACTACTACTACTTCTACTTCTACTACAACTACTACTACTACTACTACTATGCATCTGTATTTTCATAGTTAAAGATCGATTACACAATCATACACATATCGGAAAGCAGGTTTTGGGAATAGATACTAGTTCTGGACGTAGTAGTAGTAGTAGTAGTAGTAGTAGTAGTAGTAGTAGTATTGTAAGTATTATTGTAAGTATTATTATTATTATTATTACTAGTAGTAGTAGTAGTAGTAGTAGTAGTAGTAGTAGTAGTAGTAGTAGTAGTAGTAGTAGTAGTAGTACCGGACCTGGTTGCCAAATCTGTAGGGCGTCGGCTTCAGGTAGGGGAGGCCCCGGATTGGAAACCGGACCGCGACAAACCAAAGTAAAAAAAATGGAGAAGTAGGTTGCTTAAGTACCTAAATAATAGTGATGTGATCCAATACTTAGAACAATTTGATAACTATCTATTTGAATTGTGGAGTGATCTAAGTGGAGACTTTAATAAATTTCTTACTAATTACAGCCTACTTATTACGAAGGTGCTAGACAACTTAAGGAGGTTGAGAAACAGTGACGTTTCGGCTGTGTATGTAAACAGCCATATACATGTGTATTTGCTCATGCTATTTTGACTAGTTTTTATGCAGTGAGAGATTGGCTATATATGTTAGCAACCATACAATTATGTTCTCATGATATTTTGACACGTATATATGCAGTGGCGGATTGGCTGTATATGTTAGCAACCAGATATATGACCTCGATATTTTGACACGTATATATGCAGTGAGGGATTGGCTGTGTATGTTAGCAACCATATATGCGTCATTGATATGTTGGCACGTATTTATGCAGTGATGTATTGGCTGTATTTGGTAGCAACCGTGTATGTTCTCTTGATATATTGACACGTATATCTGGAGAAGTATAGCTCTCTTGCTAACGCACAACTAAATATTAGGGTAGTTCCAGGACTGGTTTGATCGGTGTCAAGATTATGTTACAGGGTGTGGTATCATGCTATACTCAGTAAAGAAAGCGCTATACCTGCTTCAAGTGGACATTAAATACATATTTAATTTCGGGAAAAAGGCGGTTTATAATTGATGTCAATTTTTAACTATGTTAATACTTATAAAATACACAAACTCAAAGAATACTAGAAATACAATATTGACGGTACTCTACGCAATATTCACACTATAGTTTATAATGTAAACATTTACCCAAGAAATTGTCAGAAAACGCATAACAAATAAATATTGAGAGTTCAAATTCCCATGTATGCAAGCTAAGGATTATTCGCATTAAACCAGATTTTCGGCTGACCACAATCCTTTAAATTTGTGACTTATTGTCATTAACAAACATTAATAATATTTTCCGACTTACTCATTCAGCTTTCCGTGATAACTTTGTAATGCAGGAGCACACTCTCTTTCCCTTGTTTACATGCGGAATTGTAATTCACTGTCCAATGACCTTCGTTTGAATCACAGAAAATGCAAATGTTTATGTACTGTTCACATTGTTAAGTATTTGCGGTTAAAATTCGCTGAAATTGAATAGGTGTAGTCAATTTTACAATCAGAAACAAATCGTTGTGTACAGTTAGTTACAATATTCCGAAGCCCACTTCGTTGTTCATACATAATAGATCCTCTTGCCGAATACCGCCTCATTCTAGATTTACTTTTACCAAGCATCCGGCAACCATTAGACGCTTGGTAGCCATCCACCATTAATCTCACATCTGTTTACCGTGTTTTCCCATTGGGAAACTGACATTTTTTAAATGTAAAAAGACGACTGGTGGTCTATTAAAAGTTTGCCTTCCTTCCTGAAGATCTCACTAAAAATCCAAATAAATGAAATCAGTTCTTGAGCAGAACGTCACCATTAACAATAAGAACAAAAAGCGGTTTGACAATCCCCACTTTTTTTCAGTTGAAAACATGGCCTTGAATAATTCATCATGTCGGGAAAATAGCTATTACAATTCAACTACGTGTATTCCTTGTCCTCCAAATTGTGTAGCATGTGTGTCAGACAGAAACTGTTCACGATGTACTAATGGTTTCTATGGCGACCTTTGCAAGATTCCATGTCTACAAAACTGTTCATCGAATGGTTGTCACCTACAATACGGACACTGTACGTATGGGTGTCCGAACGGCCAGTTTGGCTCTGAGGACCTTCGTGGATGTTTCAGATGCCCGGAGAAGTGTTTATTGTGCAGCTCCACTTTAAACTGTTTTACCTGCCGAAACGGTTTCTACGGCCAGGATTGCTCTAAGATAGGACTCGGTAATTTCACAGAAGGTTGGTCTCTATACAAGTATTTAATTCAAATTAGAAACTGCATGATTCGTTTTAACTATGAAATATTAGCTTAACTTCACATAAAAATCTAAAATAGGTATTTCTGAAATTAAATACAACACGATCTGTAAAAGCTATTGAGGTTATTTTCTATAAAATGAACCGAATACCTGTACTTTGATCCCGTTACAGCCTTCGCAGAAACTTCCCCTTGGGCAAGAATCCAAGTTACCTATGTTGCTTGAGAGATTCGAACAAATTGCTGACAGTGGTCTTTATTCAAAAATCAAAACACTTAATGCTTATTATCCATATTGTTTGAAAGGTATTAATAGTTAACAGCTGAGAGATATTTCTCTTTCAGACTATTCAATCGTCATAGTTGTTGTGGTTGTTGCTGTTGTTGGCTGTGTAGTCGCTAGACTGTTGATTGGAAAAATGCCTCATCGACAGAGGAAGAGGTAGGTATATGATTAAGTGCCATAGATTCAATCCTAATATGACTCGGATTTATTTCAATCAAAGTATTGTTTTCCAATCCGTGCTTTACTTCCTCTGTTTTGCTCTTGTTTTATAGTAAATTGTTATCGTTGGTTACACGTTTGTGGATTCTGATACAGGATAACCCTTTATTTTCTAAACATTATTTCATTTTTTTCCTTAAGTTTTACGTGTGGCTTTTAAGAGACACAATATAATATCGTACCATCTGCTATATTGATGATTTAATTGCTAGCCCCGTCATGTCGACAAGACGGTTCCGATCCGTGGACGTCGACCAGGAATCAGAGCCCGTCCAGCGTCATTGCGGTTTGACCAGTCGAGTTCCTACCACCAGTACGCCCCACCAAGCCCCAACTGTTGCAAATATTCATTGTCATGGAATACAAACCGATCCGGACGACACGGAACATTGTTTCGATGTTGTAGTACAAGACCGTAAAAATCACACGTCAAGTCTTCAATCACAGGCGTTTTACGTAAGCGAGAATCAATACGACCTCGTTGATTTCGACCAATCAGCCCCAGTGCCGTTGTATACAGAGATTGCGGATATAGAATATAACTCTGAAGATAGTTTGGCTTCCAAAATGTCGGAAACTTACTACCTGACAGCACCAATGAAGACGGATACAGCTTGTGCAAATGTATCGAGCTAGATAAGATGATATTATTGTAGCTTAGAGGTTTGAACACTTTATTTTAAAAGTTAAAATGTATAGTGTTAACATAAAACTGGTGATTATAGACGTATAATGTTAAATGCACAAAAATCAAAAAGATGTAGACCAAACTGTAAAGTACGTTATGAGATTAAATTTCAAGTACATACTGTTCGTAAACTGTAACTTCGGCACAGACCAGTCCGTGCAACATATGCCAACTCGTGTAAAGATATATGTGTGTTTATAGATTGCATTTGTAATTTGGAAGTAGGCATTGTCAGACTGAACTGTAGCTGTGTTTTTTTAAAAAACGTGATTTTATTGGTAAGCGGTGAGTGACTTATAAACCGTTTCATACCTTTAGGCCCATTTCTTAAACTGTCCTTAAAGACTCGTGAACGATTGTAAGCTTTGTCTGAATTAACGTTCTTGCAAGTGTAACTGTGTTCGTTGTAAATTGTGTGTCATCGTCCATAGTTTCTTCCGATGCACGTGCGTCCGGTCGACTGCCTCCTCCTGATTTGGCATAGTTATTTTTAATTTGTTTAAGAGACACAAATGAAATGAGCGATACAATGACAAGTTAAACATTGTTGAAGTACACCAGTCGGCCCTTCAGTTGACTGCCAATTCAACGGCATAAACTATGTCTCGACTGAGCCTTTATCTAGGGATGCATTAGTACTGATCGCTTGTATGAACCACCATCACGAGCTGGGCGGAATGTCACATAACTCAATTTATAAATGTGTCTATGCATATAAAATTTAATTAATTTCGAGTATTGTTGAAATTGCTTTTCGATTAAGGTATTTATTGTAGTTTTGTATTATACGTTGGTTTTGCATATGTGATATTTAAACTGCCCCTTTAAATACTGCAACAATGTAATGATATAAACGTATAAAAAAAAATACCGTAATCGCAAACACAATATTCCTATCATCACATGTATATAAGATATGCAAATTATAGAATACCAATTTGGAAGTTGTTGGAGCATATACGCCGAATATTTGGTTTATTTTGCTGTATTTTTAATGTGTTTTTTTGTGTGTGTTTCTTCTCATCTTAATTATTAATTGTGCATAGTTATAATTTCTTATTACATACATAACGTCGTGCCTGTAACAATAGTCTAACGTTAGTCTGCATAGTATTACAACAGAAATATGTTGTTTTACCTTCTCTTTTTTTACTTTTTACTTATGTATTGGTCGAGCATTACTTCTTGATTTCTGTTGATAGGAACCGTCCTGTTTTATTGTTATGAGATCGCACGGTCTGTAGTTTGTTTAATTACAAGTTACATTACTGTTTAATGACCAGTGGTCAATCATTGAGATTACTCTGTTCTCGTCAATAACTACATACATCAATAACTCTTAACTCTCGCAATATTTAAAATTAAACTCAATTTTACAAATACGTAATGATTGTATATCGGGTTCTTCTTGACACTGTGTTTCTTCTATGATATCGACAATAAAACTGTGTACATATATTGCTAACTTACAACACAATTTGGTTGTGTTATTGGCGTTATTCTGTCGTTGCTTTTGTTTGAACTTTGAATTAAAAAACATTACATGAAATGATCATTTCTTAAAAAAAATCGACTTGAATCGAACAGTTTTGTCTGCTTAAAACACTGATCATATTGTTTTTTTTTTATCAAGAATGGAAAATTGCACCTACTTTCTTCTATAAATTCCCACCAACAATGTAACAAAAGGCTTCAACAATGGTTTGGCTTGACCGACACAACAGTTTTACATTTCTTTCCGCATACTGACTTGGTTGGACATTTCTTGTATGCAGTTAAAATGCTTTGAGTCATTGTCATTGTTTCTTATCCAATCAGAACTTTCTGAATACTACCATTATTAACTAGAACTTGTCATTTTATAATTATTTAAAAAGGGTCAGGTTTAGTGCAACGAGCAGAATTTTCGACAGGTAGTCCAGGGTTAAACTACTTAAAAGCAAACCCTAAGTGCTACTGGGATGGCATTACAATGTATGTGTGTTAATGTTCGTTAGCGTACCTTTGCATTGTTTTACACGTCCCCCCCACAAAAAAAACAACAACGACAACAAAAACAACAACAAACAAACAACAACAACAACAACAACAACAAAAGTAATAGCTCTACAACTATCATACAATACTGCTACTTCTACTACTACAACTACTACTACTACAACAACAACTACTTCTACTACTACTACTACTACTACTACTACTACTACTACTACTACTTCTTCTTCTTCTTCTTCTACTGCTACTACTACAACAACTACTACTACTGCTGCTGCTGCTAGTACTACTACTACTAATAATAATGATAATAAAATTAATAATATCAATATCGATCATCCTGATCATTAACATTAGCAGCAACATATTTTCTTGAATGTATTTGCATGATCATACTCTGTCATTAATATCATAATACTATCGTCATTCATTATAAATCAACCGTATAATTAATTATAGTTTTAAGAAACCGAATTTTTAATTCTGTACACATTGTTTGCATTGCGAACCATGTTCGATCACCCAACATGCCAATGACTTAAAGCATCCTCGACTTACCTCCCTTTAAGCAAATCTTACTATTAACAATGTTTTTCCCAACTAAATCTTAAAGACCAATACTGTTACAGTGCACATTGTTTTGACTGTGACGAGTATTTAAAACAACAACTGTATGTAACGTGTTTGACTTGCATCCTGATGAATCCCTGATTGTAACTTCACTTACCATTCTTTTATGTCTGTAAACGCTGAACATCAACAGGAATATTTTGAAATATACATATTTTGACGGATTAATCAACACATTGTTGCATATGAACTGATATAAATATATCTCAATACGAATAACTATTTTAAATAGTTGATTTTAATAGCGGTATTTTCTTTATACAGGCATTTAGCTGACACACCTTGATCTTTTGACGGAATGGGACGAAGATTTTTAGTGTATTTTTATGACTTTATGACACTTGAACTTTAATAGATACATGTTGTGATGAGACAACCATACAGCTACATTATAGTGCGTAGCCAAAAAATAAACCACTGGAACATTTTGCATTTACCAGAAATATATATCGAACTAAATTAAGCGTAGAACGTGTTTTGCATGGAATATTTACTTGTTACTCTTGTGACGTTTAAGAACGTGTATTATTCCATTTATGATCTCTAACAACATTCCAATCCTTCTTTCTTTTTACTGTCTTTTGATTCGTCAGATCTAAATGAGTAAGACATGATTTTAAAATGCAAATGCACCTACTTTACAATTACCGATCCAGTGTTTTATGCTGTGACCGATAAGAGGTTCCAACTAAATGGTACTGAAGACAATATTCACAACATGATATCAACACGTGTTGACAATAGGAACTTACATGTATGAAGTGCGTTCTCTTTAATCCCCCAATATTTCGTAGAAACAAATGCCGCCTTAGATAAACCTGATCTTTAAGGACTCCAACTTACCTCAGTTTTATATATACTATTAATGTATACATAAATAAGAATGCGTTCTTGTACAATGTAATAATTGTACAATTAACATCAATGAACATTATTTTGAAGGACCTTTTTAACGTAACAATGATTGATGAATTATATGGTTAGTGTAGGTCTTACTTTTGTTGCTGTTGATGTATTGCGGTAGCTGTTATTGTTGCTGTTTTGTTGGTGTTGTTTTTGTTTTGTTCTGTGTGTGTTGTTGTTGTTGTTGTTTTTGTTTTTGCTGTTGTTGTTGTTTGTTTGCTTGTTTCTTGTTGTTGTTGTGTGTGTGTTGTTGTTGTTGTATTTTTTGGTGGGGGTCTGGCGGAGGTGAGGTGCTGTTCTGTTTAAAATGGATATTTTAGGTGTTCAGCTTGCTTACTAAACGAAACTATTAATTATAAGTTTAGCATTTTACAGTGTCAATGTTTGTTTTTAAAGACAATTGTGCGTACTTCTTTTTTAATCATATAATACTATAGCAATGCTTTTGTAATATTTTTGGTCTATAGAGAGGCATCGTTTAGTCAAAGTCTTTTCTTGTTACATATTTGCCACGTGTTTTACCAGTTTAAGCACTAAAATATCAACCTTTGAAACTCCGTTAGTGATAATTTCTTAGTTTCTGACTTATTTTTCACTGGTTTGAGTTCGATGTGAAATGTTTAATCATTCCCTCAGAAAGTAAAGTACAACTGTATGACAAAAAAGCACTGAAGAAATGATGACAAACTGTTACAAATCTAGAATGTTGTTTATTGAACGTATTGTCATTGTCGTTATGTTTCTAAGACTGGCACATTCTCGTTTATATAACGTGTATATCATTACCATCGTGACCATGATCATGGTTATGATAATGACCATCGTCACCGTCGTCATCATCATTGTCGTCATCATCATCATCATCAGCAGCAGCAGCAGAAGCAGAAACATCAATTAAAACATGTCGTCCTATAAGTATAGGTTATTTTACAGCGAAGTTTCCAATAAGGACAAGTGCCCAAAACAAAAACAAAAACTGGACGAGCTAAATATATTTCCGTATGAGAAACTTTAGTGTATATTATCTGTTTATTTTATATTGTTAGTTTTGTCCTGGACTTATTTATACACTTGATTTTTCTTCCGTTATTACTACATCGGATTTATAAACAACGCATACTTATTTAAAATATGTTTTGATTTCATACATCACAGAGATGACAATACAATTAGATAAGTCGATATCCATTTGGACCAGGCTCTGTGAAAACCGGGCTTAATGACCCCATTTTCGATTTTTACTTTTTTATATTTTCGGAAAGTACAACATCTCCGATGCATTAAATCGAAAACCTTTTCAAATTCTGACTAATATTAACGATTTTACAGTGTAATGAATGTAACACATAAAATACTAAATCTTGATTAAAACGACGTTGCATATTATGCGAAATGACGTCTACATGAAATGAATCATTTTTACGAAAACAGTTTCATTCAGCAACGTCATTATATGCCCAAAACATAATTTTATCGTATTGCGATATTCGTTTTATTTAGTTTTAATATTTCGATTTAATATTTAAATAATAACATAATGCAATAAGCTTGAAGATTTAAGACTTAATAATTATTTGCTGTTTTTACCCGCCGCCTAAATTTCCGACAGTGACTATTTCCTGTGTATTATGAGTTGTATGCACCGTGTCATTTTTGGTTAATAAAACAAAGAACGCAAAATGCTGTGTTTTAGTTTCTTTGTTTGTGGGTGGAGTAATTTTAATTATAATAATAACATACTATAAACCACATCCTTATATTAATTATGCAAATGAATAAAACACCGCGAGACACTAACAGTTTCTGTTAAACTAAATCATAACACTCAAAGTTCCTCAGGCCGAGGACATGTGCTATCTTGAAACATCGGGCGGACGAATGGCCTCACACTCTTGAAGAGATACTGCTGTCGTTTCCTGGACAGACCACCAGGTGACACAATCGGTGGAAGTTCCGCGGGATCAAAGACGCCGCACTTCAGAATGTTGACCTTTATCTCAACTGCGTCACTTGCAGAAAACCTGAAGTACTGATATTGCCTGCAATAAATATACACACATTATAAGAAATTATTTATAAACATATACCAATAGTACTCAAATCAAGCGTTATGATTCAAATTAGTTGATGTTAAAAAAATATAATTCAAATTAAAGTTTCTAAATTCACTTCTTTTACTTTCAGCAGGAAATTTCAATAAAACTATTTATAAACTATATCTGTTTGGATAAACTAGCTTTCAAATAATATTAAAAAAACAGAAACACGCCACATATTTTGAGTAATTTTTGCAATTAGAATAATTGACTAATTGTAATCATTTGAGTTGTTTTTATATATTTCATGACAATATGAGTACATAATAACTCCGCACACATTATTAAACATGAAGCGAACAAAACGAGAAACTTACTGCACGCCACGCACTGGTCGGAATTTGGCGGACAAGAAGGATTTCCAATTACGCCACGTCCATGCAGGATAACGCACAGCTTCGTTGGTGCTGGAGGATGCGTCAACGACCTGCTGTAGCTGATCAAGTGTGTCGCAGTCGGACTTCCGGTATCGCTGCTTTAGATGCGCAAAACCAACATCCACAAGACAGCGCGCATGACCGGGAATCTGCATGAGGAACTCTATCTCCTGGTGTCGGCCTGTCAAGACTCTCCACATGAAGTAACCCATGACATACTGGTTTGTGTTTTGTCCTGAAAAAGAGTAAAAACAAAAATAGTTTAGGGAAGTTAGGTTTTTTTTCAAACGAAATAAAACTTGCTTGACTAAGAATGATTATTGTTAATATTTTTATTGTTGCTTTTGTTGCTGTATTTTATTTTTCTAATTTATCAATTGTTTATCACTTATTTGTTTATTTATTTCAATTTATTTATTTATTTTAATACTTTTTTAATTATCAACATCTGTATTAAAATTATTATATATATATAGCATTTGTATATTTAATTATCTATTTTAATTATTTGAATAACATGTGTACTGTATGATAATTCAAAAGTAGGATGTAAACATCTGGACAGTTATCAGCATGCATGGCGCACTTTCGCTCACCGCTGTCGTGTTTTGACAATGCCCAGTCGATCATGGAGATAACTGCATCCGGACCGTGAGAGGAGGCCACGTCCTTACCAATAGTTTCGTTTTCGTCAATTAAAAAATTTAGTTGTTTTGGTATTCCATCGATGCGGAAACCAAAGATCTGGATCTTGCGAGGGGTTGTGAAGTACAACGGCCCCATTTGGCGGGCGTGGTGAGGAATGCTAACGTTCTGACTGAAGTCAAAAGTATAGTGTATGTACTTCGACGAATCCCGACTCGTCTCAAGTGCTTTCTTGATACATTGGTTGTATAGCTCCCTCTCTTTGATGACATCGAGGTTGTGGTTGCGCAGTTTCTCCGCAGCGGCTATCTTGTCGCGTTCAGTAACAGCGTCCGATATCTCCTTCCGTGTCCGTTCGCAGGTTGCACATACGTCATCTCGTGGAGAGGCTATCCTTATGTGACTGACACAGTTTTTCCAAACTTTACAAAACGTTTTGTATTTAAGGGTGCGGTTTCCACTTTCAGCACACTGTTTTGTATATTGCTCATGAACGTGTTTCTTGAGGGTGTCACATGGTAAATATATTGGCGGATCATTGTCCCGTCCGCGTGGCGCAGCAGGTTGTGGAATCCCGAACTGTTCCGATTAGTTCACGACAAACTGAATAGCAGCTTTAACGTCATCAAATTTCAAAGAATGCTTTGGCTTTCTCCCTATGTTTCCGTGAGTTCTCGGTATCGGTCCGTGGGTTTTAAGGTGACTTACTATGTTTTGCCAACTATGTTTGCCAATGTCATAAATCAACATGAATGTTTTCTTGCAGATTTTGGTGTCCAGATATGTGTAGGTCAGCGTGGATCTTAATCGCTTCTTCCCTCGTTTAGTATTTTCTTTTTCAGACGACTCAACGAGTGACCCCATTATGTACATGTCCTTGTCAGATTTGTCAATTTTCCGCATGTTAAAAATATGATTGAGCACCCTCTCTTCTTTACCTTCAATCTTCTTGGTGCAGTTTTGTTGGCATCCACAACCTTCAAAAATAAACTTTCTAATCCTCACCATGTCCTCGTCGTCTCCAACTTCACCACACAACTCTCCGTCCTCTCCCTCATCCGTTTGTTTACCAGTCTCATCTACGTAGCGTCTAGCACGGAGGTCTATGTCGAGGTTGAGAGGCAGTTCAATATCATGGTCCTCTGTATTATCATCCTCGCTCTCGTCTTCCCCACTTTCTTGTGAGCAAGCTGGTGTTGTCAACAGTGTCCCAAAGTGCGTTGCAAATAGGCTTTCCAAATCCTTAAAAATAAAAAAAAAAAACCGTTAAGATTCATTTAATTATTTGTGTATTCTTCATTAAAAAAAAATTATTGTTTCATCAATCTACTACCTTATTTAATAAGTTTCGTCTTTTTTCAGTTAGATTTAATATATATATATATATATATATATATATATATATATATATATATATATATATATATATATATATATATATATATATATATATATATATATATATATATATATATATATATATATACCAAAAATAGTGTGAATATCTAATCATATTTCCCTCCTGTTAAGTATTTAGAAAAAGATTGGAGCGAGCTGGAATTAAACCTAGGCCGCCTGAACCATAGTCTGCGACGCTACCGCAACACCAAGGAGCATTTCTTATTTTGGCATGGTTTAAACACGCTATATAAAGTTAAACTACGCTCAATGTATAAACACTTTGTCCCCTTTGTTCAAAACAACTTTGGTATAGACTCCATTGCACAATTACACAAATTATAACACCAAAAATATATATACTCGGTATAGATCAAATCAACGGGCCAGAAAAAGTTTACTTGTACACAAGTTTAAATAGCCAACATGCGAATGCGGTTAATTTTAGCTCATGTGGGAGGGGTACTGAAAAGGGTTTTAAACATGACACCTTACCACAAATATATACTTTGATTTGATATAGGATCACAAATGCACGATATTATTTTGTACAATCTATGTTAAAGAAACAAATGTAAATTCGTTAAGCTGCGACTTATTTGCAGTCAGCGGATTTTTTGGTTTGACCTTTACGTAGCGGGGGCATTTCCTTTTCAATGATTTAAAATATTAAACAGATTAAAAACACATGCAAATTACACGAAACAGTTTAATGAAAGTCAAATACAACTTACCTCGATATCGGAAAGGTCTGCCATTTCATCAAACTTACGAAATACAGCAAAAGGTCAATTAACTTTCGGTTTTAAATTGCGCGAAGAAATGTGTTTACTTTATGACGTCATTTCGCCACGTCATAATCGATGTCAAGAAACCCGGTTTTCACAGAGCCTGGCCCATTTATATCTTCATCAGACAGCATTTTGACAGATGTGTTTTTGTGTTTACAATGGAATGCCGACGGGCACTTATACGATAGTTGAGCCACTTGAATCGTATTATGTATCAATGTATCGGATGATCAAACGGTACAAATATAATGCATTGATTGGTTAAACAAATTGTATATGTATAATAATTAAACTTACCTTACAGGCTTTGGTCATATAAAAATATGTGCTAATTTCATCACAAAATTAGCTTTTGATAAAATTGTCCTTTATTTCAGAATTATTCTATAAGTGTCATATATAAAATTGTTAAACATGGGAATGTTTCCAAAATGTAAGGAATGCCTTTAAGTAAGCATTAAATAATTTTTTGAAATATTTTGTTTGCATTAATAAACCCTCAAAACAATGATAGGATGCCCAAACATATAAATGTAACATTGCGTATCATGTCCGATCACTCCGATATCAAATTATGAAAACAAGCACGATTTATCTACCTATTAACAACACACAACCATAGAAGCAATCGCTACGTAAAAACTTCTAAAGGACACAAATTGCGGTATCGTTGCAAATGTTAAATACATAGATTCTTGATGTGACACATACATAGTAGTTTATACTGATCTCAAATGTGTACATTTATATAAGTATTTTACAGAGAAATCCGACATGAACACAATATTATATAGTAGATCTTTCTTTCTATTAGATTATTAGATTATATTTTGATTACAACTGCCTTGCAAAAATCATTTAGTATAAATATGAATCATTAAACAACTGCAAGATTGCTGCTGGATATGAAAATCAGTTAAATACAAGTGAAACACGGCAAAATAACATTTTGTTACGAATGTTTGACAATTAGATTATTCGTATACGCAGTTTAATAGTTGTAAACACAATGATGAATCAATTGTTCGGTAAGCTCTGGCAGAAAAACATCTTCAGTTTCAAGTTCAAGCCTATGACTTAATAAACAGTTACGCACTTATGGAATGTCTAGACACCCGCTTGTTCAAAAGTGCGTTGAAGATGATAACTGAAGGCTTGGGTTCAGCATTTTCTGTTCTTAATCAGCCTATGAAATAAATGATATCTGAAAAGGTTAATCAAAGGTCTGGTATTCTTTTTTTTGTTTGTTTTTGAGGCCTAGATCTGTGTACAGGTCCGTGTATAAAATAAAGCGCCACAGTTCTGTCACAATCATAAATATGGATCCTAAATCTGCGTTACATATATTATCAGCCCGATATGGCTAAATGACTTGAACACGTATTAATGAAGGCTCTGAAGCAGATATCTTTATTAAGCGGACATCTCCATAGTGCGTATTACCTAAATCCCACACACAAGGTTAAATTAATGTAACATGCATGTGATAACTAAACTTTATTACACCACGTATTACGGATGTTGAAATGTCTTTCTATTAAAGAAGTGTGGCATTTGGTGGCATACTGCCCGTTTCTTAAACGGGCGGCCTTTATTCAGTCTTTAAAATTATAGTTGTGTTCGTTCACAGCCCGCACATAAAATGATTTATTTCTAGCAATTCACAATGCAACAAACACGGTCTTTGTAATATGTTTTATCATCTGTTTGCGTACCCACTTTAAATAGGGACACTGGCGGCGGGTCACACAAAGCTAGCATACCACTTGCCAGACAACATGCTTAAACTGCCGCTTCATTACATTTACCTCTGTCACAGGCTCAGCGTTTTACGTCAGTTGACTCAGTATGACGTCAGATTAACAATCCGCTAAAAATAGAAATAGAAGTTGAAATCTACTTCAACTAAGTTGTGAAATATAAGTGAGATCAATTATTAAAATATTGTTGAATTGGAAAAAAGTCCATAGCTGTTGCTAAATTATTATGTAAAGTAACCTGAAAATTACAGACCAAAACACACTTGTTCACATTATTTACACACACACCTACCAAAGCATAATATGGTTATAAGAAGAGGTCCTTTAAGAATTACCATAGAAATGTAAACCGTGACAACAAGCACAGACCCGAGACATTACATACAACAAGGAAAGATCATAAGTTACCTCTTTGGAATCTCTGTAACTTTTTTGCGGTAAAAAACTTGAATTTCAAGGCCGTGAGCATGTTAAGGGTTGAATGTCTGAAAAATGAAGGGTGACGCTAACTAGGAGTATGGTCAAAGAGCTGCCGGTGTGGGGTTAAATCATCGTTGAAGTTGATACTTAAAAATGTTTCATGTATATCTGCCTTTTTTAATTTGATCACATGAATATGTGTTCATCTCAAATTTAACCTCACATATTACTTTATAGTGTCAAATTTAACCATGCATGGTCAAGTCGACATATACCGTTTTGTGCCAGCTTTATAGAACCTACGAAACCAGGTAATTCATTAAACTGCAGTGTTTGTTTTTTTCATTTTAAAATTTGAACATCTATTTTTGGTCGTTGTTTCCGTTTATTCGTCCAACGCCCAATTTTGTAATATTTATACGGTCCATTAAAGATATGTTTTTAAAATAATATAATTAAAATAGTTAAATATGTTATGCTGACAGTTGATCTGCATCCATCTTATCCGTTGTAGACTGGTTAGAATGTCCTTAAACACGTACACTACATTAACGTCGCCCAATAAATCACCATCTAGAGTCAAACGTGAAGATGAATTTACTTTGAAACACATAAACCTAATTATAAGACATCGCGAGCAAATGTTAAAATTGCTATTATATAGGTTTGGACATGTATATTGTAAATATTTTATATTGCGATTGCTTGAACTTGTGTAGGATTTTAAACAGTTGCATTAATGCCTTACATTATTTTAGCAGAAAATAAAAAGGAATATTGTACGGTTTACCTAAATAACATATTTGACCCTAAAATAATAATTGAGGAATGTGTTCACAAACGTGTTTAAATGAAATATGTATACTTAAGTTGAAATATACAATGTGCATGTATTAAACTTGCTTATTCTTTGTTTTGTTAGGTTTTTCAGATAAGGTACCCGACAATTAAACCATTGATGATGAAATAATGTTTAAGGAAATGGAATAAAGCATCTCGTTATAACAAGTTGTCCTTAAAACAGTCTATGTCATGTGCTAAATTGTGTTCCTGCTGATTATTTTTGGCGACGTATGTATCGCCTGTTTGCAGTCTTTGTACTTATATGCGTACGTTTTTATGGATAGTATTTCACTTTTTGTAAGTGGCTGGTCTAAATGGAGATCACATATACTGTCACTTATAAATGAAACAAGTACAATTATGTTGGGATAGTACGTTGACTTGACTGAAAAGAAAACAGTGTACACAATAATGATGTTAGTTGCATTAAAACATTGACTATTACACACTGTTACATCATGTCGTGTTCTTAATGTGAATGTCCATTATTATCTAATAAACATGATGCAATGATAACTGTTCTAACAATATCAATTGATTTCTTGAATAAATTATCCACTAAATATGAACGTTTTAACAATAGGCGCCATTGTGTGATATTGAGAGTGGTAACTTGTCGTTCAATGGTCTCAACACCTTTTGTTCGAACCACGATGATGGCCATGACTTCAGTCGGAGAGATATATCAGCGAACTCGCAAAGCGCCTTTGGTCAGAAAATAATGCGATATTGCAAGTAGTATTCCACATGCCCATACTTGCATTCCGGTTAAATATAATCGCTGTAACTTAATGTCTCCTTACAGTGTGATGTCAAACGGATTGAATGTTTTGCCTTGGATATGTGACTTTCTTGTCACCAGACGTCTACTGCAGACCGATAATGTTTAAACTGATATTATGACAACTACATTGACCACAGTTTGTCCATGTTATTATAATGAGCAAATGATTAAAGATATGATGTGGTTTTAGATCATTTATGTTCAACAATGAATAATTATTAACTCACATTAATACTATAATGACACATGCATATTTCCTTTTAAACCTACAGTTTGTTGGGATGCTATTAGGGCAAGAACCAACATTATCTAATGTTCAACGCTGTAGAATGCTTAATTCGATGATGAGATTTACGTCTTTGCTATACAATTGCCAAAATCATTTGAGGTCATTTAGATAGAGTGGCAGTTTATGTGTTACACAATTTTAAATGAATTAGTTTAAAATATACTTGCATAACACACGTTTATTCATTTAGCCACGATGTCTTAATAGTGAGAATTTGGAACTTACGGATACGCGAAATCGACATTGGCGTTAAGCTTGGATTGATAAATGAAGACCTGGAGAATAGAACCATCGGCGTACAACTGGTCAGTTGGAAGACGTGAACAGCGTTTGAACACAAAACACTACAAAAGATGAATGCTGAATAGCTTGCCATGTATTGGTATTGTATAAAACTAACACAACATAATACATAATGACTCTTGCTACATATATGCATAATGTAAATATGCAACATGCATGCTAGTAGGAAATAAGACACCGACACGCAGGTATAAATTGTGTCCGACGTAAATGTGTGTTCTGAATATCGCATAATCTGAACAGTGCTCAATCCCATACAGCGTATTAAACATGTACTGAAAATATTACGGACTTTTCGCCAAAAATCAACACGATATCTTTATTTAAACGAATTCCTGCCGGCCCTATAAATGACCTAAAAATTTAAACAGGAAAGAAAAATAAAAAATAAACATACACAATATAATCGAAATGCATTTTGCTAACAATGTATACATAAAACTATTATAAATCAAAGTCCAGATAAATGCTATGGTAAAAACATATCTTCTGGACTGAAAAGTAAATGAACACTTTTATGAAATTATGTACAGATCAGAAGGTTTAGGAAAATAGGGCTTGATTAAGAACATGCATCCTTCTAATCATTTGCACGATGTTAGAAATGAATTGCTGTTTAATATGTGCGATGAGAAAACTCTTAAGCATAATAATATCATCTGTATCCATAGGTAATCAATCGACATGTTAGCAACGTCTTTCTTTTTTGTTTTGTCTTCATTACTTACGCATAAACGGGTTACAAGGCTATCCGACATATACACACTAGTCTACTCTAAAAGTCAACCAGTCACTTGTCAAAGGGAGATAACATTAGTTTTTGTTTTATTTAATCTACGGATAATCGTTGCATCCCGTAAGCGTGCTTACTTTTTTTTTTTTTTCGATATTGTTTGTTTCATTGTTTTTTTCTGTGTGTGCGTGCTCTTCTCATTTATTGAAAGTTTTGAACACGTTTGGTGGATATATATTGGCACAAGTCCTGCATGTAGTTTTGAAGTTTTGAGATGCACATTATATCCCTTGTATTTATGTGTACAGGTTCATAAATGCGAGGTTACATTTATGACTTGCAAGAGGCGATCGTATTTTAATGATTTTGCTTATGCTAACTCATCATTAAATGACTACATTGTTATCTAATCTATTATGATGTTATTCGTTGTTGTTTGTTTGTTGTTATTTGGTGTTGGTTTTTTGTGTGTTTGTTTCTTAAACAACTACCACTTACACAAACAAAAATAACTTATAAATTAATAAATACAAAAAATTACATTAAATTCATAAATAAAAACACAACAACAAAAACGTATGATGCCAATTAAACTCTTACATATGTCTGTTGATACTTATTTTTCTTCACATGCCTGCACAAATTCGTCTGCAATTGCAGATTGCAATAACCATCACTTGTATATAAACATTGTATTGTTGTTATGATTTAACCTGTTTGATTAAGTTTTATTATTACTATGTATTTGGTGCATTCAAATTTAATACAGAAATAGGCCGACAGTTCGCGATTGGTACACGCACTAATTCCCACGCCTAGTGTACTATATCTGAGCTCTTTATCGATCTATTCTGAATTTCCAGACACACATGTAATCTCAGTAAAACTGTGCTAATGTAAAACGTGCCAACTATGAATTGAAATACAAATACCTGGTTCAATTGGTTTCCGACATTTATACGGTATAACGTGTGTCTACATTTAAACTAATAACTTAAAATGCACTGAAGTACATACGTGGATCAATACATACACATTTATTGAGCATAAATACTTAACAATATCGGTATGAATTAACATTGTAATGACCAAAAATGACCAACAAAAACAGGCAAATACCAACAGTTCCGGACAATTGTAAATGTAAAGTATTAAAGGGGTTAGTATTTTGTATTCAGAATATTTTATCGATGGTTGATGTGGATAAAAGTGCATTTATTATGTACTAAATGTGTTTTTTTTTTCTATTAATTAATAATGTAAAATTTGGTCCGATATAAAAGATCGTTGGTCATAAACATGTGGAAATATCAATTTTCATTTAAACAACCGCATTGTGAAAACATTATTTGTAATGTCCTGTTTACATGTGTTTGACATTATTTTCCAGCGACAATGATGTTCTACATCATGTTTACTTCAGTTGTACTTAACTATGGAGGTTATAATTAACTTCCCGGTGTTACGTACATGAGCGACAGTACAGCGGGCATACATGTTGACTCACTGGTAAAAATCGGTTCGACAATGTTGAGGCATGGATGGAAAGAGAACAACTGTGTCCCTGTCAAGCAATAATTTTCATTCAAAAGTATGGTCCACCACCCGTGTTATCTTGCATGGAACCCTGGCATGGGATGACCAATTGCATCATCCTCTCAATAACAGTATTGTTACTAATTATCTTTCGTCTGCAAGACGAATTGGCGAATCATGGTGAACATCCACGTTTCCTTGAAAGACAAACGGGCAGATAATAGCCAGCACAGTCCACTCTTCATATTAACAGCCTGCTTACATATGGTTTACCTTGCAAGGGTTATATATGACAAATATAATTGTCCACTCTCTTGTTTCATCGCACTTCGTCACATGTCATATGTTTACTCTATTCGTATCCTTCTTAATTTGCAACAATCTGGCAATGTTTAACCTGTTGAAACTGGTTTAAATAGATAATACATCAACTTTTAGGACGCTTTTAAGGGACAGAGTAAAGTAAAGAATGCGTTTGCTCATATAGGAACATCTACGAACACTACTTTTCCTGACATATATAGTCTTTCTATCACATAAGACGTGAGGATGTCAACACAGTGACGAACTACTTTCTGTATATGCAGAAGGGGGGGGGGGGGGGGGGTACAAGCTTCAAGGAAATTAATGCATAATGTCTTTTTAGCGGTTCTATTCTCTTGTAAGTTAAAAAAAATCAAACGTACTGGATTGCAGTCGATAACATAAATTTAAAGAAATCCACATTTGGTGACTTTTAGCTAGCAACACGGTATAAATGCATGATATGAGGACGTTGATAAACAATGATATTTCCAGTTATATTATTTTAAGAACACATACGCGTCATGTGTTTCGGATATGAATGGTGCAAAACAGAAACAGAATTGCTACAATTGACAGTATGCTTTCCAGAGTGTGAATTCATTTTATTCGACTTTTCATATCGTTGTTTAGATTTACGTTTTCATTAAGAAGCTATCCATATAAGGCTAATATATATGATTGGTTTTAGCAGGATTTCACCCCGGGACCCCCTGTTTGGCGGTTGACTATGTCACCGTGTCGTTTAAAATAATGATGTGTGTAATGTGGTATACTTTGCTAGTATTGCAGTTTGAGGCCATACTTACAAACAGATAACACCTTGGGAGGGAGGTTGATTAGTTGGACGGGTATTAACTGATCCTGTACACAGGTGAAACGTTGGTATTTTCCTATCAACCATATGTAATGGTGCCCGGGTTTAGGCTCGTCATACGTGAATATAATCCATACTACATATTGGGAGTCTTTAGTTTCGTGTAAAAAATAGAACCGTTTTATGTTTATTCCTCGTGCTGACGAACAATTTATACGTTTATCTATTTATACAATCGACTATATTTTGGGCTAATATAACAGGCGTGTTTTTCGTTTAAACTTAGCGACATGGGCGATTTGTAGTTAATCAACTCCAAATTAAAAAACAATGTTTGGTTTCTTTTGTTGATGTTGTTGTTGTTGTTGTTGTTGTTGATCTATAGAATTCGAAGTTGATGGCAACGAATTATCGCACATTATTGTCCACCCAACTGTGGTTTGTTTATCATTATAGTATATATGAAAATAGCTTATGTGAGATAGACGGTTTTGTCTATAGGTTTATCGTCCCACAACAGTATTCCAGTTATCTGGAGACGGAAAAAAACATGGTTTACAAATCTGTTGTAGAACTAGAATGCAAATAAAGCCACTGCATTATTCATTATAATGTTGTTGTTTTGTTGTCGTTTTTCTTGTCAAGTCGTGGTACAATGTTTATTTTCGCAACATTACTGATCCTGCTGTCACTGCAAGAACTAATTTTGAACGTTAAACAATAACACAGATTAACAGTTTGACGATGTAATGATTTCATAAATGCTAACATCTTTTACCATGCACATGCGCAAAGCGTGTTGATGTACTTTAAGAATAAAGCGCGATGTTTTCATTAATTTTTATGTTGGTCAATAGTCCTCATACTTATCAAACTAGGAAGGTGCATTCACGGTCTTCCAATGCGTGAGGAGCGACTCATATTGTCTCATTAAGACTGTTGTTGATGCATCGTCGAATGTCGCATTCGTTTGTTGTTGTTGTTGTTGTTGTTGTTGTTGTTGTTGTTGTTGTTGTTGTATCTTTTAACGAGAAAATTGAATTCTGAAAATCATTTGGGTTAATTCATGACCTGAAAAAAGCAATCCAAGTGTAAACTCTGCCTTCCGAGAAAAACAATGGAGGTAAACAGGAGGAAGTGTTCTACCCTTTTATACAAAACAGACGACACTACATAAATATGAGGCAACTTCTCTGCCTTGAAGCCACCTTCATTTAATCAATTTGTCAGCAAAACACGAAGTGTGCAAACCAACACAATGACTCTGAGAAATCCGCAACTAGAAGAGAACATCCTCATTGTTAAATTGTAAGCATCAGGAATTAAGCCACGGCTTTTGCTAACTGCATATCATCACATTATCACCCATTTGTAGTAGCTTGCTGGGAGCTCTGCGTAGTGTTTATTTGTTTTGCAAGTAAACCCACATCCTTAAACTCATACGGATATGTCCTCTACGACCAATGTACATGGGCCTTACTACTATGATAATGTAACACATATAGATAGAGTGCAGCAAGTGTAAGGACGTTCCATGTTAGCCGGAGGGTACTTTTTTGAGGGGATTGATTTTACAGGGAAAGATAATAGACATAGAAATGTTTTGCTCCGTTATAATTCTATGTTTAAATGGACAGAGACAGAAACAAAGACATGGACATACAGACAGAGAGAGAGAGAGAGAGAACCAGAAAGACAGAGAGAGAGAGAGAGAGAGAGAGAGAGAGAGAGAGGGGGGGGGGGGGCAGGGAGGAGAGTTAGACAGAATAGATTATTATGAGCATTATTATCTTTGGAAAAGAACGGCATGTACAATGCATAATTGCCTTGAAGTAATGAATAAATCGATATTCAGTTCAGTTTAACACACGCATGTAAGGTGGTTTATCCATAAAGCATTGACATTTTGCGCTTTTTAGTCATGCGAATTTTATTGTGAAATGTAGTTTCCTATAACAGAAACACTATTCGCAGTATGTAGGTTTAAACGGTGATTTATGTGTACCTTTTTATAGGTAGACGCTTTGCACACTGTACACTTGGCTATTGATACTCCTTAACGTTGTTTTGGATAGATCCCTCCTTAGTCTTAATAGCCTTAAACATTGCTGACAGAGGACAGCTAAATAAAAACAGGTAAGAACGTTTTATATGTTTTGATATGTTAACGTGAGACACAAAAAAAACAGTTTATATCACCTGCTGCAATAGCTAGGCAGAGAAATCAATCAATATGAGAAGATTACAATTGTATGGAGACCTTGGCCGAAAGCCATGAATTTATTTATGGTTACATATAAAACTGCGCAATACGCAGCATGTGATCATTTGATATAAAGTGCAAGGCTATATGTTAAGTTATGTGTGTGTGTGAGTTGGTCATTGTTCGAGATACTTCATTTTTAAAACTGCACTGGTTAACCTATTACTATATTCTACTTAAATTACCCAGGAGTGAATTTAGGAAAACAGTTTGGAAGATCAGTATATGTGTTGTTCGGTAGTTAGGTTGATATGAAGTAGGTAGCGAGGTAGGTGGCGAGGTCATTGGATTGAGTGTGGCCATATTAAATAACATAGCAATAGCGGTTTATGAACACATGATTTATGAAGTGTGTTTGTTTGTTTATTGGGTTTTTCGTCCCACCAACAGTATTTCAGTTATCTTGAGACGGTGTCCACTTGAAGCAGATATAGTGCTGCCTTCACTGTGTATAGCATGCCGTGAATACCTGGCAAGATACAGTTCTGGAACCGTATCAGTTGTCACACGATACGATGTACGTACGGTACGATTACGTTCGATGTACGATACCATGTGCGGTTTTTACACGACACCCTACACGTTACGGTTCGATACCATACACGATATGCATTACGATAGAAAATCTACACGTTACGATGCGATACGGTGTACGCTTCGATACAACATACTGTACTGTTTCCGTCACGTTACACGAAATACCATGGCAAATGCGGCATGTTGTTAAAGTAAAGGGTCAATTAACCTATTTATACTGTATCAACTCGGTTTAGTCCAATTCGTTCTGCCCCAGTCGGCCCACTTCCAGCGCAAATAGGCGGTAATGTTTTCACACCTTTCAAATGAGACAATACAACTATTTCCGTCTAAATGGTAAAATGTGTAGGCAAATGGTTAGTAAGTGACGCCAATATGATAGCCTGCTTAAACATTGAACAAGTGTGTAAAAATGTACCACGTTTAGACAAATTAATTTAAATCTGTAATTTCCTAACATTCTTACACCACTCTTCTATACACGTATATTTCAATTTTCTGCCCCTATTTCTCGGCATCCGTATCTGCGTTTTACTGAAGTGAAATTTCACAGCCAGATTATGTGTGCTGGGATCTTCATACATGTATGACATGTCTTCAGACTGGATGCAGGTGTTGTGCACTACAGCCAAATGACCACTGTCCGTCTAATTTGAATAGAAACGTTGTGTCATAAAAGTGGCAATCTGTGTGGGGGCTTTTAATCGCTCGCGTGATTTGTAGGTACACATACCGAATAACCTACATACATGGACTTATTACTAGAAAATAAATAACATCAGAAACATACCACTGTCTCATACTCAACCCTTTTTCAAGCACTATTTAAATAAAAGTTCGGTAAGGAATAGTAGAATATGGGTCAATCGACTAAAAAAAAAAACTTAACAAACTAAAAAGATAGAAACAGAGCTATTAAATAATGATTATATTATTATGAAACAAAATTGGACTAACAATCGACGAATTAACACCTCCACTTAATCCTTTCCATGTAGGGATCAAATCCATTAACATTAAAACAAATTTAGAAGACTTAATCGACGTAATTGATAAGATTATTTCCTTAGTTAAACTCAGCTCAAATACTGAGTACTGAGATATCGCTACCCACATCCACATCTACACCGACGGTAGCAAGGATACAAACAAAAATGCTATAGGAGCATGAGTTATACTGATTGAAAATCAACAGAATAAATAAACAAGGCCTAAAAAACTAAACACTAGACATTCTATATTTAGATGCGAACTGTTAATTATAACCCATAAAATGTGTTCAAATAGAAAAAAAAATGCTGATCAACAATAAATATTTACCCCGGCTCTCTTAGTTATTTACAAGCATTTCAGACAATTTCCGGACAGAATAGACAAGAACTAATCAAAAAAATGTATAGATTAAAATAATAAAATACAAATGTTAAGCAAAATCTCTAATATGAATTTGGAGATAAGAACTCACTATCATAATATAGCCTATGATTAAATATTACTAGACTCAGACTCGGATCCAGCTACCTAGGTGAAGAAAGTAAATCCCCCCCCCTCGACAAAGCAGAACTAATAATACGCGCTTTCAATCTTTTTAGAATAAATGCATTTCATTAAATATTTAATTAATAATATAGGATAACACCTACATAAACTGAATTATTACAATGTCCAACCGATATCATATCCAAATCAAACGATAACTAAAAGTTTCAAAACCCACAAAACACGTGATGGGGTGAAATCTCTTTAAAATCTAAACATTCCTAATAAACCCATTCTCTGATTGGCTGGACCTCAATTTGGCGGAAGATTATGACTGCTCTTTGTTTAAAGGCATTACACCTCTAAGAAACTGTTTCTTAAAATGTTCACCATTGAAATGTTTTCTACTCCTGATTAGAGCTGGCACTTTTTGAACTAAAAGTGAACATGAAATCGGATAATTATGAACAAATAACACATTACGTTACACACTTGTTAAAATGTTTTAAAATGAAAAAAAGTACGGGAAAAGTGTGTGAGTAGTTAAGCTTGGGTTGGTAATTCAGTTAGTTTAGTATATCGTATATAATATATATATATATATATATATATATATATATATATATATATATATATATATATATATATATATATATTATTAGAGAATTAAATGTGTTTAATATCTTTTTGGTATGACAGTGTTGCATTTTTATTAAATCTACCTTTTTCCGCTGGTACAAAAACAAAGACACGTGTGAACAATCTAAGCTAATCTCTTGCTTTTGTGTGCTGCCTTAACCAAAACAGCACGGGGTTAAAGTATTTATCTATGTCACAGTAAGGTCAGTTCTTATTGGTGAATTATTTACCAGGGTAGCTTTATCCTAGTTTAAATTAAAAAAAAAACTATTCTAAACTAACGATAATGTGGCAGTAAATATTGAACTTAGAGTGCTACCAACATATCCGAATATCTGAATTTGTGCGTTTTTTATAATATTTATTTTATTAATTATAGCTCTTTCTCCATGGCTTGGTACCCACCCTAGGTTTATAAAGGCATTGCGGTTTTTGACAGGAGACTGTAAATACTATATATGTCTGCTGACTTAATTGATTTTGCAATGATTAGATTTGTTTATCAATTTCTATTGTTACCCCAACGGTATTCTTTTCAGTATCCATACTGACGTCATGGTACATGTCTATGTGCGCTAGTTATTTAAGGAGAGTATGTTAATGACTTCATCATCATAAAAAGACAAAGGACCATTTCGATATAAGAGGAAATCGATTTAAAAACAGACCAATTAACATCCCCGGTCAACACGTTAAGGATCAAACCAATCAACATAACGAACGGCTAAAATCCTTCTTCCTTTAAGATTAGTGGTGTCATAAAAATGTCACCAATTGATTGGAATTAACACACGTGAACGTGATTGGCAGGGCGAGAAAATGTATGGATATTAAGAAGGCATGATGACAGATGTTTACTGTTATTTATGATACTAGCACATTGTTTTGACAAACACATTAACACCTTAAACGTTTTATCCATCACTGGAAGAAGAATAGTTATATTAATTTATTTGCTACACTTGTGAACGTACTTTAATGGAATTTTCGTCGAGCACTGAATTGCTTTTATTTATTTATTTATTTAAATTCGCATAAATGTGTATAAAATTTACGCGTTTAAAATAATCGGCGAAGAGACTGTATCAGTGTTGATTGTGCCCAGCGATGACATAGGTAAGCTAGCTTTACAATTAACTAACTTGTCGGAATATCAGAGATGATTCCACACGGTCCAATTATTTATTAACAATGTTCATTGTATATGAGCCGTATCATTTGAATCCCATATTTGAGACAAACCTCTTTTCCATAACCTGACATAGAGCTAGATTGTGTTATAGCTATTTTTCCAGCTGTATGTTTATACCAATAACATCTAACTGCTCTTTATTTTCCATAAATGCGTGGGCGGAATCCTAGTTTTCACGAATAGTTTCCTAAACGTCCATTCATATTCAATCTACGCATATTGTCATTCAAGTAATAAGTTCGAAGGTGTGCAATAATAATTTGCTCATCGATCGTATGCATGTACCGGAAACGTAATATATAGTTTAGTTTCTGTTTAGAACCATAAACTTCTTTTTGAATTTGTAAAGCATTTATTATGACATTTAAATTTCCTGTGAACTTTTGTATGAGCATGATAATGTCATTAGAAAAATGTCACAATATATGTATCTTTGTATCAAAGAATTATGAGAAGGCACAGTGCAATTCTCCTTCCGTTACGATACCACGGTCTTGTCATAAGCGTTACGTTCCGATACAATTCGATGTACCATTTACGATATGACTCGTTACGTTACTTCACGATAGGCCTATTGCGTTACACGATACGTTACGTTACCATACGATACGTTTACGATATAAACACGCACGATATGCGTTGTTTTGGACAACTGGTACGGTGCCAGGACTGTACCACACCCAGTCATATTTTCCTGACCCCGGGCCAACCAGTCGTGGAACTACCATTATATTTGATTGAACGTTAGCAAGGGAGCTATGCCTCTACCATTTTAACGACTTTGGTATGTCGCGGCCCGGGATTGAACCCGGGGCCTCCCGTACCTGGAGCCGACGCTCTACCGATTGCGCTACCAGGTCCGGTGATTTATGAAGTGGCTGTTCTGTAAAGACATATATTCGAATGGCATATCTTACATGATTCAATCATCATTTTCGGAAATGGAAACTGTTCATTCCCACGCACCATTATTGTAATGTTTTAGGTGTTCGGTTTTGACTGGGGCATTGTTCATAGTCGTATTTGTGTATGCCTTACATATCATGAATTAGCACATAGGTTTAATGTACTACACCAAAACCCAAATTGTCGTTGGTAAACTAGAATGCCAGTGTTGTATACGCGAGTGTAGTAACACAGGAATTGCAACATGTGTCGCAAATGCTGGTATTATTGCAACATCTCGCACTACCACTTACTTGATAAAACCTTCTTGCATACGTGATTTACTTATGTTTGTACAGTTTATTTTTTATTTGACCCCTGCTGCCTTGTGTGTGTATGTTCCGTTCTGCCTGTTACTACTCGTATCGTGGTCGGTGTTTATGCATTCGGCCTTCTGTGTTACCTTATGGGTGTTATCTTTGTTGTTTGGAGTATTTGATTTCACACGCAGTGAGATGCAATTTTGCGAACTGTTATGCTCGGATCATGATAAAGAAAACTGCGCTGTACGCATATGCTACAATAAATGTATCCATCATTCGAAACCTTGTTATCGGGTGTGACGCTGCAAGTGTCACTTTCTCTAGTAGTAGGGAAGCTGATGCATGTCGTTATACATACATGTATATACTTCGTTGTGTCTATATACATAGACATGTTAAACGTCAAATATAATTGCAATTAAAACAAATCGTACAGTCTTACAGACAGTTTCCAGAGAACTCCGACAAGGCTTCACTTCATCTGAATGTTAACCATTTTAACCATGACAATGCGAATCACAGCGTGTGACACAATTTTGGTCAGATAATTACATTTATGAGTTACGCTTTACTTTACACTTTTAGCTATACTGGAATGGTACTGTGTATATATGCATGAAGTCTATATCTAAAACGTAGCCAACGAATAATATGTCAAATCATGCAGATACGATTCAATGACAGTACATCGTTAATCCCATATCATACAATTCATTGACCTAAGCTCAAGTGAATAAGTTTATTAATACTATAACTGAATCAAAAGCATACACTCCAATGTACATGGTAAACATCATACCGCACGTGCGCTGGCTTGTCAGAAGTTACAATGCACATTTCGAGTTTCACTTCCAGATCTCATTGAGATTTTTAGCATTTTAAAATGAAGCTCATTTTCCATATACTCCTTGGAATGTGTCAATTATTAGTTGAACATTAGATTAAAATGATTTGACTACAACTGACTTAACCATCTTAAACATGGTATGGTAATTGCAAAGAAAACAAAGCTTAAAGTCAACACTGTGCAGCTGTCGAAATACGATACTTGCGCGATGGCTTTAATTTAAAAAAAATACCTTCGTAAATATAGTTCCTCAATCACAAACGTGTATCCATGTGTATATAACCTTCGTTAGACAAGTGTTTACACATGGAAAGAATACATTATTTTTAGACTTTAATTTTTAGAACCGACAGAAAATGTATTTACTGACAAAAATACATACAAACCAGCCCAAACTAGATAAAGAGCACAAAGCTAACGGTAATGTATATCATATTAGGTATTGAATATAACTACTGAAGTGTTAGACAGTGCTAAGAAGAACACAGTAACACTTCATTTATGAAATACCATGTTTGCACTTAAATGCGGCTTTGATTTCAAGTGCTTATTGAATGTAACCTAGCAATACTATCTAAATAAAAGTGTATACAATACAATGCTGAGGGTAGTTTATCAAAATATGCATTTCGAATGTATGTAGTTCACCCATGAATCATTGTAATGCTCCACTTTATTATACATGCGAGAAATATATAGCAAATGGCTGAAATTATAATGTATTCATTCCTGTATAGAAGATCTGACTAATGTAAGTCAACACTGTCCGTACATCGATATATGCTCTTTCTTTATGCCCCCATTGTGTTTATATTTTGTAATTTGCACCTTTCTATGGCATGTGCCAAACTGAAATGTCAAGAAATGTCTGGCACTCACATCGCCAACACCCCAACCTCCTCACGCATTATCTTTGTTTAAACAGGGAGTTCAGTATACCTATTTATAATCTTGCACACTGCACAATCGGTTATTGACCTAACACTGCTGTATGCTGTTTAGGATACCCGGTTCTCCTATCAGTTTGACTTAAACATTGATGACAGAGGATAGCTAAATATAGACAGATACTTACTTTGAGTATTAACTTTTGAGAGAATAAGATACATACAGCTATTTAAATCGCATTACCTCTTAACGCCTGACAATACTACAGCTTGCTTTGTTATATTGAGTTGGTTTCTTTAAGTACATCTTTTACTTCGTGCTTTTATACATGCTTGGCGTTATTAAATTGTTCACATTATGCGTCTTCAGTTGGGCTGTTTTATTTCGAAGTACTCTTTCATATAGAACTTTTATGTTGCCGAGGTTTTTATCTACTGTACACATTGTGACAATGTTTATAGCCTATTTTAGTACTAGTGTTATTTCATTTTATCAATTTTAACACCCGATGAATGTGCTTACTGTTATTTGTCTCACTTTGACGGGGTTCTTTTATTTACACTGTTTGATTGATATAAACACCCCTAGGAAGTGCGAGATTGGAGCACTCCAAAACCAGATTTAAGTATTCCAGTTGTTCCTTTTACCGACTGACCGTTCCAAGGCGGATTCTGCTGGTTATTCATGTCGTGTGCTATGTCTCGTATTTTTTTTGTGTGTTTTGTTTTTTGTCACCTTTAAATTTATCCTGGTTGCCATTGTTTAGAGGTAGTTTAGATTTATGTATGTGTGGAGATGTTGATAGGGCAGTTTTATTTACCTATCGATCTGTATGACAGGGCGACAATTTAACGGAGATCTTGACCGAAAGCAAGGACATAACAGTATGACTTTCGCAACATGTGACCATTTTGTATAAGTGCATGATAGCGAGGTAGGAGGATATGGATAGAGAGAGAGAGAGAGAGGGAGAGAGAGAGAGAGAGAGAGAGAGAGAGAGAGAGAGGGGGAGACGTTACTGATATAACCAAAAATTTGCCTGCCAGTCAGAAATCGTTCTTTGTATTAAACTCATATATTGATAAAAGGATGTTGTAATTTTATACTTTGCCCAAAAGGCAAAGCACAGTCATTCAGACATTACTTTAACACACTGTACTGAATGACCCATAACTTGATCATGTAAGAGTATATTATGGTGAATTTATTTTCAAGCAGATTGATTGCCTGAAGATTTTAATCTATACATTCTAGTTAAAAAAAGTACACTTGCATTCTGCATCAAACCATTTAATATGTGTACAGTAATTCCTAATACGAACATGTATGATAAATAAATAGCAATGCCCTTTGTCAAGAGACATGCTACTTCCATATGCATACACCATAAGCAGTAAGAACATGTAACAGATGAGATACTGAAAAATGAACTAAAAATGTACACAGCCTAAAATATAAAATGTTAGCCTTTAAGCTATAATTGCAATATGCACATCTTACAATCCTTCACATATCTAAAAGAACAGTTTCCAGGGCACTCCTGGCAGGCTCTGTATACATGTTTTTATATGCTTCGACATTTGCATTTGCATCGGCCCTCTCTGAACGTTGGTTTCTGAAATCTGGAAGATTGACACCATATATACCCGCTTGACCATTTTTAGAGCTATCTGGGTTATTCTCTCGGAGATGACTGGTCGAAATAAACGAGGACATACAGATCATGATCTACTTCAAATTCCTGTGATGGATTAGCTGATGTGTTATTTTCAACGTCCCTTGCTACAACGTCGAAACAGTGCGCCGTGTCGTATAAACCGGCAACTCCTCGCCGACTTTGAACTGCGAGGTATATTTTGTTATATACCTGATTACCTGCATCAAATACAGAACGCGCTGTATCGTGCATATCAGCCGGTACTCTACGATGTTGTAATGAAATAAAGTTTTGGTTATACACGTGGTTATTTGTCTCAAATGTAGAACAACTAGCTGTATCATACATCTCGTCTTGGATTTGACCACGGGGTTGTGGGTAGCTACTTTATTAAACAAATGATTGCGTATAACGGCCTGTGAGCAGACTCCTCTGTCATACACACTTTCAACAGAAGGGCTCGCTGGAGCGTACTGGTGACATGGACTTGATTTCTCTAATCATAATAACGTGGGACAGAATCAACTTCCTTTGTAACTTCTTCCTATGTTACAATTCACCTGTGTAAGGCATCGGGCAATACCTGCCCAACCCATCAAGCTCCACCCCAACATAAATCCTCTTTGTTGAGTGACAGTGCCCCCTCCCCTCCATGCAGTAATCGGTGAAACACATACTCTATTGATTGTTTGACAAGGGCGTCTTAAAAAAACTTCCTCTTTTCCGTTTAAGACATTGAAACTATGATTAATTGGAAACATCGTTCGCGCAATCAGACAATTATCTATTTTCTAGAATGCCAACATTAAGACGACATACTTGTGGACAGAGTTATTTAAAAGTCTAACGAACTTTCTGAAGCCGTCGATTACGTTTACCCAGATATATTATATGAAATTGTTAAAACGTACTTGACAGTTAACCCAATTTGTGCTATCAGTCCATGTCTCAAGAACGAATGTCGGGACCGATCCAACTAGGACCGCCAGGTAAATTTAGGCCTTTGTTTGTGATAAGCCATACAATTAAACACGCACCTAGAGGAGTGTCGAACAATTTTGGTTAGACGAATACTTTATCTGGCTCTAATCAATGACTTCTACGGAGTACAATTTTACCGCGCACGGTAAAAGGCCATTAATCGCTGATGTACTTTGGAGAAGTCGTGTTTACTAAACCCTGTTGTTTGAAGAAATAATCAATGTGAGTATGTTCAATATCTACGAACATTTGTTAGCTAATATAATGTTTGATATTTGTATGGCAATCTTTTAGACTGTACATGATATATTTTAGTATGTATTCGATTGTTATGTTATGGGATTAGGGATTAGCCGGCATTTTTGCCGATACTGCGCAGCGACATTTCTATCATTATAGCACAGGGACACTTATGAGGTGCCCGGGGACTGAACCCGGCCGGTCCATTATACTGACACCGACGAGTCAGGCGTAATGCTGTCCCCTTAGCCCCGAGCGTTAGGAGGGAAGCCACTACTACCAACTTTAAAGTCTTTGGTCTGACCCGGCCGGGGTTCGAACCCACGACCTCCCGATCCGCAAGCCGACTGTTATGTTATATGTCTTATTTTATATTGTTCTATGTACAGTGCTAAAAATTCATTCCGACATTAAGGAAAGTAAAAATCACATGTGCCTTTGGTACATTTAAAACGATCATTAATTACAATCACGTTAATAGATTATGCTGCATGCAGGAATAAAGCACGTTCGACTTAATCTTCTTAATACTACTTTTATCACACAGTCAAATAAATTATGTTGGCTGACAGGTACTGGTCGTGAAGATTTTTAAGTAAACAGCCAGCATTAGCACTTCCTCTTGGTATATTTGGTACCATTTATATAATCATCAGAAAGGACACAACCGATACATAACTTTCCATACAGTTTGAGCTTAACGTGCGCAGTACTTTGATTATTATCCCAAAGACAAATCATACCCCGACTAAATACATCGTTGTTCACAAATCATAGTATATGCTAAATAATATATTTTGAAATAATACATCTTATATCATGTAGTCTGCATTGTATAATGTAATATAGTATTAATTATATGAAGGTCGCAGACAACTTCTTCGCACTGGTACTGTAGGGTTTGACCACCGATCCCCTCGGATATGGTAATGACAGTATATTAACCAGCGATGTTTGCCTTTCTGATAATAACTCTTGAGCTCTCTGTCTTTGCAAAACGAAATAAACAGCCGGTTCTATTAAAAAGGCTTTGTAAGAGCGAATATCTGTATTGATCGATATACGTCAGTCTTCCGAAACTACTGCAAATATTTCTACTACTTCTGCTGCTCAACCTACTGCTCCACCTACTTATATTACATATGCGCCTAGTAGTCCTTCTAATCCTTAGACTCTTCTCTAAGTACTCCCCATAATACTATTATTCCTCTTACTTTAACTACTACTCATACTCCTTCTATTTCCTCAACTCTAACTACTACTTAATTCTGTCGCGGTATACTTGTATGCCAGTATATTGCAATACTGTGCAAACTCA
>CM017570.1:10560488-10595394 GCA_007844125.1 Sinonovacula constricta
TGCGATTGTATTCGCCTGTCTGTTTCTGATCACCATCGTCATCTTTACCATATATTGGCAAGTATTTTCATTCCATCGTCCACATCTTAAGGACACATACATTTCTAAGTGCATCAACCATGCGACCCCATATAAGGACACAAACACATCTCTGTGAACATTAACCATGCTACCACATAAACGAGCAATTCTGTATTCCTAAACTTTACTGGGTCCTTGAGTAGCATAAACTCCCTCAGGTCATCAGCCGTAATTGTCAGCTTTTTTTTGGGAATCGAAGTGTTGACATTGCCAGAAAATGCACTTTTAATTATTATTATGTTAATGTCTAAGTCTCGCCACAAAAACAAATGTGATTATATCAATGATTGTGCATTGCGTGCTTTGCCGCCCAAAAGTTGTTGCTGATGAATCGCAGTTTGTGCACTGAAAGAACTTGCGCATCTCAGGAATGCTCACAAGTTACTCCCTTAGCAGAACGATAACCCATGCAGTGAAAGGCTGAGGCATTATGATTGTATGACTCTTACCTTACGGCTTCGAGTAACTCTTTTATATAAAGCCCAATTGTTTCAAATATAAACTTTATGCAGTACATTGCTGCATTATGTTGCTCGCGGCATACAACATCGCATACTGTATTTCTGGCAAGTTCTGAAGTGTTGTCCAAGAAAACCCTTTAACCTCTCCAGTCCCATCTTGCATCCAAAATGGGCTATTTCACCTGTGAGGATTGCTTCACAATATCAGCTAGCCCCTTAACAGTCTCGAAGTCATGTTCACGGTACTTATAAATGAAGTGGGCAATGCCGAAATCCATAAGACATGGCCTGGTATAAGAAATACACGGTCGTGTACCTATGTACATGCATATTTATATACGATTTTTAGCTTTAACTCTACATGTATGTATACTCACGTTCGTTTTGTATGTTATGTTAAATGTATTGCAGTGGCAATTGTACAGTCGTTATAGCGACGTCCAGCTATTACGGGTGGAGAGAAATCATGGCACATGTCTGGGTAGAACCACTAGCGTATCGCAGATTACCCTGAAAACCTGGCAACATGAAAGTGTTAACGCCGACCAGGACTCAAACCCACGGCGTGACGGATTATGGAGTCAGAGGAATAGCAAGACGTTGATTCTTAGACCACGGGCTTTTGTGTGTGTTTTTGTGTGTGTGTTGCCTATAACTCGCACCAACACAATTAGTGTCGTATTTACAACATCCAGTTTGTATTAATGGAGGAAGATCCATGGGTATATTTACTGGCTGACTGTTGGTTAACATGAATACCTCCATGAATGTTTTCGATTCGACCGGGACTCTAACTTACGGGTTGAATTGTCTGTGACTCCTTGAGCTTGGCAGCTTGGCAGCGGATTCCCCTTATTTGCTTGCGAATACATTAAATGGAATGTCATAAGTGACTTTCATACAGGTAAATCATTCAAGGGAAGCAATTAAAACAAGTCCCTGGTACTTGCATGTCGTACTCGATCATGGTGTTTTGTCCTGTCATTTTCAGCAACATGAGGTACCCAAGTAGAAAGTTGGTTGTTTATTTTTTTTATTTTATTTCATTTTATCTATTTTTCGTCCTGAAAGTATCAACAACATACGATATACTGAGACTTTAGTCGTCACATTTTTTTTACAGATTTGCATTATAACTATAAACACAAATATTATTTTGTCGTTTCAGTCTCTTGCTGGAAGAAATTGAAACGTTGATAAATCATTTCGTTATTAATGTCATGTATTCCATTTGCTTTCCCTTTCTTTTTCTTGTTTTCCTCATTTTTTATAAATATACCTGTTATCAGACAAACAATGTAACGACAATACACATATTTAATAAACATATTACGTGATATGTCAATGGTTAACTCGTCTACTAAATAGAACTAGGACCGTGCATGGTAATTGTGTGAACTGGCGGACTGGTTGCTGCAATTTAATTTAAAGCAGTAATTTAGTGTAACATACCTTTAGACTTACCGTGAATAATGATTAAATATTAAATGTGTGCAAACACATTTTAATCGCGTTGTGTTTTGTTTTGTTTCACTTTAATGTAAGCCCAACTAACAGTTGCCAAGAAATATATTACATTTAATTCGTTAAATACAGGGCTTGTATTAAATGAGAAAAGAGGCATATCACGATGTTGGCAGAAAAAAGTAAGACAATACAATTTTGGTGGGACGTAATTGTAAGCGAACCAACCACCGCGTGATATATCCAAGCGCATACTTTTATAATAATCAATACCTTGCAAGTGTAGTTATAAATAGACACGTTAACGTGAACTGATCTACTTTATATGCAATACGTATTTCAGGTTTGATTAAAATAGAACTGATTTAAATGTTTAAATGTGGCTAATAATTTCAAACCATATTTTCGTTCAATCTATCACTTCACATCGAACGGGAGAGGCCGTGTTCGATCACGGGCCAGGACAGATGTCCTTGAATGTGGTAGTTGAGACTGAAAAAAACTTTAATCATCAATATTGGTTACAAAAAAATCAAGTCTAGAGTATATAAAAAACTGTTTACGTTCTTTTTTGTACCAGATGTTCTTTAAACATGATTAGTTTGGATAAAAATGACAAACCGCATCATTATTATTCTTAAACCTGTATAAACTGTTTTACTGTTAACAGTTGATTCACGCGGCTTTAGATCTGTGCACTCAAGCTGAGCATATACATATATATATATAGATATATATATATATAATATATATATATATATATATATATATATATATATAGATATATATATATATATATATATATATATATATATATATATATATATATATATCTATATATATATATATATATATATATATATATATATATATGCTCAGCTTGAGCATGTATGAATTGTCTCCATGTATGAATTCTACTGGAGATGGCGACCGACACGAAACAATGAACGAAAATAACATGAAGGTTCACAACGAAACTACTCTTCTTCGTCGGCGAAAGCGCAAATCGCGCAAATCGCGAAACGGCGTTAAAGGGAAAACCATCTAACAATCCAGTTTAAAGGCAATACATAAACAAACACACACATATATATATAGGCACAGAGAGAGAGAAAAAAACAGAGAGATAGAGAGAAAGAGAGAGAGAGAAGAGAGAGAACAAAATTATTTAGGTCAATCCAAAGTATGACCACGGCTGGACTGTCATTCTTGACCAACATATCGATCACTAAGTATAAGCACTGATAACAACGAAAAAAAAAATAACAACAACGAAAAACAAAAGAAAACAAAAAACATTCAACAACAAGAAAAAATAGTTTACGAATGAATGTTTGCAAGACTTCCCTCAACACAATCAATGCACCTATCAATAGTAATCATGTGCACCCAAAAAGAAAAACTAGGGTTTGATAAAATTCAATTAAATTTAGATACACAATTCGACTTAAATGTAAGTGTAGAACATGCACCGATTTGCTTCGAGAAGGTTGTGCTATAGTGTGTTTTTTTTTTTTTTTTAAATAAATACATGCATACATACAATTTCCATTCAAGTGACTTCAATATATTATGGTAAAATATATTTAATGTCAATAAATGCGCAAACGGTCGCTTATCGTATAAGGTTTGCTTCTGATTAAGATTCTATTTTATGGATGTTTTGTTGTGTTTCTAAATGATTAATATAACCAATTTCGTGTTTAAATTTGTCTTAAATTTGCTTTGTATTGCTTTTAAATAGGATTTGTCATACTCGACGTTTAACGAAGAATGATACTGCCTTGTCCGAACGCGGTGAAGGAGCAAAACGGTCTTCCAATTTAGAGGTGTTGGCGGGAGCTCAGGAGCCGTTGTTACCTGCAGACGCTACCGTTAATCGACACTCTCCATGTATGAATTCTAGTCGAGATGGCGACCGACACGAAACAATGAACGAAAATAACATGAAGGTTCACAACGAAACTACTCTTCTTCGTCGGCGAAAGCGCAAATCGCGCAAATCGCGAAACGGCGTTAAAGGGAAAACCATCTAACAATCCAGTTTAAAGGCAATACATAAACAAACATTTATATATGTTCAAGTAGCCAAACAATTCAACGACATTGCATTATTAACACATAAGATGTGAAGCTTAAATTAAACTTAAGCAACTTAAGTGTGTGAGAACTTAAAATTAACGATCTGATGATAGCGTAGCGTTCCGAAAATAGAGATACTCCATCAGTAAATAACGCAATGCGTACGACGGTGGGTCAGGATTAAAGAGAACATGATAAGCAGTGTCTGTTTATATTTAATGACTGGTGAAGTAAACAAGGTTATACAAATCTTCTCATAAGCTGGGGATTTACAGGCCAGAAGTCGTCAGCGTGTCAGTCCAATTACTAGCCACTATGAATGTCCTTTGACGTTAATAGTTGAAGTGTCAAAGTGTTAGAGGGACTTACTGTGTAATCAGCCGACCCACAGTTTTGTATTAAATAACCAGAATGCTTAAACCCTTGTACTGTTTTTTTTTATTTAACTGTGTTATACTCTTTTGCATGTGGTGTGTTTACATAACATGCGTGTAACAAGTGAAGTTAAATTAATCAAAATACTTCAATTTTATTTACTGTTGTCGTTGTTGTTTGCGTGTGTGTGTGTTTTTGTGTGTGTGTGTGTGTGTGTTTTCTGAAATGTAGGGAATCATATATAATAAGTCAATAGAAAACAAAACATTTGGAGTAGAGTGACAGTTGTCACGGCTGAGTGTGGATGTATTTGATCGTCGTAAATTTGTGTTTAATATTAGTGGTGTCTATCCTTAAGTCAACGTATGAATTCACATTAGACATTTAATATATATAATATTTACAAAGACATAAAAGGTTTTATTCTCCAACTGTGACCGAAGAGTAAAATACATAATAAACAATGAAAATGTGCACAACCTATACTATGCAATATCTATAATGGAAATAATAAATGTACATGACACAACATCTCTATTAATTAATTCCATAAATATGTTGTAATGTAATGTTATTTCCCATCCATCCTGATACTGAGCCTTATCTAGTCATAGGCTTCAAAACCTGAGCTTAAGTCGGACCAATAATGTTGGAAAGCAATACATTGATATATCCTCAGACTTAACATATCTGGTTTTAAATTATTCGATACCCGACGTCTCAACAGCGTCGCCAATTCCACATCCCTATCTATTTCATGTATGGCGTTCAACCTGACGTTTATACCGACAATGACGATGACAACAGCGTTCAAAATTCCGATGTATTGTCTATGGAAAAAAATGTTGTAGGTCAACATTTGCAAACTTGTTCACGATGTGATCATGGTTTTACCCTGTCAAATATATAATATATATTGGATAAGATGAGCATTTTCAATTTCCCAGCTAAACATGTTTTACAGAGTCGAAGAAGTTTACAAATGCGACTACCTTGAATTTTATTGTGCACTGAGCTAGTGTAATGTAAGATAGTACAC
The DNA here is from genome assembly GCA_007844125.1 of Sinonovacula constricta. Lineage (NCBI taxonomy): Eukaryota > Metazoa > Mollusca > Bivalvia > Cardiida > Solecurtidae > Sinonovacula > Sinonovacula constricta. Next base: position 10,565,991 of record CM017570.1, read on the forward strand.
AGTTTCACAGTTAAATATGTGCAATGTGTCGCCTTCACTTAAACGCGCACGCTGAAGAGGCCAGTTTAGAGGCAAACACAAATACAATTTTAAACAGATCATATCGTACGTCAATTTGTGTAGGCTCCGCACATCTTTAACACCCGGTCACATGATCCTGATATGCGCCCAGCCAGTCGTCAAATGGCACTTATATTTCTTTCAACGTTTTCAGTGTAGCTAAATCATAACAACTATGATTTTGTCATTTAATTTAAATTTTACTCAGCACTCTTTCTGTTTATCTTCATGACCATTTTCAAAACAACATTACATGTTTGAAATAAATGGACTGTAATGGGACCTATATGTATACAAATATAAACGTTTACAAAATCATCGTCTGTGGAATTTAGTGAGCATCATGTGATGTCTTAGAATAGTGTATGTTTCAATTATTGTGATACCTTTATTTATTTCAATGCATAATTTGCACATGTTATAATAGTTTATATTATATAAAATGATCCTGTCATTCAATATTGTACAGAGGATAAAACTAGTAATAAACTGTATTGTTTGTCCTTTTTTTGGAAGTAATAAACACTGTGCCATAGGTATACAAACTTCGGCATACGATATAAAATTACAGTCCATTTATTCCCGTAGTTCTACCACACTGCTGATCATACCTGATGTGATGCACTCATGCTATTTTGTTTTCCTTTTGTCATGTTTTGTAAAGATAACCTTTGTCTGATCTTTGACACACGAAATAAAATCCATACCTATATTATTGCGAACACATTTATGATCTGTGTTGTTACTTTTTAAACTGACAAACAAAGTACAAGTATTAAAACAATGAAGTACCAATGAATTCAAAACACAATTCCGTTTAAAGTGCACGTAATGAGTTACAACAACATATTTAGTCCTCACTTAATGCAACAAGTCAACAACAACAAAAAAAAGTGAACCATTGGCACGGGATACCAAAGCAACAAACGGGTAAGTAAAATCCTTAAATGTGCATGCAATGTTACAGTCAAAATATTAGCAGTGGCTATGATCAAATACCGAACTATTTTGTTTTCTATCAACTGTCGTTAATACTTGGTGCATTGTATTGTTTTGACTAGGATGTTTAAGTGGCGGTGCTCAAAAGCTGAACAAAGCTTTATGGACGGTATTGACATACCCGAATACATGTAGGTCAAATTGGGCTATCTGATGTTGAATATCTGTTCTTTTCAAGTCGAGAACGATGGCAGAGTTACGGTGCGTACTGTGTTACTTTGATTGAGCGTTATGTACTAAGTTTGAAATGTGAACAACAACAGCTTGCTTGTTGTTGTTTTTTCTTATTTTTTCAGTTATACGTTTTTGCATGAGCTTTGTGAATATCAAGTGCTCAATACGAATTTCTAAAGGTGCATACTTACGTATCAGAAATATTTATCACATCTACGTTCTTACTAACATAACATCGTTCAAACAATGTATTACTGTGATTGCACAACTGTACATACACGCTCGAAATTAACAAAAAAATGATACAATTTATAATGGATAATTCTGGATTATAGACTACTTTTGTTCACTTTGCAGTGCTGCGTGTCTAGAGCAAGGACTAGAGTTAGAGCAGAGGAAGGTCAATCTTAGTCATGTAAAGGTGGAGGTCAGGTCAGTTTTGTGATTAGGAATAACTTATTGTATCGGATGTATGAAACCAAAGATAAATGGAAGTCGTATCAGTTGGTTGTTCCTAAGAATTGTCGTGAGTCTGTGATGAAGTTGGCACATAAGGCTTTGATGGCAGGTCACTTAGGTATTCGTAAGACAAGTGATAGGGTGTTGGCAGAGTTTTATTGGCCAGGTGTATGCTCAGAGGTTAGCAGATATTGTAGGTCATGTGACATTTGTCAGCGTACTTTGCCAAAAGGGAAAATACAGAGAGTACCTTTAGGGAATATGCCATTGATTGAAACTCCGTTCAAGCGTGTAGCTATAGATATAGTGGGTCCTATAGAGCCAATGACAGATAGAAAGAATAGGTATATACTGGTGATGGTAGATTATGCTACTAGATACCCAGAGGCAGTAGCTTTACCTAGTATTGAAACTGAAAGAGTAGCAGAAGCATTGGTAGATATGTTTAGTAGACTTGGTATGCCAGAAGAGATGCTTACAGACATGGGGTCTCAGTTTACATCAAAGCTGATGTCTGAGGTGAGTAGGCTATTGTCATTACAACAATTGACTACGACACCTTATCATCCTATTTGTAATGGATTGGTCGAAAAGTTCAATGAGACTTTAAAACAGATGCTTAGACGTATGTGTAGTGAACGACCCAAAGATTGGGACAAGTATATCAATGCAGCATTGTTTGCTTATAGAGAGGTACCACAAGAGAGTTTGGGATTTTCACCATTTGAGCTGCTTTATGGGAGAACAGTTAGAGGTCCAGTGAGTATACTCAAGGAATTGTGGTCAGGAGAGGTAAGTGACGGAGAGGTCAAGTCAACCTACCAGTACGTGATTGATCTGCGGGAACGATTAGAGGAAACGTGTAAGATGGCACAGGAACAATTGGGTAAGGCCAAGTTAAGACAAAAGAAGCATTACAATCAAAAGTCAAAGAAAAAGTCATTTGTAGAAGTTTCAAGGGTGTTGGTTTTACATTCGGTAAATCAGAACAAGTTGGTATTGCAGTGGAAAGGGCCATTTACAGTAACGAAGGTCGTTAACAAAATGGACTACAGGATAGACATGACTTGTAAGCAGAGAACGTTTCACGCAAACATGTTGAAAAGATACAATGAGAGAAAGGTAAGTGAGGATGTTCAAAACTTTATTAGCTGTAGTGAGTGCTGTTGTTGTAGAGGAAGAGCGAGATGTAGGTCAGTCAGAAGGTTTGTTAGATGTAGAAATCCCGTTAGAGTGTCCTACTAGAATAGGTCAGGAAGATATTAAGGGTGTTGAAATAGGTAAAGAATTCACTGCATGCCAGAGAAAAGAGATAGAGAATACAATAAAGGAGTTTGTAGATGTGTTGACAGATATACCAGGAACTACGTCTTATATAGAGCATGATATTCAGTTGAATACGAATGAACCTTTTAGGTGCAAAGGGTATCCTATACTTTAACAGTCAGTTGCGACTGTAGAAGAGGAAGTTAAGAAAATGTTAGAGTTAGGAGTCATTGAATCCTCAAAAGCACCATTTTCGAGTCCAGTTGTGATGTTAAGGAAGAAAGATGGCAGTATTAGATTCTGTATAGATTTTAGACAGGGTTACAGTGTTTGATGCAGAACCTATGCCAAATGCAGAGGAGATATTCTCAAAGTTGTCAGAGGCTAAGTATTTCTCTAAGATAGATCTTAGTAAAGGTTATTGGCAGGTTCCTTTAACTGAACAGGCAAAGGATTTGACGTCCTTTGAGACGCCCAAAGGATTGTTTCGGTTTAAGAAAATGCCGTTTGGTTTAGTGTGTGTGCTTCAAGTACATTTAACAGTTTAATGAGAAAGGTTTTGCTTGGGTTGGATTGTGCTATTAGTTTGATAGATGATATCTTGATATACACAAGTACGTGGGAGCAGCATGTTGTAGCTTTACGAGAGGTATTGAGTAGACTTCGGGTAGCAGGGTTGACTGCTAGGCCAAAGAAGTGTAGTTTGGGGTTTTGTAGGCTGGAGTTTTTAGGGCATATGTTAGGTGAGACACATACACTTTTGCCTGTCGCAGAAAAAGTTGAGGCAATTCAGAAAGCAGAGAGACCAGTAACTAAGAAGCATTCAGATCCTTGTTAGGCGTTGTCGGGTTTTACAGGAAGTTTATCCCTAATTTCTCGGCTATTGCGGTTCCGTTAACGGATTTGGTCAAAAAAGGGAAGCCAAACAAGGTTATTTGGGAGGAAAGTCATGAGAATGCTTTTCAGGCATTTAAGAGATGTCTTGTAGGACCACCCAGTTTAAGGTTGCCACAGTTTGACAAGCCGTTTATACTCAGAACTGATGTATCAGATACTGGATTAGGGGCGATTTTATTACAGGAAACGAAAGGAGAGGAGATGCCGGTAGCTTACGCTAGTAAGAAGTTGTTAGATAGAGAGAAAAACTACTCAGTTATTGAGAAGGAATGTCTGGCAGTTGTTTGGGGTGTTTCCAAGTTCCATCGGTATTTGTTTGGTAAGGAGTTTATCCTTGAGACTGATCATCAGCCGTTGACCTATTTGAATAAGTCCAAGATGGCGAACTCTAGGTTAATGAACTCTAGGCCAGTGAAGAGCCGTAATTAGACGTAAACAAGCAGAGGCCCATAGGTGGGCAGCGATACAAGGTCGACTTGTACCACGCATTCGTTACATGTATGACGCCGTAGACTCTGTGTGGGGAACGGCAAGGTAGATACATTATTGGACAGTTTCGTCACAGGAGTGAGCTGCACGAGCAGATACCAAATTGGACAGTTTCGTCGCAGGAGTGAGCTGCACGAGCAGATACCATATCGGACAGCTATGTCGTAGCACGTATACTAAGGATTGTGTATCAGAGAAGTGTTGTTTGTTGTGTAGGAAGTATAGATACAGTGCACAGTTCAGACCAGCGGACAGTTATCAGACTTAATATAAGCCGGCGGGGTTTTGTTTTTCTATTGTATTAAATTCATTTTCTTTTATCTTGTATGTATATTGTTTTGTATATAAAGTATAATATGATTTTAAATTGTCTTTTGAGTTTTATATTCTACCCTGGTGAGTCACCTCTTGGTCATTTTGTCACATTTTAGAGGAAAACAGATAATTTTAAGTTCTGTAATGCGTTTAAGTACATCGCTGTTTCTTGACCAGTGATCAATCATTGACATTACTATTTTCTTATTAATACCTACATATATAAATACCTCCATGTTAGCCGAGACAAAACAAAAAGGTTAGTTCACCTGTTGTCTAGTCTACACATTTACTCGACCTTTCCGCCACACATTTCTATTGTTATGATCGTCTAATTAGTATATTGCTCTTTTTATGAGGTCATAAGATAATAAATACTATAGCAGTGCATAAGCACATTTTAACTTTAACAACTCCTCTGTGACAACATATATGCCCAAGTTATGTATGTGTGTCAGACGCGCAAATCGCATACTTCTCTGAGGAAAAGCCATGAAAGTTACAGTTTGCAAGGACAACATGTCTGAACTCTTGATTGTTTAGAAAGGTACTTTCTAAAGCGATGTGAGAGGCAACCTGCAGAACTCTTCGTTCCTAAGAAAGTTGAAGCCAGTCGTCGCCATAGTTAACATTAAACTCAATTTTACAAATACGTTATGATTGAATATCGGGTTCTCCTTGAAATGTTTGTTTCTTCTTCTTCTTAAGTAGACGCACCGAGATGATATCGACAACAAACAACAACTGTGTACATATACTGCTAACTTACAAAATACTTTGATTGTGTAATTGCCGTTATTTTGTTGCTGCCTTTGATTTGAAGTTTGATTTAAATAAATGAACATTAATTCAAAAGGAGCGACCTGAATCGATTTTTTTTGTCTGCTTAAAACAATGGTCATATTGTTTATTTTATAAATAATGGTGATTTGCATCTACTTCCTTCTATAAATGCCCACAATACAATGGAACAAAAGGCTTCAACAATGGTGGTTGGCTTGACCGACACAACAGCTTCACATTTCGTTTCCGCATACTGACTAGTTTTGGATATTTCTTGTATCTGGTCAAAATGCTTTGAAGCATTGTTCACAACCAATCAGAACTTTCTGAATACAACCATCATTATCTAGAACTTGTCATTTTAGTACTATTTAAAATGTCAGGTTTATTGCAACGAGCAGGAGTTTCAACAAGTAGACCAGGGTTAAACTTCTGAAAAGCAAACTCTAACTAAGATGGAATTAAAATTTATATGTTTTCATGTTCGTTAGCATATTGTTAGCGTACCTTTGCATGGTTTTACTACTACTACCACTACTACTACTACTACTACTACTACTACTACTACTACTACTACTACTACTACTACTACTACTACTACTACTACTACTACTACTACTACTACTTGTACTACTACTACAACTAAAAGTACGACTATAACAACGACTACTACCACTACTATTACTACTACTACTACTACAACTACTTCTACAACTACTACTACTAGTACTACTACTAGAACCGCTGCTACTACTACTATTACTATTCCAACTACTACTACTACTACTACTACTACTACTACTACTACTACTACTACTACTACTACTACTACTTCTACTACTACTACTACTACTACTACTACTACTACTACAACTAAAAGTACGACTATAGCAACGACTACTACCACTACTATTACTACTACTACTACTACTACAACTACTACTACAACTACTACTACTAGTACTACTACTAGAACCGCTGCTACTACTACTATTACTATTCCAACTACTACTACTACTACAACTACTACTACTACTACTACTACTACTACTACTACTACTACTACTACTACTACTACTACTACTACTACTACTACTACCACTACTACTACTACTACTACCGATACTGCTACTATTATTTAAACTAATAATAGTTCTACTACTAATAATAATACTACTACACCACCTCCTTCTCCTCATCCTACCACTCCTCCTACTACTAGAACAAAAAGTAATACTACTGCTACTATTTAATACTGTACACATTGTTTGCATTGCGCACCATGTTCGATCACCCATCATGCCAATGACTTAAAGCATCTCCGACTTACCTCCCTTTAAGTAAATCTTACTATTAACAGTGTTTTCCCAATTAAATGTTTAAGAACAATGATGTTACAATGCAAATTGTGTTGACTGTGACGAGTATTTAAAACAACAACTGTATGTAACGTGTTTGACTTGCATTGGATTCCTAATTGATTCTTCACTGACCATTCCTCTTCGTCTTTAAACGCTGAATATCAATAGTACAAATATATTTTCTTTGTGTATAATTTTATAAAAATATATATTATACAACAATGTTAGAACACTATGTAACAAAGCAAAAAATTATGCAAATACCCTTGCTTTATAGAAAAGTATATTTAACGGAGCTACATTACACAGACTCAATGTATTATCCATTTAAACTTGTCACTCGCCATGCAAGAGTCGCCCGTCGGATCGAGGAGAAATCATAAATAGAAAGATATATACATCCAGCTATCCGACTTCGAAGCGCCAGTGGTTCTATAAACGCAGTTTTGTTGCAATTATATACAAGTATGCATTTGCTTTTTTATTGGTTTTAATATGTATTAAACATGTTATACGTACCATGGATATTTGTTTTCGTTAATTGTATATCAGTAATTTAATTGCGGTTAAGAAGGCATAATTCAGGAATACTGGCATGTTATATAATTGTCTCATGAGTTATTGATATTACATAGAAAAGTATACGAACAGTTTACTTACTTTTAAGCACCTAATGTGATATGTTGAGAAGTTCTAACACAAGGGAACGAGTCAATGCTGGCCGAATGAAGACAATAACATTGTTTCAACAGGACCACGTATGCCGAGCAGGCGAGCTGCAATCCTTGAATAATACAAAAAAGTATGACAAGGGCAAATCAAAAGGAACTTATCAAGGTATAGCATGCTAGCTAAATGCAAAACACGTATTGGAATGTTTCACTTGAGAAGGATTGCGCACATGATATAACACAAAGTTATGCACGTGTTATAAGTCGACAAATCCAAAATGACGACGTTGCTATAATAGGATGCCCCACTATATTGTTGTAGCATTATATTTACATAATCTTAACCGTATTTCATGTAAGTGGTGATCAAGTTGTAAATGTTTGTGTTATTCAATTATGAATTTTTATGAGTGCTTACATATACACGAACCTTGTAATTGATCATCGTAACAATATATACACCATATGCAGTATACAGAATAAGAATTAATCATTACCCACATCCATGTTCCCATTACAATGTATTTTGACATCCTAACTCATATTTAGTCTCTATATTATTCTAATGTATCATTAATAGCTATGCATACAGATATACCTGACATCAAACGTTGGCACACTAGTTAAATGCATCTATGTAAATGTCATTCGGGTCTTATTCTAAGGAAGATTATTTAATGTATTTCACTTAACATTCACTGATGTAGCAGTTGTTACCCTTGAATGAGTATGTAGCATTTGATTCCCGTGATTGTGCCTAATTTAGCAAAACCCTTTTTTCGCGACTAGTCTATCTTTCAACATAGTTAGTGTGCAGATAAAGACATGATAAGTTCTTTTTTGAGCTCTACAATGTACATTATTTCACAATTGAACACATATGGTAAACAATTAAGGTACAGCCATTGCACTGTGTCATGACTTTAACTATTGAACATCGAATGGCTTCTCGTTTCCTTATTGCTGAACCCTCACATATTTCACTGTGATTCAGGCAACACTATTTTTTATACGTATCCAATAGAAACTTTGTAATATGGAAGCAACTAAATTAAAACGTTATACTCACATCTGTTATATCAGTAAGAATTATTCTGTCTTCATGCGACAAAGCTGAGATAAGTTTGCTCTTGTGATTGTATATATTATAAATCTACACAAATCTTTGGATTTAAAAGCAGAAGTGGTGAAGACAAATATCCAAGGACGACTGCAAATTCAAACAATAAAGTAGTAATAGCAGACAGTTTATCGCTTTGCTAATTTAGCGCTCTACATTGTGTTAAGCAAGATAACAATATCGAGTTAGAAACTATATACAAATCAAACTTAAATTAATTACCACTAAGTAACTACACAAGCAGTTTCATAACCTATTTTATGAAATACATACATCAAATCATTCTCATTGTGAATAATTACCTAAAGATATATGTTGTTGTACAGCACACACGCCACATTGGTTGTCAACATCAAAACATCAACATTGTGGTTTTAAGACCTTCACATTGTATTCATGTTCCAAGGGCTTTAAACACATCGAATATTATAGCAGCGAATTGGACGAATCTTCAGTAATGGCTAAAGGAAAGGCACTTCTTGTTATGTTGCTAACTTTATGTTTGTGCTAATGTATGTCTGTTGTAGTTGCGCTCTACTGTTTAAACCATAAAACATTTTTGTATATGTAAGCATCGAATCTCATGGTTAACTTTCCAGATTGTTGTATTACAATCTGCGTATTACATTTGCATGTTGATAGACTTTTCATTGCCAACAAAGGTTTAGTCACGTCAGGAATAAGAAACCAAGATAAATTGTACGACTTGAACTTATGTTTTCTTCAGACAGCTGCATCCCTAAATTGAAGGGACGTGAATTATTTCGCTCCTTCAAGTCAGCGTGCATACCATTATCTGAAAAAAATGTGTATGTAAAATTAGTCAAATATAAACAATTATTTATCATTATTCTTAAGTTAAATATAAACATTTATTTTATCATTATTCAATCAAGATGAATAACTATAATGTTGATGAGTGACACAAAATCATTCAGTTGAGATGTCTGACGGTATTATTGCCATATTATTGTGCGATGTACGCACTTTAAACAATAACATGTACAAGTAGATATGTTATCACAAGTCCTATACAATTATCATGTTCTTCACGATAAAAAAATAGTGTACATAATAAGGCAACGCATGTATTTATTTCAAGTTACATGGATTCACGGCAAAAACAATTGTTACTATTTTTATTTGTTGTATTTGTTTCCTTTCATATTATTTTCAAAAATACAACAACATGAGTCTAAGAAAGATAACTTTGGTTTTCTCAACCTTTATTTATTTAGTAGTTGTTTCCCTTGATTATGTTTTATCTATATTGTTCTAATTTCGCATGAACCGCCCTGTGTCGCCACGTAGCATTAAAGGTTCGAATGTCTCCGTCTTATGAAAAGACCTGGCCATCTATGTCCGCTATAATCATTAAGATATGGTATACAAGCCAGCCATGTATACCAAGATCGTGCCAAGAATCTGCTTGCTTGTACTGCTATCTCGCAAAGCGGGTATAAAAAAGAAAACAAAACACAATACTCCGGTTATACGTTTATTTTTCTACATGGATATACTTCTCACTTACAACACACACTATACAATTCTACAACACATAGAAACAATATGGTTTCTAGTTATTTAATATCGCTAGCTTTCACCCAACTATTAAACTTTTTAGGATACTTTTTCCACTTTACGAAATATTGTTTATTTATTCCCTTTCAACGGGTCTTTAACACCTTATCCACTTTCCACATCTGGTAAGGGTCGACGTCGACTTTCTGTAGTTCGCTCTGAGAGAATGTCCCTTTTATTTCATCGTTCATCATATCTTTCAGTCTGTATACTGGTATAGTACCACGGTAGAACCTTTTCACTACGTTAAAAAGTACACCTGTATAGGTCTCATCAAAGCCCTTGTATTTGGCACGCTTATCATTCCCTTGTCTGCGAGCGAAGTAGGTGGATAATTTTACTTCCTCTTAGTTTATTTCTTTCACATCGGCGGGGGCTGTGCTAATCATTCTAACTGTCGGCTACTTCTTGCAATATAGGGATATATGTATAATCCTCCTTGTAGGTAAAATAACGGTTCAGTTTCGTCTTGATGATTTTGATGACTCGTTGCATTTTTTTCATTCTGAGTGAGAAAGTACATAATGCTTTGACTTTTCATCCGTCGCTGCACCACACTTGCATTAAAGTCCTGTCCTTTATCGGAATTAAGGCGACCAGGTTTGCGGTTTGAGGTGTCAAAATCTCTTGAAAAGCATCCGCCACACGGCCACCAGTTATGTATTTGAGAGGACGTAGCCAAATGTACTTGGGGAGCACATCGATTAGAAGCAAAATGTATTTGTTGGCACCATTCCATTTTGCGAATTTCACCATTTCGATTAAATCGCACATCCACACATCGTATTTTCCAATGGTGACGAAGTGATTTCTCTCAAATCTGCGTCGCACGGCTTTATGAAGGCTCCAACTTTCCTGTTGATGAAGAAGTTTGCTAATGGTGTTCATTTTGTTTTTGTGTCTGCCTTCGATCTGCACTAACTTAAATAGTTTATGTGGCCCAGAAAAAAACTAGCTGGATGACTCGGATCGAAATGTATATTTCGTAAATAAACTTCCCAGGGAGACATATCTTTACTGTTCCGTGGTCGTCGCATAACTAATCAGCAATATACTAACAGCTTCTCTTATATAGTCTCTCAGTCCTCTTCATCCGCCTCCTCCTCTATATCATCTTCATCATCACTTTCCACCTCTTCATCATCAGTAAATTTCATATAAAATAACTCTTGAAATGAGTTATTTTGATTTACTAACACTTGTGTTACTGCAGATTTCGTATTTAAACCTCTAGAAACCAGTGTATCAATCTTGGCCATGGATTCTTCATGTAATCTATAGTTGCTGAGTGGTTGCATGTAGTTATCTATCAAAGTTTGCTATTTGTCGAAAAACTCTATTTCAGTATATGACTGTACAAGATCCTCTGCCATTTCTAGAGCAGTGTCACTTTCTTCACCATCGTCTTTTAATTTTTGGAACATTTTGTTGTATCTCTCAATGTCGAAATTTCTCGCTCTTTTCCACAAATGAAGATAGCCATTATTTTCCATGATATTTTCATCGTCCGATTCGTCTTTCTCCAGTTCTTGTCTTTTGCTTGGAGACCCTCCTTTATTTTTCATGCACAAACCGCGTTTTACGTGTCTCTTGACGTCATTCGGAGTGTCAAACAACAGACCACAGTCATCGCACTAGTTTATCTGTTATGGCATTTTGTTATCCTTTTCGATGTGAATATTTTGAATTTACTTTAGAAACAACTTCTTCTTTTAAAGTTTCTTAAAGAATCACGTAACTTGTAAATTCTGAGTTCGGACTATTTTGTCTGATACATTTTAATCTCGGATCCTTCGGTGTAAATGGTTTTAAGTCCACCAGTAAATGGCCATACGGATACTTGGTAGCTTTGACAAATTGTTTTAAAAATATATCACATTGACCAGATACATGCCTAGCCAGTGTCATGACTGATTGTTTGTCTATTGGGTTATCAAACAACAACATACAATGACAGTATATTTACTGTGCAGGATCCTTGGTACCAAAGAACTTTTGATTAAATATTAAATAAAATTTAATAAAAATCACGGACAGGGACCTGTGATTTGAGACCTCTGTAAACAAGTACGTTATACGTTTGTCTTTGCCAGATTCAATCAACAAATAATATAAAATAAGTAAATTGTTCTTTCTCGGATTAAAGATACCTTGGATAATTCTGCTCCCGGCGACACCAGGTTTTGAATATTCGTGTAAAAAGGTTGCCATCGTTTAAAGAGCCACCAATTGTTTGAATATTAGGCTGAATCTTTGAGCTGTGATTCTGTAAAAACTCTTCCACCATCGTTGTCTTCCGACAGGCTGAACAAGAACGATTTGTATTAGTTGTTGTTGTAGTTGTTTGCTGTTGTTGTTGTTGTTTTTTGTCTGTTTGTTTTTGATAAATTGCGCTACAAAAAATAATTAAAAATTGGAATATTTTCGAGAAAACGTAGAAATAAATATGTTTCAGACTTTGAAATAAACTTGGAGAAAATATGGAAATTAGGCTGAAAAAGGACAAAGCTTTAAAGGATTTCTTAAACAAATCCAATTCTAAATAATTCTTAAAATATTTTTTTTTATCAAAATCGCGATAAAACTACCAGGAAAAAAAGGTAAACAAAAAATGTAAAGCAAATAATTGCCTGTGGGGCCTGAAATCATCATAATGAATGGATGTTGAAACACCATGTCTTTGTTTTCTGATGGTGGTGTTGGTGTTGGTGGTCGTAGTTGAGTTCCTTGTCATTGTGGTGGTGGTGGTGGTGTTTGAGTTCCTTGTGGTGGTGGTGAGGTTTTTGTCAGCGCTTTTGATTTCCAAGACACATCGTGTTTCTGTTTAAAATGTCGCAACATCGCATCCTTTCTGCTGAACTCCTTGTAACAGTCAGGGCACTTTGTAGTAAACATTTTGACTCTCTGGTGGTCGGCGACAGAATGAAGAAATAACTAAAAAAGTGTTCTTTTATGAGAAAAAAAATACGTTTGTACAAACAACCAATTTTAATAGGTTTTATACGCATGGGCATGTTTGTTTGTTTTTTTGTCTGAAGACCTTTTTCATATCATTGTGTAGTATTTTATGATAAAACTGGGTTATTTATACAGTTAAATTCTAACTTATTTGGTTTTAATTATATATATATGTTTCAGTTATATAAATTCGAGACTAGTACAACCACTTTATGCTGACTGTCAAGATGGTTGCTTACCAGTGTGAATAATAATTCCCAAAACTGAGATAGTTGCTCCAGCAAAGGCGGACCGAAAATCACTGAAGAAATTTAATGTGTACAGTTTGTAAGGAGGCGTTCAACAGGAAGGTCAATTTAGAGAGACACCAGAAGAAGCATGATGATGAAAAAACAAACAAACAACACTGTCCAGAGTGTTTAAAGGTGTTCATAATTGAAGATGCTATCAACAGGCATTTAAAACAATAACATGGATGGGGAGCTGAAAAAAGAGAACGAGAAAATCAGGAAGGCGATGGACCGATCAAAAAGCAGACATTGGAGGAAGATGCTACCAGAGGTTTGAAGATAAGACAAGTTGGAGAAAAACGCATAGACACAATAATACATCAGCAACGTATGACCGAATATACATTAATGACGCGAGCCAGCAATAATGAAATACTTAAACACAGTGTTTCAGCAAAATAATCAACACAATGACAAATGACATAGCTTCTTACGATTTAGTCAGGCTCTCCATGGAAAACCCTGAACTGGACTTTCCCATTGTACTACCGTTTACGAAAAGGTCTTAAATGACTGTCGATCGCATTTTATCAGAGATTGAGAAAGTAATACAATCGTATAAGCAGATTGTTGTTTATGAAACACTTGGTAAGCATCTTGTACATGCACATATGCCGAAATGAAGTTGGTACAAGATGAAACCAATTGTTGACATAACCAACATTTTAGAAAGTAAAAGAAGTATTATCCAGATCAGAAATCAAGATGAACTGTGTTGTGCAAGGGCTATATAGTGATAGCAATAGCTCGCGTAGAAAAACACCAAAAAGTGGGACAACATACGGAGAGGATATGCAGCATCGAAAAAGTTAGCGTCTTTCACGCCGTGATACCGAAGTACCAACTGTTTGCATTGATAAAAATATGCATTAATGCAATCGGGTACAGTTGTCCTGAAGGGGGTATCCCGCTTTATTTGTATCTGCATGATGGTCACTTTGATGTCATATCAAAAGTGTCTGTGTTTCTTAACCGAAGCTACTTTTGGTACATCTGCAAAACAAGCTACCAACACAAGGTACGTCATATTTGCAATAACCCGTGCCATCGAGGTCGTCGTATACACACCAATACAGACGAAAATTGGAAACATTGTTGTACATGTAACTGTCAATTCATAAACAAAGAATGTTTTGACCTTCATCTGAAGAAAACGGAAATGGATATATATATACAGGCAGAACCTACCACAGATGTCGCCAATATAATCCTCTTATTAACCGATCAAAACACAAATACGCTTATGTATGCGGAAAGAGGTAGTGTAAATGTGCAAGAGTATGTAAGTTATGATCATCAATGTTATATGTTAGCAGCTAAAGACGACGAAAACAATGTTATTATAAAGAAACATAAATACACCAAGTATTTTTTCTTTGATTTTGAATGTACTCAGGATTCCGTCTGTGATTGTAATGAGGGTACTTTCCAGAAAAGGACAGTCACAAATGCAGCAATTATAAAAGTCATGGTGTGGGTCCTAAGCCCAATCTCTGTGTAGCCCATAAAGTATGCAATTTCTGTATTACCAAAGATGTAAACAATGACTCTGAATGTATGAAATGTGGGCATGACGTTCAAGTATTTTCTGGGCTTGATACCACTACATCGTTCTGTCAATGGCTTTTCTCTAAACCAGTACTAAAGTATATACATGGCAACGCCATTCTTCCAGGCGTCATAACGACGGGATCAAAGTACATGTCGATCACGGTGGCCAAATGCAAGATGAGGTTTATTGATTCCGAAAACTTTATACCTAACATTTTGTTACTGCAGATTTCGTGTTTAAACCTCTAGATACCAGTGTATCTATCTTGGCCATGATTTCTTGATGTAAACTATAGTTTCTGAGTGGTTACTCTTAGCGGATATACCTGGTGCCTTTGGAGAGACTGAATTAGCGAATTGATACGTCCCACATCTTTTTAATTGGAGAGAAAATCAAAATGTCATTCTCTCCAGACATGAAGTAATATTCTCCTGATGGAATGAAGGCGGATAAAAGACAGAAATTCATGGCATGGTTTAAAGAACACGAGCATGATAAATTCGATTTCCAGAAAGAACTACTTAGTTACTACCAGTTTGACGTTGATATAGTGAGAAAATATTGCTTGACAATTATAACAGTATTCATAGAATTGACCAGAAAAGACAGCAAACCTGCTATTTATCCGTTAAAACGTTGTATTAACATAACGTCGCCGAGTAACCTTGTGTATAGGACACTTCTCTTGGAACCAGAAACGATCGGGATCATACCCGCCCATGGTTATAGACCAGAAGAAAAACAGTCGGTCAATATTTTTCCTAGTTAGCAAGGTAGCAAGAACAAAAAGAACGTCTACATACAACATGGCGGAAACAAAGATGAGAAAATCATAGGAACATACGGGCTTTTAAAGACAATGGGTAGCGTCATTTTTTTTAGAATTCCATGGTTCTTTCTGCCATGGCTGTCCCAAGTGCATCTCCCAGTCTACTATCAATCCTGTGACTGATATATCATGAGTGATCTATATGTCCGGACCATGGACACAGCAGTTCATATTATCTGAAGGATATTCCTACACGGCACAATGGGAGTGTGAATATAGAAAACAGTTACAATCTAATGAGTTAATGAAGAAATGCATAGACAGCGTGGAAATAATAACTCCTTTGGAACCTCGGTATGCATTCTTTGGTGTTCGTACTGATGTGTTTAAACTATACGAAGAGGCCAAAGCTGACCAACATATTAAATACTATGACGTGACGTCCTTGTATCCGTTCAAAAACAAAAAACAGGCAAGATTACCGTTGGACAATCTGGAAACATAACAGATAACTTTGAAGATGTCTCTTGTTATGAGGGTCCCGTTAAATGCAAGGTTTTATCACCTAGATACCTCCACATTCCGGTACTTCCAGTAAATTGCAACGGAAATTGATGTTTCGTCTATGTTGCACGTGTACAGAGCATAACCAGCAAACACAATGCCAGCATACGAGTACAGACAGGACATTAACTGGGAACTGGGTGACAGACGAACTGAAAATGGCATTAACGCAGGGTTACAGACTACTAAACTACTACGAGGTGTGGCAATTCAGTGAGCTCTCGCAAAGCGACACTGAAACGAAAACAGGAGGCTTATTTACAGAATACGTAAAGACATTTATAAAAGTAAAAGAGGAAGCAAGTGGATGGCCAAAATGGTGTGTAGATGAAAAAACAGAAAACATCATTGCCTTGAACAGTATCACGAAAAGGAGGTTATAGTGTTAGATTAAAACCGAATGATGAAAAAAAAAAAAAGTTTTGCCAAGATTATGCTCAACTCATTCAACCCTAACTTATGACCCAATTGTCTTTAAGGACATGATGACCAGCGATCAACAGGAAGTGAAGAATTTTCATTTTATTAACGACAGCAGAGTACATATAGACAGATACAAATGCACATCATTTGGCCCTTGTTTTAAGACATGGTTAACTCAAAAGGTAGTTGTCAAAGGCGGGCATACTCCCAAACCAGCATTCGTTTCTTCAAATGAATAATGTCGGCGTAAGACTTAAAACACGTTATGTTTATCGTACATTTCTTTGATAAGTTATGGCGTCTGGTGTTTAAAAATGTGATTAATTTACGGTTAATATAAGGCAGTGTAATTTGCACGCATTTACATTCACCATGTTTTGAAGACAAGAACTAAGGTATATATAGTATGTTTAGCACAAGCGCTTACCTGATACGAGCACGGTTTCGACACTTTGATGAATACAACTTTAAATCATGATGGAGACACGATAAAATTCGACAGAAATTAATTTCATTGCAAGAGACAATCTAAATATGGAGGTAGTTGTTCTATTGTACCTCCACTGATTATTACCGAAACTAAAGGACACTGCTATATAATATGTATATGTCATTTACCTTGTATATTGCTTACGTAGCATTTTTAAAACAAAGCACAGTCTGCAACAAAACATAATTATTTTAACTATTGTTCAGCTGGCTGTCAGTGTTGGCTCTTTGACACGCAACATTAGAGAGTATGGCTTCAGCAGGGCTCTTGACTGACCTGTATGGCAAGTGAACAAATTGCAATCTAGAACGATCATAGCGGACAAATGCAAGTCGTTTCCAACGGCCACTTGGCAAACCCAATATAAAACTACCACTTAAGACATTCCTGTGGGAAGTTTTGCTATTTGAAACACACTATAAAGACCAGATACTGGGTACACTTGACCGTATGGCCATAGTGGTCGCAATTTCTTTAGCCAGTCGTATGTTATTTTGTCCCTTTAAAGTAAACATGAAAGAAGGATATCCAAAAGTTATCATCTAGCGGAATTTGGGGAGTTTAATATAGATTGAACCTTTGTTCTACGTTTTTTAACATATGTTCAATTGCACCCATCTCAATGACAGCAGGAAAATATGCGTTGTAATGAAAGCAACTGACACATAATTAGACGATGTGCGCAGTGTGAATACATTAAACTAGGATTAAACTGATTAAACGAAGGTAAATATCTATCAGCTAAGAGTAATTGTATCCGTTTTCATATGTTGATTAGTTTTAGTATTTTGTTTCAGGACACAAGAAAGCCACATTATAAGCAAGGGCTTGTATGTATTTTACCATGTCTGGATCTACATTTGTTCAACATAATCAGAAGGTCAAATGTTCACATGATACATATACCGACTCAACAAACACAGGCAATTTAAGTGCTTAACACGTCGTGTCGTTCGTTCGTCTGATGGGCCGTTTCATCAGTCGTATCCAAATACCATTTTCTCATGATGACATATCTTCTTAGGTCTACACCCACACACAATAAAAAACAACAACTTAAAGCACACGCTCTTTTATATGAAAGGACGACCAGTTACCAAAATGTTCAGGCGAGTTGGCATACCCAACAAACGTAAACAAACCGACCGTTTACATACTATATATACCGTATTTCGCCAAAAAGTCAACACGTATGCACAGTTGTAATGGATGAAATCCACAATACCTTTCATACAACACCTTTCATTCCGCATAGATAACCCGCAGACATTACCACATTGGCAACTAAACATACCGCACCTTGTAAATCAGGTACTGGGCGTCCCTGGTTCGAACCCGCGTCGCGACACATTAAAGTCGCAAACAAATGGTAGTGCAACTAATACTATAGTAGTTGCACGACTGGTTGGCCCGTTATATGGATAATTTGAATGTGTGTGTTATCATGCCAGGTATAACCGGGACAAGAAACACAGAGACGGGACATTACGTACAAGTAACAAATACAACATTTCCTTCTTTTCGGAACCTAGCTTATGTAATTTTTGTCATGAATATTGGATGTCCTTACCTTGAGCACGTTGCATATGTGGGGATATGTCATACGTGACAATAAAGAGCGATAGGTCTAACTAGGAGAATTGTCAGAGAACCGACGGTTTAAGGGGAGATCGCCTTTCAAGTGTACTGGATGTATTGAGTTTGCACTTAAAATCTTTCTGTTTGTCTATTGTTTTTGTGATGTTAAACAGTTACATTAATGACGATCATTTTGTCTTTATATAAGCAGAGACTGAAACAGGACAATAAATAGACCATGTTCTCTTTAACTGCATTTTAATGTATTACTGCTATTGTATCATATATCTTATAAGGATTGGTATGTCAAATCGCAATGCCCTTTTAGAAGATACGAATCAATTACGTCTGATTTCAACTTTGATGTTGTTTCTGTATGAACAATTTCCAAAAATAAATAATTAATTATATGCTGTACATTTTGTATTCTATGAATTGACATAAAATAGAGTTGTCTTATTTAGCATCGGCAAATATATATCCATAAGTAATACCGTACGATTAAGCACTTCCAACACTAGCGTAAAGCCAGGATTGATAAATGAAGACGTGAACATAGAAGCTTCGACGTACAGCAGGTCTACTTGGAAGACAAATTATTTACTCTGACTGACGCTTCTCGCTGGTGAACCGTCTATGGTTGCTAAATCACACGCTGGTAGTTTGAAACTCGGCGACTCAGATGTCCACGCTTTTATATGAACGTGTAAGATGCTGTTGATACATTACCCACAATTAGTTAAAATTTTCTTTAACATTGATTTCAACGTGACATGTATACATGCAAATAGCTAAGATAAAAATAAAACCTATCATTAAAAAAATGTTTACACTGATACAACTTGAGTTGAATTTCGCTAATATGTTTTCTTTATAATTACGCACGTGGACATTGTTAGACAAAAATGTAATGTATTCATTACAAGCCAACCTGACCAGCTTTGAGATGCAGATATAGCGTTGTAGTTTGCATATTGAATGTTCGTAATACGGCTCTTCAAAACTGACTGACACAAATAGAAATGCCAGTTATAAATAACGTGGTTAATATCTTAACAGCCTACAGTTAAATTATAAACATTCCAGCTGTGGAAAAAACACTCACTCGACTAATCAAATTATGATTCAGCACATACACGTGTTACTCTTCATCGTACACTAGTTGTGTGCGCTTTACTGACGTGCACATATCAAGAGGTCAACGTTCGAATTATGCCATAGAGCAACATTAAGAAAAAAGCATACGTTCTATGGGAACGCATACCAGTAAAGGCGTTCATTGAAATCTCTGATGTACACATGCAACGAAACGTTATACGCCAATGATTTAAAATATGAGAAGTAAAGACGACTACACACGACTACACGGTACTTTTAAAATGATCCTGTCCAGAGAAAACTATATTTAATATTTACATTCAGTGTCGATTTTAGCATGTTCCAAATTGTTCAAACAAAATGTGATTAATTCAATATATGTATGTGAACTGACTTTTAGTATTTTAACTAAAATCTCGTTTAATGCAAGCAGTTTACAGATTTTACAAAAAAAGCAGCGATTTAAGGATAGCGTCTTGTTCTGCTGCTCATTCTCAATGTGATTGCTTTTGCTTATGGATTAGGATATCCGCCAATGTTCAATGTTTAATTTGCAAATTGCAACACTGCATATGCTTGCATTTGTTATTTGATTGCACAATCAAGTTCAAATACACGTATCTAGTTCACATTTCTCGCATACAAATTGAAAGTTACAAATCTCAATTTACAAAGCCCAAGTTACACATTGTATGTTTGCTTAGAATGTATAAGTTTGCAAATCTCAAGTCACATTTATCTATTGTAGTAACTGACAACATTCATGCGGTAGGTGGCGATACCGCATAACTATAGACGTCAATAGGTAAACATAGAACGGACATCTTTCTGACTCTCTTCATAAGAGACAAACTAGGAATAGCTCAATTGAACACTTTGTCCTAGTTCTTAATATGTGTATTTAAATTATGCAACTTATTTTTCCAAACAATGTATTTGGTGTCTTTTAAATACATTCAAGTAAATTGAATACGGTTATTTTCGTACGTTTCAAGAAAATAC
Source organism: Sinonovacula constricta (assembly GCA_007844125.1). Lineage (NCBI taxonomy): Eukaryota > Metazoa > Mollusca > Bivalvia > Cardiida > Solecurtidae > Sinonovacula > Sinonovacula constricta. The sequence continues at coordinate 10,586,890 of CM017570.1, forward strand.
ACGGTCTGATGTGTTTACAATGTATTGGAATTGTATACACCAACATGGGGTACGTAAGGTAGTGAATATGCTCTCCCTAGAATCAGGTGCCCATGCAGCTCAGAAGCTGCAGCAACTGTCTATGGGGCAGGCGGTCGTGGGTTTAATCACCCCATTGGTAATGCTTTTTTCTAACTTATTTTACTCATTTCATAATTGCCAGTTAAGTACAGAAGATTATCCTTTAAATTGTAAAGCCAACATAAATTATACATGTGCCGGAGATTCTCAGGGAAGGAACTTAGGTCTTGAAAGTACACACGATTGCTGACCAGTTTCAACGTTCAAGCTATGGACATGTTAGAGGTATATGATCACGTGGTGCGTTTTTCTATTTATAGATGGGCATTCCCATGTTAGAAGAGCCATCTTCCCTCCTGATGTTGAACTGGTGTTGTGCAATATACATTTTACATTTGTAACCTAGCCCCGTGTTCACAAACAAAACTTAAGTCTGATTTTGCAACTCAACTCGCAATCTTACTCAAAATCTGACTTAAGTTGAGTCAGATTTTTAAATTGGAGTTCACAAAATAACTAAACTTAAGTAACCGACTTAAATCCTTTAGTTAAATCTCGTATTTTGAGTCAGCTTGAGAGGTATCTCAAATAAGAGTTGAGTTTTAACTTGAGTGTTTTATGTTAACACGGACCCTGCTCTTCTGTGTAACTTTAAAAGTAGATGCTGAAAATGTGAAATACATTCGTGATTTTTTGCCCTGCGAGCCGTATTTGTGCATACGCTGTGCTACAATTTAGAAGTGAAGGTTTGAAATTGCAAACCCGTTTATTGATTGTTAACAAGAGTGATTAGAACATTGGCGAATATCACCTTCCATAGTTGGTGTGTAAGCGGTATTCTAAAAGACACAGATCAGTTGTGAACCTATTCAAAGCTAGCAACCTTGGTCGGTTTTACTAACCAAAGATTGCACACACGACGTTTATTTATTCATGGTGAGCTCAATACAACACAAGTAGGTCGCCTGCACCATGATTTAGATAGACAACCTTCACGCGCCGTATTATTGAACTATAGGACGTTGTGAATATCGAATAAGTTATAGTCTATTTGTTAATGTTCGTATAAGAAGGGAGTAATACTTGGCCGGCGGCCAATCATTCGCTGTCAAACATCAAGTGTACGACACACGAATTCTTACCAATTAAGAAAGTTGTGGTTACGCGGAATTCACGCCCGGAGTGAGAGTAAAATGTTTCACCGACTGACACTGTTTTCTTTGTTTAGTAATGGTAAACATTTTAGCTAGAACAATGCGTACATTCAACTTATAAAATGATCACATAAAATATGTTTAGAGAAAATACTGTTGAACAGATTCATTTAGTTTGAAGGTTTTCTCTCTATTGTTTCGTAACGCATACGTTTGTTGTTTGGGTTTTGGGTTTAAAATAAGTGTGTATGCAGTCCAACAATAATACTATTGAACAAAAGGATACAACACAACATAGGAACAATCGTAAATTAACTAATTTCGCATGGTTCCTGTGTTATAACATACGTGAGTTTGTGACAAGAATGACAGGAATCATGACCCAGTGATTACACGGAGATCAAGTCCGGAATGAGGGTAAAATGCTTTACAGACGTGTGATTACGTGTGTAACATGTGCATTTACTTGTTTATTGTTATTGCATGTTGTTGTTGTATGGTGTTTTGTTGTTTTTTGTTGTTTTTTTTTGTTTTGTTTTTAGTTGTTTGTTTTCTTACAATTAATCAAACGTTGACATGTTTGTTTACACTTATACTTCTGTTTCTTGATTTAAATGATACCCGTTAACAACAACAACAACATCAACAACAACAACAACAACATAATAATAATAATAATAATAATAATAATAATAATAATAATAATAATAATAATAATAATAATAATAGTAATAATAATTTTATCTTACCATTATCATGAAAGCTCGTTATAATAAAAAACATGTGTTTCTCATTACAACAACGAACTTAATTCTTGTTGCTGTTGTTTGTAAATAGTCATCATTGTTTTACACTGACTGTGGCAAGGTTAAATGCAATAAACCGATGTACTAATATTTGTGGATTTGTGGATTTGTGGATCATGCCTTTGCATTTACGTATTTATACACTTATTTATGGCAAATGCCTATATTGTATAGCATTGTTTGAAAAGAATTTAGTGCATTTAGTCAATAATTCGTTATCAAACACCGCCAAGAGAAACTGCGCCGCGTACGCACACTTCAGGACAGCACACGCAAATGATGCATTAAGAGAACGTGGCTTACGTTTATTATGCGTTTCTTCGTTGTGTTTATATTTAGAATATTTAACGCTACCTTTTTATATCAGATTGCACTAATCTTATGTTGTTTTACGTATGGTGCTAATGATTGGTTTCACGCTAATAATGTCTCTCTATCTGAAGTTATGGGTACCTTACTATTGTGTAGCCCCATTCCAAACACTACTAACGAATTGTTACCTGGAATAATATTGATACGTTTTCTTTATGTTAAACCCGATAGATGCGGTAGCAACGATTGAGCATAACGTCATTTAGTTTTCAATTAAAATGAAGGTACAATCTTATTTGAAAGCCTTAAAAAATCGCATATGTCCATCCAATTTAAGACCAGTTTTCAAATTACACATCATTCCAAATGATATTTGAGAAATGTATCAGTAAGAAAGCAGTTATTTAATTTGAAATCGAAGCATCATACATCATTGTTGGGTTAATATACCCTTGTAAGAAAACAATATTAAACAAATAATGCTAGTTGTGAGTACTCTGAGTAATGATCGATAGACCATTGTAATGTTTTTAATGCTTATTAAACCGTCTACATTTACGTTCGCCATTTTATTTATTAATGTGTTTGCATACAATTAAGTTGTCGTCGTAGCAAGCATAGAGTCAAGATCAACACATACTTCAATTGAGAGCTGTACAGGAGTTGACCTGAAAGAGAGCATATCTTAAATCACACGGCCCTGACGGAAGGGCCATATAATTCTCCGGCTGCCGCTTCCTGTAGCGGGGTAAAAATCCTCTTAAGGTAGCCCACCTATTTGCCGTGGGTGGCAACCCTGTATCTCTGTGACGAGGGGATCCTGGTGGTTGAGGCCTGTGTTGCCTTGTCAGGATATGACATATAAGTCGGCACTGGTCAACACACTATTTTGGCTCTTAGTTGCGGGGTAGACGGGCGGTTATATTGGTCCGGTATAACCAATCGGCTGGCCGCGTTGTTCATGGATTACTACTATTTCCCTATTGTTTACACTTACTTAGTCCTCCGACTATCCCTTCTAATTTCTGTTTTTTTTTCTTAATTGTATACCGTGTAACGCAACCCCTCCCTCTAATTGTCTCCTTTTACTAATAAACGTGTGGACAGACGGCTATACTGATCAATCTGACATCATTTACTTTTTGTCAGAGTATAGCACTCTGATATCACTGGCGTTGGGAGTTCGGATACCCTCTCCATGTCAACGTCCCCTTGTTGGGCTCCGAGGCGGGTGGTGACCCAGAATGCTGAATTCATATCAATAACTCCATGGATCGAAAACGAAAATTGTATGAACCAATACCAACAATGTCATCAGAAGACTCTGAAATAGACACAACTTTATCAGAATCAAATTTCCCCCGCTCCCTATTTTCTCAGTCTCTTGAAAAAAAAAACAATCTCCAAAATATCACCATTTGTAATTGAACAATCCATCAAAGGCCTCATTGGAACTGTTAAAAACGTTAGATAAATTAAACATGACGGCCTCCTTCTTAAAACTAACCGAAAATCCATCTCTAACAAAATTTTGAAACTTACCGAATTCTGTTCCTTGAAAGTAAAATCGTTTTCTCACAGCTCACTAAACTTTTTAAAAGGTGTAATCCGTTACCCTGACCTATCAGGACTCTTGGAGGAGGACATTCTCACAGAACTTACACCACAAGGTGTGAGTGGTGTCCGGAGGATTTCCTTCATTACTTTAGTAATAACATTTAACAATCCAAGGCTCCAAACCACAATAAAAGTCGGTTATCTGATTGTCAAAGTCCAAGTATATACCAAACCCATTACGTTGCTTTGATTGTAAGATATTTGGTCACCACGAGTCAACTTGCACAGACACTATTATTTGCGGACGATGCTGTGAGCCCGCCTATTCCCCAAGCTTCAAATGCCAAGCGGCTCCAAAGTGCAGAAACTGCTCCGGGCCACATGAAAGTAAGGGAATGTCCAAATTGGAAATACTAAAAAGAAGTGCTCAAACTAAAATACACCTTTAATATGTGACTGGCCATATCAAAATCAGTCTAAAGTCGCATTTCAGATTATCGAGATAATCCGCTCAAAAGTCATTTAGGTGCAAAAATATCGATTTTTAGTTTTTTCTATATAATTAATGTTGAGACTCTTTACTACGTCTAAATTGAAAAATTACTCGAATTAAAAAAGTTTTTGACTGTTTATTTTAACTCTGATTGAACCCAGTACTCTGTTTACGTTCATGTAATTATCGAGATTACGCAACAAACAATGAAAAATGACCCAAATTCATTAGCCTCTTTTAAGCACAAAGAAAGAGATATGGTGGGTGTATTTGGTATCATAATAAAGGTCAATTCCCGGGGAATTCAATTACTCTATTTTTAAACATAATCGTCATACCAAAGTAGCCAATACAATCTCTTAAAACAAGTGATCAACACAAAGGAAACCACGCACCTGTTGCTAAGTTAGCCTATCGGCCTTTCCGATTGGTCAAACGGACGTCACGTGATTTTTTTTGTCTCTACTTCCGGTATCCCGTTGAAATTATTTTTCTCGGCGATATTTACTGTTTAAAGCGTTTTTATCTATATGAAAGTGGAATTTCCATCGATTTGTGTTACTAATGGATAATTAATAACCAGCACAATGGATCCATCGCTGGAAGCAGTTGTTAAATGCCTAAATGAGTCATTAAAGGGGTCAAATCTCGGAGGTGTTGGAAATTGGGATGAACTGATCACAACATACTTTACAAGTGCAAGTGGTACGTTGGACTCAGATAGTGAAAGTGACAGTGAAAGCTGTAGTGATATTGAAGAAACAGCTACAGACATCACTAACACTTATGAAGCTGAAGAAAAGTGCATTCAGGAGACTGATTGTGATGTTGTAACTGTGGACAATACCATTAGCCTTGTAAAAGATAGTGGACTAAACTTAGTAAGTGAGCAGCCAGAGATAGAAAACCAGACTATTAGAGATTTTAGGTGCTCATGCAAATTAAACAATGGTATAGAATGCTGCAGTTTATTTGCATTGGAAGACGTCAAGCATTATCGAATGGAAATGCATGAATTACAAAGACATGAAAAGGACCTCGTGATTCTAGCACAGATTGCTGCCCACATCCAGCGCAGCAGTGAAACAGAGTGCAGAAAAAGAAAGAAACAGACATCCCGAAAGCGCGTGAGACTATCATACTACCATGAGGGCAGTGAGATATGTCGAGAAATGTTCAAGTTCTTGCATAGGTAATTATTCTTTGTTACATATTAATCTGCCTTGAAACAAACCACTGATAAAATTAAACTTTTGCAGCACAGCACTTGTACGGATGCTATATACCTAAATATGTGGCTGGAGACTACCTTCATTATAATAGCGACAGGTTTTAATGCGCATACCTTTGTCAGTGCTATGCACTTTTATTAAAAAAGATTTTGTGTGTTTGTGCATATGTTTGCATTAATAATTAGTGTTTCCGTGGTGTCTTCTAATGGCAGAGCCGCAGAGTGGTTGCCATTTTAATTTGGGTATTACAGAAAATCTGTCCTCATATATTTCTACTCAATATGACACTTTCATACCAAGTTATGGATAGTTCTGTTCTCTTTACAGCATCAGTCAAGACAAACTGACAGGTCTCATTACATGGTATAAGGAGAATGGTCTACAGCCCAAGAAATGTAAATCTGGGGGAAGGATAAGGGGTCGAGCATTGTGCTATGAGGACGTTATGGCAGTTGTGACTTTCATCACCAACTTTGCTGAAGCCAACGCACTTGTATTGCCAGGAAGGGTTCCAGGCTACAAGAGATCAGACATTAAGCTACTGCCATCATGTGAGACAAAGGCTTCCATATGGAGAACCTATCGTGCTACTTTAAATGCAGATGGTAAGTTGTAGTACAATTAATCATCTTGCAACTATTCCAGCTAAACAGTTTCCTAAATGTGATACTAGAATGTTATTATTTTCTCAGTTATGGCAAATAATTGTATGTGCAAGTATTCCAGCTTACTGGTAGTGCGTGAGTGGTTCTACCCAGACATTTTGTCTTGTGTTCTTTCTGCATTTATCAATTAATGCCGACCAAAGGCTAGATTTATTGAATTTTACACATAGTAAGAGTTTTAGAAATAATATTAACATTATTAAGCTGTAGAGTTATTCAATAAATCTACCTATGTAGATCTCTAGGGATTTAGAGTATTTCTTTATGATAACAATGTTTTATCATTTGATTATGTTCATTTCAAAAAAAAAATTCTCATCCTAAACTTATTATTTCAGTGTTCATCCAGATGATTTTGTATAAATATATATATATAATGAAAAACACTATTTTAAAAACTTAATAATTATTCCCTTTCTATATTAATTTTCAGGTAAACGTGCTGTGAAATTGTCAGCCTTCAGATCACTGTGGTGTCAACTGCTACCAAACATTGTTGTTACAAAACCAATGACTGACCTTTGCTTGCGATGTCAAGAAAACAACACCAAGATCTACCGGTCAGCTAACACTAGTGATGAAGAAAAGTCTAGTGTCTTAAAGGAGCAAGAAGAACATCTGCGTGTTGTACAACTGGAGCGAAGCTACTACCGGGACTTGGTTGAAGCTTGTAGGGATGTTGTGGCTGCCAATCACTTGGACTTGGGAAAATCGGCACCAAATTCGAAACCTATTGCAGCACATTATAGTTTTGACTTTGCACAACAGGTGTTTTATCCAAACGATCCACTGCAGCCAGGGCCAATTTATTTCTTGACGCCCCGTAAATGTGGAATATTTGGTGTGTGCTCTGAAGGAGTACCCAAACAAGTGAATTTTTTAATTGATGAAGGATCCAGTGTCAGCAAAGGATCAAATAGTGTCATCAGCTATATTGATTACTTCTTTATTAACTATGGTTTGGGAGAACAAATTGTTCACTTACATGCTGACAACTGCTCTGGACAAAATAAAAACAATTTTCTTTTGTGGTACCTGTGCTGGCGTGTAATGCAAGGTGAGCACACAGACATTGCAATTCATTTTCTCATTGCTGGACACACAAAGTTTGCTCCTGACTGGTGCTTTGGGCTTTTAAAGCAGAAGTACAGAAAGACTCCGGTTTCATGTTTAGCCGATATTGTTGAGGTTGTAAACAGGAGTACTGTTACTGGGGGCAAATGTTCCCCAGCTAGTTGGTCAAGAAGATGGAACACAGCTTGTTGCCACACGTGACTGGCAGACCTTTTTGTCACCGTACTTTAGGACGCTGCCCGGGATTAAATCCAATCAACACTACCGATTCTCTGCAAAAGCTCCTGGAGTAGTATTCTACAAAAAACATGCTGACAGTGAGGAGCAGGAATTTCAACTTCTAAGGGATGCAACCAACCAACCACCTAAAGAGAGACCAACACCAATAGTGATGCCACAACTCGACCCGAGTCGTGTTGACTATCTCTACAACAGGATCAGACCTTATGTTCGAGAAGATGTAAGAGACATTGTTTGTCCCCCTCTAAGGAACAACAGAAAGAGGGCACTTGAGGCTGCTTAGGTAGTTATAAACAGACTGTAACTGCATGGATACTTTATTGATTGCCATGAATTTACAACATAGTTGATGTGTGTATACTAAAGTAAAAAAAGACAAATCTACACCCACTTCTAAAGAAAGACACATTACTTTAATTTAATAATGCATAATATTATATAGCTCATAATATTATATAGCATGTTTGTAGTTGACTGTTTTATTAATTTCATGTACATGTATTTGCTATTTTGTTCTTCTTTCTTTATTTCTTTTTCTTTCTTTTTTTTCGTTCTTTCTTTCTTATTTTTTTTATATTAATTTATTTACATTTAATACCACTTTATGCATCAAGGAAGCAATGCTTACAATAACAAAGAATTTTTATGTACAGGCACATGCATTTCTATTAAATAAATGTTATGTTTTTATTTTAAAAACCTTCAGAACAGTGTCCCCCTTATATAGAGTTAAAGAGACAAAAAGTCAAAGAAAATGACACTTTTATGATTTTCAATGGTCACTTTTTTTGTAAATTGTTGCATTATATGGTTGTTTTGATAATAAATGAGTATGTGCATGAAATAGGGTTGTGTTTTCTCTTTCCAACAATGTATGACATGATGGTTTTATTTATATAGAAAATGTTGGTT